>JARHVA010000254.1:2735000-2865000 GCA_037957365.1 Torreya grandis | reverse complement strand
TATGTGCCTTGAATTATTACATTAATGGGACAAGATGCCTCACACAACCTTTTACATATTATCCCATTATACTCAACATGCTTGATATATACATGATAAAATAAAATAACCCATAAAGAGGTAATTTATTATTTAAAAAAATCAAAAACATAAAAAATACACATAAATTCAAAAGCAATACTTTATACATGGTAACATATTCACCAATGATAGAGGTTTCATATCCATGATTTACACATGTGCTTAGATTACAATATTTCTTAAGTGGGTACTATGCAGATTTACATGTTACATAATACTAAACTACATATTGTTTGCCCACATCTTAATGGGAATGTGGGGTTGGATTTTCATAGATAGCTCATGTATTATCTTGGGGGCATGACCATACTACATTTTTCACACAGTGATATCTTTCCTTTATTTTCCTTTATCATATTAAGCTAGATTACGTTGATTACTACATATCCTAACAATACGCAGATCTTATATATCACATGAATATCTTCATTACAATTGTTACATGGTTAAATTGAATATTGTGTGTAAATATTTAAGTCTTTGTGTATGTGTTTTATTATTTTTACATCATTGACAATAAATGATGATCTTTTTTTACTATCTTATGAGTGTCTTTCTTGTGTGTTTGGTCACTAACTTAGGTGTAGTCACTAATTTTTGTGGTCGTAACCTGAATGCACTTAATTTATTTATTCTATGCTCATGGTCATGATGTATATCATGGATATTATTATACTATGATTCGGGCAATGATTTCTATTATGCACATATTTTTCAATATACTTTATTGGTTCATACATTGCCATAATTTCTACCATGCACTTATGGGGGCATGATACTTGTGTGTATTCTCATTTATATGTTTGACATGAATAGGGGAATATTTATGGCATATTAGGCATCCTAATTTTCCCCATATTTATTTTCCTTATTGGTAATCATACCCTTTTGCATTGTTATTGATATGATACTATATTTCATGTACTATGTGACACTTTTGCATGATATTATGGGAACGAATATTCATTTTTAATAAATATAGAATTTTACAAACAATATGATGGTATAAACTATTTTTAATTTCATTACATATGTTTTATGATATTGAAAATTTAGTTATATTATTTTCATAACATATGATGGACTTAATTTTTTATTTTAAGATGAGTGATTGAAACATATATACAACCAAGATTTCATCCAAAGTCTTGGAATAGATTATACAACCAAGGATCAAACCCATACTATACTTCCAACCTCAAAAATACTTGAAATTATATTCAAGACTCCCTCATTCTCTATTTACTTGATTATGTTCAACAGATGGCTTTAACAAAGTTGTCTAAACTGAGTATTTGAACCTTAACATGTAGTTAACAATAATAAATAATTATATATTTAGGGAAAATAATAATAATAATAATAATAATAATAATAATAATAATAATAATAATAATAATAATAATAATAATAATAATAATAATAATAGTGATCACTTATCAAGAATCACTGTGAACACAATAAAATATTTCAAATCACTCTTTTATTGATTGATCTCATTCACATATAATAACCATATTCAAAATTTTAAAGATAGATAAGGTTCTTTTTGAAATCTTGATCTCTCTTCTCTTTATTTAGACCTCTACCTCTATCTCCTCAAAGTTATTCTCTTCTCTACTCTACCAAAACACACACACTAATCATATAAATTGAATTATTCTCTTCACATGCCAAATATATAATAACATTTCCTTACAAGGTCAACCCACATAGGGTGACAGTTACAAAACCAACTTTATTGGATGACATATTGTTATTTTCCATGTTATGGAAATTAAGACACCTAATTCACACCTTATTAGGACATTTTTTACATTTAAAAACATTTACCAACATTTTAATTACACACAAGACTCAAAACACCTCATAAGCCTAGTTACAAATTTCAAATTTTCAAATCTTGGATTTTGGTAGGAAACTCCAAAATGGACTCAAACACAGAACTAAAGACTTATAATGACTCCATATCACCCTTATGGTCCCTATAAAACCTCTAAAACCCATAAAAAACCAAAAAATACTATCATGACCCTATCAAACATGATATTTTCTCATTTCACCTAGTGATGCTCTACATCAAACTCCCTAAGTGGAAAAATTTGAGCTCCTACTCAAATATGCTTTATCAATATTCTTCCTTATTTTGAAATTATTTCTCCTCTCATGTTCTGAGCTCCTATTGATACTAATACTATATTATTTCTCCTTTATTCTTAGTTGATTCTTGTATCTTTGTATTCTTTCTTTGTCTTGTATCTTTTCCAATTCATCCTCTATCTCCATGAAATATACGACATGTTGAAATTATTTGTTCTCTTCATCTTCTATCTCCTCCATATATTATTTATCTTATTCATACTCTACCTAAAGTGTTTGATTATTATTCTTCATCCTTGTTTCTACTCCATATATTCTTTCCATCTTTATCATGATTAGTCTATACACTCCTTGCTGGTCTTAATTCTTAGTAATGATTTCTCCTTCATCCTAATGCATCAATTATTCCTCTATCTTTGTCAAAATCTCCTTGATATCTTCTTTGGGTACCTCTTCATGACATTCCACCTTCTCATGTTGATTCTTATCATAGCCTTGCTCATCTTGCAATGACATATTTTTAACCAATTCAAATTCATAAAAACATAACCGTTATTAGCAAACTTTTCTCTCATTATCATCATGCACACCTTTAACCAAATCAGCTGCAACATTATTAATTGACTTCTTACCTTGATTTCTCTTCATTTAATTGTTCTCTTTTATTGGTTTCTCCTTTCATCCATAATTTATCTTACTTTAGATACCATTACTTCATATCATAAATCTATGTTTTATTTTGTCATCTATTTCACCATCTTCTTATATATTTTATGAGGGTTCAAACCATATATTTATTATTCATTGTTTACTATTTCATGAAATCTATAATCTGCTTGATTATTCCCACACATATTTCCTTGTGTTTACTTTATATTTTTTTGCTTAGCCTTTCATGACCCTTTTAAACATGATAACTTCTCATGTCACCTTGTGATGCTCTCATCAAAATCCCTAAGTGGAAAATTTTGAGCTCTTACTCAAATGTGCTTTGTCAAATTTCTTCCTTGTTTTTAAATTCTTTCTCCTCTAATGTTATGATATATTCTTGATACTAATCCTCTTTTCTTTTTATTTTATTCTTATATCTTTATCTTGTTGCCTTATCTTGTATATTTTAAAATTCATCCCCTATCTCTCTTAGGAACCTGTGTTTTACTCTTCTATTTACATTATTATCATAGTAGTTGTTTTGGATGTATATACTTTGTAAGTCATCTTTGTAGCATATTTTTTTATCCCACATGCATGAGATGAAATATTTTTTAGAATAGAATTAGTATTTAAGTCAGTATTAAGGTCCAAGGAAGGCATCCACAAATTGTATTGAATTGAGCTTTCTCAAAGGAGGTTGCCCCCTCAAAGAGGCCAGTGATTCTGCAATTCTACTATTGTAATTCAATTCAATTTATTTTATTTAATATATTACTAATTTTTCATAGTTTATTTCATGTATTTGAAATTATATGCTAATTTATTCAGGAAGGATCCTATCATCTAGTATCAGAGTACTTTCCATGGAGATTTTTTTTTGCTACCCACCGTATGCTCTCACCTTGTTGTAATTGGATCTTGGTGATCAAAAAGTGGTAACAGATCCATTCCCAACCCTTATATGTAATAGTCTAGATCTGTAATTTTATTTTGGCAACAAGATGATACCAAAGATCATGATTTTCTATTCAAACCACATTACATTTATGTTCTACTTTGGATTTTATCTTCTATTTCAGATCAGAGTAAAACCTATCCACTTAACTATGGGAAGTACTTGGGTGAAATCCATAAACTCATTGTGAGGAGTACCACAAGAACCCCAAAGTAGATGGCTCATTGAGAGGACTTGCCAATGAAATGGGTAATGACCCCTTCTTGATTAACTAGTTCCCACCTGTGAGGAAAACCAAGAGCTATCGCTAAGAGGTAAATCCATGGCCATACAATTTCTAGAGAGTGGTACTCACTCAGATGGAATTGGTGGCTAGAGTGAATTCTAAAAACCCTTTTAGGCAACCATTAAAACTTGGTGTCTAATTTTTTAGGTAGATCAAAAATTAGAATGATTTATAAAACCATATAAGTTTCATAATACTATCAAGAGTAGCAAAAAACTAGTGTTGGAAATTTTCATTTTTTAAAAATATTTCTTATTTATATCCTTGTTGGTTCTTAAAATTTACCAAGACACCTAAAATTCAATTCTCCACATTTTCTTCCTTGAGATCCCATATCCCAATTCCACTCTGAATTCCCAAAAAGGTCATTTTTCTATTTTTTTGAGTTCTATCATAACTTTTTTAGTTTCTATCCATTTGCCTCAAAACTTTTACATAGTGTTCATCTCCCTTTTCTACTTCTTCATCCCTCTTTGATAATTTTTTTAGTTTTTCCATTTTCCCCTCTAAAGTTAACCTCATCTTCATCAATCATACTCTTATGCAAAAAATTTAATAAAAGTACCTTTACCCCTCCTGATTTCATCCACATTAAAAAATTATTTTACTAAATGTGTCTTAACTTTAGATTTCCCACCCATTTCAAAAAAAAAGGTTATGGTAGTCACATCTGCATGCACCAAGATCATGGAGGAAGAAATTGTAGCTTTGATGACCAGGTCACAAACTTAGCTGATATGGTGCATGGATTGAATGAACAAAATGGCTTTTTGTTCAATAGATTATAGAAGATGGAGTCTTCTTTTGATAATCTTTTTCATCCACCCACCCACCATGTGGGACCAAATTGGACTTTCCATGGTTCAATGGTATAGACCCGATAGGTTGGATTTATAGTGCAGAGTGATACTTTAACCTTCATAACATTTATCATCTCAAAAATGTTACAATTACTACCTTCCAATTAGAACTATAGGAACTCTAATGGTATCATTTGTATCTCAAATCTAATGATGAACCTGATTAGAAAATTTTTGCACCCTTACTTTTGGGTAGGGTCGGTCCCTCAACATTTGAGGATTTTATAGGAGCCCTCACCAAAATTTGTCAGATAGGCACCATTCATGATTATCAAATTAAATTTGAGAAGTTGGATAATCACATTGAAGGGTTATCAAGTGACTTCTTCAAGAGTTATTTTATTAGTGGCCTCAAAGAGCCCATTCACTCTAAGGTCAAGATGTTTCAACCTCAGACCATGATGATAGCCTTGGATCTCATAATAATCATTGAAGATGAAATCACCACTCAAAATTCAATTCTAATTAGGAACCCTCCAAGCCCTCTTTCCAAAAATTTACTATCAAGACAACCCCCATCAAACATCTCACAAGAGCTGAAATGTGTGTACATCACAAGAAAGGGATTTGTTACAATTGTGATTATAAGTGTGTTATAGGGAAAAAATGTATCAATAAAAAATTGTACCTACTAGATGTTAATTCTCCATTAGATATTGAATATTATGAGGATACTATCAAGGATATCACACAAGAAGCTGATGATTCTATGCACCTAGATTTCCCTTTAGAAATCTTCATGTATGCTTTGGTAGGAGTCACTACCCCCTAAATGATGTGTATCCAAGGTTATTTTAAGAATCAACTCACCATCCTTATTGACTCTAGAAGTGCACACAACTTTATCGACCCTTGGGTCACCAAGAAAGTAGTTTGTTTTATCTATCCATGTTCTAGTTTTAAGGTCATGATTACAATAGAGGCACATTACCCTACAAAGGCAAGTGTCATAATGTTCATATTTTAGTGGGTGACTATAACCTTTGGACTAAAATGTTTTATTTATCTTTTGGGGGATGTGATTTCATTCTTGATGCCTAATGGTTACAAACACTTAGACCCATCCTTTGGGACTTTTTAGAGCTTTGGATGCAATTTTGAGAGAATGGACAAAAATACACCCTACAAGGCCTTCTTCTGGGCTCTACCAGCATTGTCAACTCTCACCACATGAAGAAAATTATTAAATAGGTATCCGACAACATCATTTCACAACTTGTTTCTCTTTATATTACTTCACCATTGGACTCTCACCCACCTTCTGACTTGCACAACCTTTTGGTCAAACATGCATCCATTTTTAAAGAACCTACTAGATTGCCACCTCACCGGCCTTAGGACCATCACATCCTACTACTTCTTGGTAATGTACCTCCTAATATTTATCCCTATTGATACCCATTTTATCAAAATAATAAGATATAAAATATCATCCATGATCTCCTACAAGCTAGGGTTATTTGACCCAACACTAGTCCATATTTTTCACTAGTATTGCTTGTTCGTAATAAGGATGATTCTTGGCATCTCTACATTGATTATCAAGATATAAAAAAAACTAACCATTAAGAATAAGTTTCTAATCCCCATCATCTATTAACTCCTTGATGAACTACATGGTGCATAATTTTTCTCCTAATTGGACTTACGCATAGGGTATCACCAAATTTATCTTCATGATGTCGATATTCCTAAGACAACCTTTTACACACATGATGGCCACTATGAGTTCCTTTACATGCCATTTGGAATTACTAATTCCCCCTCCACCTTCCATAGTTTGATGAACCAAGTATTTCATCCCTTCTTGTGGAAGTTTCTCTTGGTCTTCTTTGATGACATTCTTATCTATAATCCCACATAGGAGGATCACCTCCACCACCTCGACACCACCTTGGGCATTCTTTTTGCTAACCACTTATGTGTCAAAAATTTAAAGTGTTCTTTTATAAAAATAAAGGTGGAGTATTTGGGACATATTATTTCATCTGATGGTGTTCATGTTGATCCCACCAAAATTATAGCTATGAAAAATTGGCCCCAACCAAAGACCCTCAAAATCTTACATGGATTTATTGGTCTTAAAAGATACTACATAAAATTTGTCAAGGATTATGGAATAGTTAAAACTCCATTGACAACTATGATAAAAAAAGATGCATTTGCATGGTCACCTACATCTTCTCAAGCATTTTATGAGCTTAAACATGCCATGTGAACCACCCCAGTCTTGGCCATGTTTGATTTATCTATGTTATTTATGCTTGAGTGTGATGCATGTGGAATAGGTATTGGTGTTGTACTTATGTAGGAGGGTGTTCCCATCATCTTCACTAGTAAGGCCCTAATTGAATGTAATTTGGTATGTTCCACATATGAAAAAGAGATGATGGATATTCTCTACATAGTTCACAAATGACATACCTATTTGATTGGCTGACACTTCTACATTAAAATCAACCATCAAAGCCTCAAATATTTTCTAGAATAATGAGTATCTTCTCCAGAGCAACAAAAATGGGTTTATAAACTCATGAGATATGATTATGAAACTAACTACAAAAAATGTAAGGAAAACTTGCTAGTTGATTCTCTCTCTCTCACTAGTTTGATGATCTAGTGCACCTCTATGCAGTCTCTCTTCCCATTTCCACTTGGCTCTATGATCTTCAAAATGAGTGGCATAATGATATCCTAGCCTAATAACTCATTTTTTAACAATCTATTGATCAATATACTAAATCTCATTATACTTGGGATGGGCACACATTATGATATAAAGGTTGCCTAATGTTACCAACAGGCTCCAAGTTCAAATAACCAATTTTATAGGAGATACATGCTTCCCCTTCTGCTAGTCATTTAGGGTTTCTAAAAATGTATGAGAGAGTTCATCATAATGTCTTTGGCATAGACTCAAGAAGGATATCAAAACATTTATGTTGAATGTGATATTTGCCAATGTATGAAAGGTGAAATAGTTTCCCCACCTAGTCTTCTCCAACCACTTCTAATTCTCACACGTATTTGGACTGAGATTTCTATGGATTTCATTAAAGGCCTCCAAAAATCTAGTGGTAAATCAATGATTCTTATCATAGTAGATCACCTCTCTAAATATGCTCATTTTTTCACTTTAACCCATCCCTACATTGCTTCCACCATTGCTTAGACATTTCTTGATCACATATTCTGACTCCATGGTGTTTCTACTTCTATTATCTTAGATCATGATTCCACCTTCACTAACCATTTTTGGCAAGAACTCTTCAAGCATTTAGGTACACAATTAAAAATGAGTTTGGGATATCATCCACTGACCGATAGATAAAAATCATCAATAAATGTATGAAACCCTATCTTCACTATTTTTTCATAGAATAACCACATCAGTGGGTCAAATGGTTACCTCTTATAGAATGGTGGTATAATACATCCTACCATACCTCTAATAAAATGACCCCATATGAAGTAGTTTATGGGCAAGTACCCCCACCACTTCTCCTATATACACATTGAAGTTCACTAATTTAGGTAGTCGATACTACTCTTCACCATCGAGATCAAATTATCCACATCTTATAAGACAATCTTCATTTGGCACAAAATTGCATGAATTAGTAAGCCGATCAACACCACTCTAAGCATACCTTTCAAGTAGGTGATATGGTTTTTATTCACCTGAAACTATATAAACAATGATCCCTAAAATAAAAGGGGTTTCAAAAGCTTGAGCCTAAGTTTTATGGTTTATATAAGGTTCTCCAGTAGATTGGGTCTGTTGCTTTCAATTTGGAGCTTCCACTTTCCTCCTACATTCACCCAATATTTCATGTTCATGTTTGAAGAAAGTTCTTAGCACCAACATTCAAGCACAAATAGTCTTACCAAAACTTGATAATGAAGGCTTCCTCCTTAACCCAGAAGTAGTCTTGGCTCAATGCACTTACCAACTTCACTCTCCACCATCATAGAAGTTTTAATTTAATGGTAAGGATTGCAACCCAAAGATGCCACATGAGAACCATTATTCTAGATTCAACAACACTTTCCATAATTGAAGTTTTGAGGAAAAATCTTATTTTTCCAAGAGGGAGGGGATGTTAGGAACCCATGTTATATTCTTATATTTACATTATTAGCATAGTAGTTACTTTGGATGCATATGATTTATAAGTCATCCTTGGAGCATATTTGTTTTATCCCACATGCATGAGATGAAATATTGTTATAATAAAATTAGTATTTAAGTCAATATTAAGGCCCAAAGAAGGCATCCATGAATTGTATTGAATTGAGCTTGCTTAAATGAGGTTTCCCCCTCGAAGAGGCTAGTAATTTTATAATTCTGCTATTATAATTCAATTCTATTTGTTTTATTTAATATATTGCTGATTTTTCATATTTTATTTCATGTATTTATAATTATATGCTAATTTGTTCAGGAAGGATCCTATCAATCTCCATGAAATATATGACCTACTTAAACTCTTTCTTCTCTTCATATTCTATCTCCTCCATCTCTTATTTCTCTTCTTCATACTCTATATCAAGTGGCTGATTATTATTCTTCATCCTTGGTTCTACTTCATAGCTTCTTTCCATATTTTTCATGATTGGTTCATGCACTCCTTACTAGTCTTGATTCTTAGTAATGATTTCTCCTTCATCCTCACTCTCTAATGGTTTCTCATGAATAATTTATTCCTTTATCCTTGTTAAACTCTCCTTGATATCTTCCTTGGTTACCTCTTCATGACATTCCACCTTCTCATGGTGAGTCTTCTCATAGCCTTTCTCATCATTCATTGACATCTATTTGACCAATTTAAATTCATCAAAACATAACCCTTATTGTCAACCTTCTCTTTCACTATTATCATGCATACCTTCAACCATCTTAGTTGAAATATCATCAATTGACTTCTTACCTTGTTCTCTCTTCACTTGTTTTCTTTTATATATATGCTCCTTTCCTTCATAATTTATCTTGATTTATATGCCATTACTTCATACCATAAATATATATTTTATTTTGTTATCTACTTTACCATCTTCTTATATATTTTGTGAAGGTTTAAACCATTTATTTCTTCATTTTTGACTATTTAATGTAATTTATAATTTGCCTGCTTGCTATCATACATATTTCCTTGTGTTTACTCTATATATTGATGCTTGTCCTATAGACCATCATAAGGGTGCATAAAAACTATCATGAAGATCTAACAAGGGTACTATAGATGAATATCAAGATTAATTGACCCAATTTGTATTAAATAGACCTAGCAGAGTGAAAGAGACTAGAAGGTAGTTTGAGAGGGATAAGAGTGTGAATATTTGAAGAGGTGGTCATCATAAATTAGTTGATAAATAATATGTCCTAAATATTATCAAACCAATCAAGTGGATAAGTTGGTGCTAAGTCATCTAGGGGGTTGGTGCCTCTTTTCAAGTTGGTGTTTGATAAAACCTAGATGAGTTGGTGCTTATCTAGTTAGGTTTGGTGTTTCATGTGAAGTTGGTGCTTCACTAAATCTTGATGTTTTTATTATAGGATTGTATTCCATTTGCATATATTAGTGGGGCTTCTTCCCCTTGAGGGTTATATATAGCTAAGTGTTATATGTGTTATGATCTTGTTTCATGGTTCTTGATGTGTTTCTAAGTTCACTATATTGCTTTGATAATTCATAAATAATAAAGTAAAGTTTTGAAGACTGATTCAGCTCCCCTCTGAGTCATTTTTTCTTATAAAAGTAGTTTACTAGTCAAATAGGTAGGTTTTGATGGTTTATATATATATATATATATATATATATATATATATATATATATATATATATATATATATATATATATATATATATATATATATATATATATATATATATATATATATATATATATATATATATATATATATATATATATATATATATATATATATATATATATATATATATATATATATATATAAGTATGGATATGAGTGTAATACATTTTAAAGGTATCATATACCCCCATAAGATCTTCTAAAATCATCAACAATGTCAAATGTCAAAGAAATAAACTTAACTTGCATGTTAACTGAGTGTGTCCACTAGTTACCTATAGGTGGTTAGAGAAGTGTATAAATTAGAAAAAATGGTGTTGGATTAAATATTTGAGTACTTAACTTCATGGGGATATTCATTACTAGTGTGTAAGAGTGGTGAGCCATTCATAGTAATCTCCCATGCTACCTAATGATTATTTTATTCAAGGACCTTATTGAAGGAGGTGTTGGGCATTTCTAGTCTAAAGGGACCAACATTGCATTGGAATTTTGTTCCTTAATTAAAAATAGGAACATTATTTTTTTATTGATATCAGTGATCTTTGGAACTTGAGAAAACATATATAAGATTGATAGACACAATTCATGGACATATCTATTAGTAAATTGCAAGTGTACTCTATTCACAATATTAACATGGGTTTCAAGTGTAAGCAGCTAGGCAAAAACCTATAAAATAATTAGGAGTGGTAATTTTGAAATATAATAGGAAAAATAAACTAAAAAATACATAAAATATCCTATAATCCTCATGAAGACCCTAATACTTGGAGCAACACTTATAACTCTATCTACCAAAATTGGCAGTAGACTACACCTATGATAAAGAGGACCAAAACGGATTGCAAGCTAGCTTACATGTTCTAAAGCATGTGAAGGAGATATGGAGTGTGTAAATAAATATAAAAAGGTTTATTAGTATGTTTTTAAAAGTTTCATGAATGGATAAATGCATAAAGAGAGACATGAGGCCTAAAATATCTTAAAAATCCCTCCTTAAGCTCTTCAAACATCGAGACTCAATTCATAAGCATACTGAAGCTTTGAATGTAAAGTAAGGTCATATTGAAGTCATGACAGAGATGATATGAATTAATAGTTAAAAATTTATAATAAATTTTTAATAACACAATGATTTTTTTCTTTAGAAGCTTGTCTTATGTACTTACCTATAGGCTTACTAGAAAGCTACAAGTCTGCCTCCAAAAATATGGAGCTAGTATGAGATTCTGGTCTTGAAGTTGTAGACTAAGAGTTATGTAAGGTGTGGGAGTCATTAAATATTTGGAATATGGTGAATATGTTTATATATTTATATAAAATAACATAAGTCCCATCTAAGATAGATTTATCATCAAGTTTAGCAAGATTTGAGGCCTAAATGAAGACCTACAGGGTTGTCTACAAAAGACATGGAAAATATGCACTATTTGCATTATATGGATTATTTAATGTCTGAAGGGGTATGAAAAAACTTCCCATATTAACTATATTCATTGGAAATGAAGAATAAATCCTCAAAACATGTCATTAGGGTCACAATCATGAAAACACCTACAGACCCTTGGTTCAAGTCAAAACAAGTCAGAGGGTTTCTGAAGAGACCAAAACATGAATATATATATAGATATAGATGGAGGTGATATATAATTTATTAAATAATTTCAAAACCAAAATTTTTAGTTTGAAGTCCTTTTTTATCAAAAAATACTCTTCTCGGTCTCTATGCATAGGTCTGCCAATGCGAGAAGACATTTCTTCTATTTTCTTGTACATTGAACTTGTGCATGGTAAAAATGGATTTTAGATATTTTTAATGGGTTTGTGTAATTAAATTTTATTTCATTAATTGAGAAATTATATTTTTGTCCTTTATGAATAATTGCTAATAAGACATACACCTTTAAACCTTCCTAGAACACTTTTAAGAACTCGATGATTGAGTTTTGATTTGTAAGTGACCCTAATACATTTGATTAGAATTGAAATTAGGTTGATGATCTTGGTAATTCTTAGGATCATATTTTTGAGACATTATTTGGCATGCGTGAGAGGAAAAGTTCCAAAAAAGTTGTCTAAAATTGCATTTTTGGACTAATTTTCATAATATTTGAAGATATAAGAGTCTCTTATCCATTAAGGAGGCCTTCCAAACCTGTACATAATTTAATACTCTTATTAAAACCTTTCAAGGGAATTTCATGATGATACGTCAGGGTATCAAATCTAGGGGCAGTTCTAATGAAGAATGTGTTTTTTCCTTGCATGGGATAAGAGCTTGTAGATCTCTTTAAAGTCAATCAAAGACATGGACCTTAAGAACATCCTAGTGATCACCTAATGTCATGATGAAGTACTCATACATATGATAAAATGTCTAAGAATCAAGATATGATATTATAAATAGGTTTCTTGACAACATCAATGTGGAAGGTGTCATTCTAGTCTTACAAGTTTCCTTGGAGTGAGTATGGAATAACTCAAGAACCTCATTTGATCATCAAGCCCCTCATGATGATTTGTCAACTCACATTTTTAGGTTGGGAGAAAAAAAAAGCCATAAGGTGTTAAGATAAGGAAAATATCACCAAAAATAGTTCATAATGTCTCATATAATAAGATGAATCAGTTCAAGATGCACAATGAGTGTATCTTCCTCATCTCTTCACCAACTTTGAATAATTATGCCTTTTGAGTTGACATATGGACAAGAGGATTAGAAAATCCTTGTCTTCTCTCTTCTACTTATTATATGAAACTGATATTATGATAGATTTATATTCATTATGGATATTTGAAACCTTTATTATCTCACTCATCCTTTTCTTCTTCTATAAATAAAGATTTGAAAGGCATTGAATGTAACCTCTAAATGTGTATGGCGAAGCCCTACCAAATTTGATACTTGTTATTACCTTTGAAATAAAATTCAAGATGAGTTACACTTTCTTGGTCTTGCATTCAATGAATTTGATATGAATTATTATTGAATTTTAGTGATATTAATACTGATTCCTTGCATTATCTTTTTCATTCATGCCTCTATATGAGTTAGTCATATTTCCATAGGTCATATGAAGTGTATTAAATGGTTTAATGATTTCAAGTGTTAAAAGATCATTAGTGTCTTCTTTTAGGCCTCCTAATTGATCACCTTTGTTTTTATACTAGACATAGCCTTCATATAGAAATATTTGTGTGGGAGTAGTTGTCTTGAAGTTGTGAAAGTAGGTTTTAATCCCATAGTTTCATAATGCAAGCATTAACAAGTAGAGGAACTAAATTTGGTGCATCACCTCCATCTTTATTTTCTAATTTTAGTATTCTTCTTTTTTCCTTGTAATTTTAACAAGTTAGTTATATTTTTTGGTGAAGCATCGATGGAAATAGCCCAATCTAAATATTCACTTCACTAATTAGTCCACCCATAGCCTAGATGTGATTCCATGCTATCATCTAGTTAGGAAGGCTTGAACAATGTTCCTCGGGGAAAAAATTAGATAGATAACATTAAAAATGGTTCATGAAGCTCTACCCTATAATCTTAAAACTATTTTCATGGATTTTAAGGTCATATGGGTGGTCAACATACCCTAAGATCATTTTCCATGATACCTCCTCTTTTATACAACAACCTCATTAAAATGACCCTTCTCTCGGAAGTGACCTGATGGAGAAATTAGGTAGGTTTTTGTCTTTTTTGGACCTAAATTTTTTATTTTTGCATGGTTTTGAGCTTAAGGAGGCTCTAGGAGGTTGTGGAGAGATTATAATACCATGCTTAGTTTGAAAATCCTTTCATGAGACCCCTTGATCAAGCTTGAGGTTGCATAATCACTTATAAACCTATCTTCATCAAGAAAGCTTTCCATATTCTACAAAAATATATTATTAGAGATGTCAACTAAATTCCCATGGAGTTGCTCTTGGTTTGTATGGTGGTGGTGTAATGTACCAAGCATCTCTTTATCTTAGTTTCCATACCACTTCTTCATTATACTATGTTTGGACATTATATCAATGAGCAAAGAATTTTTTTAAGTGAGTATAAGTTTGAAAATAAGTATTTCGACATCTTGACCAAGTATATGGGCAAAAGATACCGAATATGTTCTTTAACAAGTGTCAAATGACCGTAAAAAGACCACTTTGACTTTTATGCATGATATTTTACCTTCACACCTGATGTCTCATCATAGGGTTTACACTAAAATTTTTAAAAAAAACCATATAATAAGATAAATGAAACTTGAATATCTCCCAAATAACCTTAAACTCCTCAAAATACTTAAAATTTCAATGTTTTCATCTTACCAACTTTACTTCTAGCTCCATCCACTATTGAACACTTTGTCATATTGGAATATCATAGCACCACTTCATAGTTTTTGCCATTCATCAATTATACCTTGACTTTCTCAAACTAGTCTTAATCTTTGCAAAGATACCTTAAACTTTGATAAATTTCATTGCAAATGACCTCATAAAATATCGAGGCATAAGATTGATTGGATAAGGCAAATTTCATGGACATTTAAATCCTAATAAGACCTTGCTTAGACCTATTTTAAAATGAAAATTGATGAAATGGTCATGTTTTGGATGGTAGGGGTTAAATTTTAGCTTAGGAGGCCAAAATTTTAACATATATAATTTGATATTGGACTATAGATAACCTAACATGATTCTAACGACTTAATGGAATCACTATCAATTAAAAGATCTAAATTGATAAGAATAAATTATATTCTTATCAAAGATGTAAATTAATTTGCAACATAATTTCAAATGCATGAATTGATTACAAAAATGATCTTACAAAGGGGGTATTTATAGAAAATACCACTCATCAACCATTCATAGGATTTTGACAAGTGTCAAGATCATATGAGGCGAGACATAAATAAAAATCCTTGAGTAAATTTAACTTGGTAGAGTGTGAAAGGGAGATTAGAATATAACCATCTAGGGAAATAAGATTGTTCACACTTAATAGTGTAAATAGTTAAGGAAATAAACTTATTCACAACAACACATAATTTTCATGTTGTCTCTCTTGCTTCATGTTCTGTGTGTATTCACCTTGTTTGCATTATGGACATTTGACCAAATCCTTGATTGTGGATCTAAGCCTCATTACATGTTTCTATGTATATGAGTGAACTTTGAACATGCCTCCTGTATGTGGCCCCTTGGCATTCTTGATTGTTTGTGTATTTTTTTTGTGTTCTCCTTGTGTATGTGTCATGGCCAAGACTCTTTTTTCCTAGTTTGTTTAGTCTTTTGATGCAATGATGGACATCATGTATATTACCAAATTTATGATTCCATGATGGATATCATGCATCCTCCATGAGTTACTCTATATAAATTTCAAATGCTCAATATAATATCACTATTCACTACATGCCTAAATTACTAACATCTATCAAAATGTGATACTATGTATGATTAGTTATACATGCATCTTACATTACTATTTTTATTAGATTATAAATATTATGCCATGATATCCAATTTTATCATTATTAATATATATTTTAATCTTTTATATAACATCATGTTCATAACTTTCTTCTTTTGAGCTAATTTATTAAGAAAGATTCACAACTCACATCAAACAAAGAGGCATACATAGTGGTTTGTCTTAGAGACTAAGATAAAATAGTTTACTACCCAAGCAAAAAAAGACAAGACTTGCATAGTTGAACACAATTCATACTAATTTTCTACATATAAAGTAGTTTTAGATAACAATGTTCCATTTGGACAATAATGTGCCATTTGGACAACATTGTAAGCCATAACTGTCCAAAATAGTCTACTTGCGTAACAATTTTTAGCAGGTACTGAGAAATAATTTTTAGAATTATTAACATATTATCACATAATTTACTTAGAATTAAGGGCATCATGCACAATATGTGTTTCAAAATTTTACATAGTTTAACTTAGAAATTCAATTGGTATTACTTAGTTATTAGAATCAATATATTAAGATATTAGATTGGGGGTATATACACAACACATGATCACTTTATTGCTCAAATTTTAGCACCAATTTTTTCATAAGGAATATTAATTCATGTTTTTGTTTATGTTGCATACAATAGACTTAGATCACACTATTTTACACCAAATTCTTACCATTTTTACACCAAATTTTTACCAAAATGATCTATTTGAATTCATACAGGGATTCCAAGATACTCTCCTACCTTGAATATTAAATTATGTTGTCAAACACATATTGAGTTTTTAATAAACTCTCCTTCAATTGATTATTGGGGCATGCATAGTCTAATCCAAGTGTTTCAAAAAATGAAATCTCTAAGGTTATATCATATCTAGTCACCAATTTTATAGAAGAAAACACAACAATTCATGTAACCAAATAGGGGTATTCATTCCTTGTTATTTTATATATAAGTTTATTGTATTTAATTTAATATTTCTATCCTAATGATGGATTGATTCATGCATGTTTTATTGTATGTTTGTGTGAAGCATAGTTCAATGAGTAGTCTACATCCAATCCTACTCAACACATGTAAGCTCAAGTATAACTCTCTTTATTTCACTCTATTAATTTCACTTTGATTCATTAATATAATAAAAGGGGGATAAATTTAGTCACTAAAATTAATATTTAATAATAAAAAATTCACTTGTGACTATTCCTTTTGAACACCTAACCTACGCTCAATTTCATGGTCTTTGACCTCCATTCCTTCACTTCTATGTGAATGACCTATACCTCCAAGAAAATAATGATTACTAAATGTTCCTACTCCTCATTCCAAATAACTTAATATCTTCCCTAATTGATCCACACTTACACTTAGTTGTCTTTTCTTCTCAAACAATGTCACACTTTCATGACATTCTTGCTTGCTGATAGTGTCTAAATCCATTGGATTCTCAACACATGTAAGCTCAAGTATAACTCTCTTTATTTAAATCTATTAATTTCACTTTGATTCATTAATAGAATAAAATGGGGATAAATTTAGTCACTATAATTAATATTTAATGATAAATAATTCACTTGTGACTATTCCTTTTGAACACCTAACCTACGCTCAATTTCATGGTCTTTGACCTCCATTCCTTCACTTCTATGTGAATGACCTATACTTCCAAGAAAATAATGATTACTAAATGTTCCTACTCCTCATTCCAAATAACTTAATATCTTCCCTAAATTTATCCACACTTACACTTAGTTGTCTTTGCTTCTCAGACAATGTCACACTTTCATGACATTCTTGCTTGCTGATAGTGTCTAAATCCATTGGATTCTCCTCCCAATAAATATCAGCTAGTTTTTCAAATTTAATGTTGGATATTAATATTTATTTAGGCTATTTTAGTTAAATCCATAGTATTTTTTAGTTGTGTATTTATTATTATAATAAATTCACTAATCCTATATTTATGAGGTGTCTCACATCTTTTCTACTTGTATAGGTAATCTTGGAGTTACATTCACATGTAACAACCTCCACAATTTTTACACATATCTCCCTCACATTATGGGGATTAAGATAATTTGACACACATAAAAATGTTGTGTAACTCCTCTTTCCTTCTAACTCTATTTATTGAGCTCTCCTCTCTCATTCTACACACTAGAAAACTCTACTTCATCTTGATATATATCTCCTATGGATTGAGGCCCATCTCTCTTCTTTATTATATTTTATTTGATTGATATTTTAATTGGATAATTTTAAGTTTCAAGCCTTGTTTATAGATGTGGTATTTTCTTCCATTTAACAATTTCCTCACTTAACAAATTTTATCTCTTGCATTCTTTTACGGCTTGTTATCGAGGTAATATCTTTTATTTATGTATTCACTATGTTATGTTTATAACATTATTTTAATGATATTAGTATAATTAATATCATTTAAATTCACCTGATGGGTCATTCACATCTTTCTCAAATCCTATTTAAATTAATTCCAAAATGATCCCTATAAAGCCACATTTTCTATCCATTTTTTTCACTATAGACTCATATGATTAAAAACCACAAGAATATATAACTATAAATCAATAAGAAAGCACTTAGTATTCAAAATAATGAGTTTTAACAACCAAAAAATCCTTGAGGTATGTCTACATAATATTTAAAAGTCACCAAGTCATTTTTGAGACACATAATTACACAAAAATTGCACCAACATATAACATTACACTAGTATTTCATGCACACCACCATTATATGGAAGAAATACATAGAGTTTAATCCCTCTACAGAGTATTGGTATGTAGGAAGTCCTCAATATTGGGGGTATTGAGTTCAATCACAACTTCAACCACTAATCCTTTTTTCTTATTTATTTTATATATTCCTCATTGATTATTGAACTAGGGTTTTAAGAGAAGAACAATGTATACATTGGCTTCCACAATGAATAACACAAATTATATTACACACACAAGACCAATAAGTGATGGCACATTGATCTAAATTTAGATATAGAGTTAAAACCCTATCAGATGCTTGTGCACCCTGTAGATGCCAGTGTATGAAAGCCTCATCAAGATAACACATCCTTTCCCCAAAAGTATTTGAATCCTTGTCCTTGATTCATAATGACCCCACACATCTCCACAACATATTACATAGTCGTAGTCATAGTCCTACATGTTTGATTTCCATCTAATTTCTTCTTTTTTGGTACTTTTCCCTTTTAGTATATTTACAAAAATAATAAGTTTCAAATTAATTTATGTGACTTATTTCATATTTATACATTATGATTTTACTGATTTTTTATCTAAATAATATTAGGTTTATTTTCTAATCTCCTTTTTTCATAAAATAGCAAGATTCTAAAACTAGTCTATTTTTTGAAAATAGAAAAATTTCATCCTCATTTTTGGATGCTTGAATTCATTTTGTCATGTTTAGGTATTATCTATGTCAACTATTACACATGCAAAAATGTATGCATTCTATACATAAATGAATATGAACATACTATGAATTATCCCAAATGTGGGGCACAATGATATCAAAAAGGAGATAGAGGTGCTACCATTACAAATAAGATCATACAATATTTTCCAATAATTCTTAGACTATAGAACATTTTTTGTTTCAAGTACCTAAAGCATTGATAGAATTTTGTGTGTACCTTTGGATTCAAATGTAATTAATCACATTGAGTAGTTGTGACCTAAAAAATTGAAATATAGGGTACATATTGTATCATTTGGTTTCAAAATATATAGTGCTAACCCTTTTTCCAACTTATCAACTAGCTACTCCATTTGTTTAGTAGTGTTGACAAATTATAATATTCCTCTAGGATTGATGATTTTCAAGGAACATCTATTATTGTCATTTTGGTTCTTGGTAAACATCAAGTTAAAAATATGTATGTCTAACTTGAACTTATAATTAATGAATCATATGGATTATGATATGTAAATACAATGCATGACCTTTGAAAACTAATTAGTCAAAGGAAGTTCACCTATTATGGTATCTTATACTAGACTATTCATGATTTTCGTAGGATGGTTGTTTGTCCAGGTATTTATTATCTTTTAAAGTTTGAAATATTAAATTCATATTTTTATTTGTGCACATTATATACTATTTTTTAAAATATATTATATGTAGGTGTTTGGAATTATGCACACTATAGTTTTAAACATAAAAACACCCTTGGACCCCCTTAGGACAAATTTGACCCCTTGACCCCTAATAGAACCTAACCATGGTTAGTTTGACCAACTAACCAAACCCACCCTTTTACCCCACTTAACATTAGACACTCTAATATCAATGGTCACCTTGACCACCAACAATTACCCAGACCATCAATGGTTAGGTCCCTTCCCCATCTAAATAAAGACAACTCAAGCTGTGTGTAAGCTAACACATTAAAATTTAATATGGATGGCATGATATCACATCACAATAACCAAATGAACCTCCTATGGAACCTTCTACCTCTACTTCTCTTTGCATATAAAATGAGGGGAGAAGGAGGTGAAAAGGGATCAATGAATCAATTCAAGAATTTAGAAATCCAGGGATTCATCTATCAGGAAACCAACAATCATCTAGAGCTATCAAACTTCTTTATAGGTTCTCCTTTTAGCAAGTTAAAAACCATGATATAAACCCAAACCTCTACTAAAATTATTTTTCATGCAAAGTACCATTACTTTGCCAAAATTACTCTAAGATCAACTAACAACTATCAAGTGACCAACTAAGTACATTTCTTGTTTTAAGCTTTATACATTTGGTTTCTAACTCCTAACCTTAATTAGACCTATAACAATCCATCACTTGATTACTAAACCCTTTCTACAACTTAAACTAGACTATTTTTTAAACACTTTTAGAACCCACAACAATCATCGATGGTCACCCTGACTGTCGATGGCCACCATTAACCATTGATAATCACGTAAATGCTAACAATCAACTTAACCACCAATGATCAACCTGATTATCGATGGTCACTATGGTAGGAAATAATAACAAGTTATTTCTACCTACTCACCCTTAGCCAAATTTCAATTTATAACTTCCTACCTATTTATAAAGACCCACCTATTTTCTGAATCTAACTTGACCTATTTAGCATTAGTATTTACCCGTTATTTGCTATAATAAGTCTATTTATTTTATCAAGCATTTATTTATTCTTGTGTTATCTTTTAGTCTTTTCTATAATTGATGTAATCATTTCATATTTATCTATTACAACTTAACTATTTTAATAGTGTGGATTGATAGCCTCTTAGTGTGGATTGATAGCCTCTTAGTAAGCTCACATTTCTTGGATCTAGCTCATGCTAGGCAAACCACCTTACTACCCATCTAACAACCCCTTTTCATGAGTGATTTATTATCTATGGCTCATTCTTCCCAATACAAAGAGGAGCTCTTCAAAATCATTTGGATCATGTATACACAAAAAAATAGGTTCTTCTACCACACCCTTATTACTAGTTTCTTATTTATTATTTAAATAGAAATGAATTGAAACTGAGAGAAACATTCTGGCATGTTTAGTGGGACCTAGCAGCATCTAGGTGCCATTTTCTTCCTTATTTTATGCTCATATAAGAAATAAAAATTTATTTTGGGTATAAAATAAACCTTACATATATTTATTGCTTGCATGTTTAGCTCATTTAGTTAAATTCAAAACAAAGTAATCAATCATATTTTAACTTATTTATCACACACTATACCAAACCACTTAAATTAATTAAACATCATAACAATTTACATAAGTCCCAACTAGGGTTTAATCTCCTAACAGATCACCTTCACCCATTGGCTATCTTAATTTGAGGTTATTACCAAGAAGAGAACCAAAAGTTATCTCTCTGGCTAATTCTAAACTCTAAAAAATTGGCTAAGTAACCAACACCCTTATCAATGCAATGTGTGAAGTGAGGGGGTAGGCCCTAATACCAAGCCATGTTTTTATTTTCAACATAGACCATTTTGAGAGACTTAAACACCTAAAACCATTTTTTTTCACTTGGATTTTCACCATTTGAGGAGATGTCTCAGCTCTCCTCATGCAAGTAGCACAATTGAAACACCTCTAGGCTTGTGGGTAGCCTAAGGATGAGGTGAATATCTAGGTAAGGCTAACTCCCTTGATAGAAAACTTTGGATCACTTCTATACATAAAATTTGGGGGAAAAAGAGAGAGATAACTAAAATCAAACTATCCTAAGGGAGGTGATACACCAAATAAGATGATGACTTCCAACTAGCTGCATATTACGCATGAATCCAAGAGACTACCCAAACATACACTTCTCCAATCTGTATCCTCTCACATCAATATTACATTATGAAGTTATGGATGAATGATTAGGATAGGAGGACTAGAAAAGAGCATTGAGTATCGCTAGTGAATATACTAACTCACTCAACCTTGATATTTCCTAGAACACTTCACATGTCATGCAAGAAGAACCTTTCCAACGACAAATAGGAAGAAAGACTAAGACATGCTAAGGAATCCATAGTATTCACTAAGAAAGATCCAACATTAAAGTAAAAAACACTAAGAATAGTCATGAATAGGTAAAAATAATTATTTTTATTGATCAAATGGTATGAAAATGAGCAAAGATTTTCCATACTTAGGGGGAGCATAAGTTATAATGGGCAAAATGGCTAGTTCTTATAGAATTTAAGAGAGAATAAGAGTGAATTATAAGGGTCACAAGGACACTTGTAAAGATGATAAAATAAGCTAATTATGAATGATAAGAGTCTATGGTATGAACCATGCAAGGTTAGGAAGAACAAGTGTCCATCCAAATCATAAAACTTATGAAAAGTGGCATGAAACTCCTCATTCTAGCTCAACAAATTGCCTTCATGATTTAGAAAATTTTAAATGTCTAAAAAATAATTAGGGATAGGTATGATGATTATAATTAATGGAAAGGGTTTCATACATGAATTTCCATGCAAAAATTAGGTTTGGTCATTTGGAATCATCTAGAAAGGATATATCACTACTTGCACTCTAAGAAACTCATCTTTCATGCACCCTATACACTTGGATTCCAAAAAGGCATTATTTTTCATTGAAAATACATGGAAGGGAGTGGATGACACAATTTAATACCCTCCATAGGATTATAATCATTAGAGACACTTTAAAATGACATCACTTGAAGTTTTCCACCCTTCTCACTAGCTTGTCCACTATGTCATTTTTGACTAGATGAGATGAGAGATATTATTTGCACACTTATAAGTTTTTCCAAGGAATTAAATGGACATAAGGATCCATTAACATTCATAATATTTACCCCAAAGTTTATTTCATCTCTTGAAACCTCTTATAGCCTATAAAACACATAAACTAGTCAAAAGTACCCTATTTTGTACAATGCCCATATAATTCTGTACAGTCCAAAATCATGAGGATAGATGATACATATCATAAAAAGGTTAAAATACAAGTGAAAACACCAACCATATACTTATTTTCTAGTACATGTTCTATAAACCAACTTCTTCTTAAAACTTTCTAAATAAGGCATAAGCCAAAAGTGAGATAAAAGGTACCCTAATATTTTAAATGCACTCTAGTGTATGTTTTTATTGCCTTGAGATATTTTATTTTGTTTAATTTGTGCTTGAGTTATGAGATTTAATTTATTCTTCTCTGTTTCTCATATGGTTTTTACTAGATAATTGTTAAGGAACCAAACCAACAAGATCCACCTTCCTCTCTTCTTTTTTCATGAAGTATACCTCTGATGTTGAGGGTTCTTCCCATCCTTTTACCCCCTTACCATGCCTTAGATATTTTCTAAAGGTGAGGCAAATTGTTTTAACCTTTCTTGATAACAACCCTGTGGCCCTCCAAGACTAGCTCAACACCTTATCTCACCACACCTCTACTTCAGTTCCTCTTAGTGATCTACCTTATGGGATGCCTCCCCATATTATGGTTTTCACCACCTATAACCAACCTATGATCACTCAAACATCTTCCTCTACCAATAATCCATCTATTACCTCCACCCAAACTCAATCAAACCACCCAACTAATAAATAAACACCCCCTAAACCAACTAACAAATCCTCTAACATAGGGTCAACCTTAACTTTAGTTACCCAAACCCTATCCACCATGGGGATACCTTATACCCATATTACCACTATTCCCCTTATCACTAGTAACCTACAAATATCCACCCCACTTCAAAGTGTGGTGCTTTTTATACCTTCTACCCTTCCACCTATCAGTACTAAGGTTACCACTCACCCCAACCAAAAAACCATGGCATACCTCCAGCCTAACCCATATCAATTCCTCAATCTACCAATCCAATCATACCTCTAAACCAACCTACATCATCCCTTAAACACATACCTATGACACCCTACCTATGCTATATTCTTAACCCACAAGGATACATATCTCCACCTTCTACCCAATCTTTTGTGACCATTAACCCTTATGTGAAATCATCCCAACCTTCACAAATTACATACCAACATGTGGTATCTTCTCAATATTATATTATTTATTCATATATTTCATCCACCTAAACTCAACAAAACTTACCATACAATTATGGAACTACCCAACTCCAAATAGATTTGGTCAAAATGTTGATGGACAAAGTGACCAACATAGAGTCATCTATCTTAGGGCTCACAACATCATATCTTATGACCAAATTTTTAATAAACCTATTCACCCATCCATCCATCCCTATCCAACCTTACCCTCCTCAATGGGAATAAACCAAATTTTATAAATTCCAAAATAAGGAATACCCCTAAAAACACTTAAGAACATTTCATCATTCTTTCTATTTGATTTCCTATGATGATGTTCTTCTCCTTCACACCTTTCCTATGTCTTTATCTAGACCAGCATTAGATTTGTATAGTTCTCTCACCAAGAACTCTATCTTTTCCTTTTCCCAACTTTCCCAAACCTTTGTAGACTAATTCTCAATAAATATATCTAAGAAGGTCTTCATCACTTACCCTACTCCATTAGGCAATTTGATGATCAATAAATTATTAATTTCATATCACGATGGAGATGCCTTATCAGTCAAATACATTTCTCTTTATCTTAACCTAAATTTATCAAAATTTTCTCATGGGCCTATGCCAAACATATCACCCCCACTCTATAGGTTCAAACTTTCATAACCTTTGATGAGGCTTTCACCATGGCATGGAAACTAAAAATTAGAGCCACTGATGGGGGGAAATTGAAACTAAAAAACAAAAAATCTAGCTTTAAATCCAATGACCCTTACCCACACAAAACCACCAACTAATATAACTACCCTAACACCAAACCAAAGGTAGCTGTAAACACGGTTATCCTAAAATATCCACGCCTCTTGTTGTCAACCAACCCCTCCAAACCAACTCTTCTAATTAACAAACCTAAAATCAAAATCAAGCTACCCCAAAATAATACACTCTACTCGGGGAGTCATATGCTTTATTTTTGTATAAGTTGATCAAATCCAACATCATAAAACTTACCCCCATCAAACCTCTTCTATAATTCAATGTTTTTCTCCCTATGCCCAATTGTTATAATGAGAATGATCTATGTGTCTTCCACTATGTCATTGTACATGACATTAGTAGGTGTAGTTCCTTCAAAACCATTGTCCAAAACTTGATTGATAAAGGAGAACTTGAATTAGATAATCCTAATACACCCTTAAATCATTCACTTGACATATTTTGACAACCTTTTCCCAACCATTCCCTTTCTACAAACCATGATGACAAAAAACTTGAATCATCTCACACTCATGAGGTCCATACAGTCAATGTAATTATTAATGAACCTATCATTGATGAAATAATTGTCTCAACTACCTCCTCCTCTAATCCACTTCTTGAAGTAGTGGAATCACCCTCTATTCCTTTGGATACCAAAATAAAGGAATCAACCACCTCCTCTCCTTCACTTGATGAGGTAACATACATACCCACCTCTCCTTTGATAGAAATACCAAAGGAGGCAACCATTTCCATCACACCTTCTTCCCCCATCAGGGAATAACCTACTCTCTCTTTGGAAACCATTCCACAAGGAGAGATCACTTTACCTACTCCCTCTATGGAGGAAACATATTCCCAAATCTTATTACCTTTCATCAAGGAAAAGGGTTAAGAAATAATTCCCTCACCTCAACCTATGGGCCTAATCTTTGAATCTGATGCCTAAAGAACCAAACCTATTTAAAAAACCTTCTCTAAACTAGCCTAAAGCCTATAATTCTCTTCTCAAACTGATTTAGATTGAGCCACCTTTTGGCACCATCTTGGACTCCCCTATCAAAACAATCATGAACCTTTAACCTCACTTTCATCTACCATTAAAACTACCATTACTTCAATCCTTTCACCAAACACCTCTCTCTCCAAAATCATGGAAGGACCATTGAAACCATCTCCATACAAAATCATTGAATCATCTTACACCTCTCTAAACAAACCTATCAATAAACTAGGGATACTTAATACTCCTATCCTTATCCACCCATCTTTGAATTTGATTTATACCCATCTAGTCTACCAAATAAAACCTTAACCAAACCAACCAAGAAGGTGGAGCCACCCAAAATCCCACCTAGAACTAGAACCATACCACCCCCTTCTCTCTTACCTTCCATCTTGGGACCCCATCCTTTTTCTATCTTAGGAGCTCATCCTTCTATCAATAAGACCAACCCTCCTAAAACTACCCAAACTAAACTTCTTCCTCTTATTTTACCTTTACCTAACCCCTTCAAAACATCAAACTCCCTATCATTCTTAACCAAACTATCTGCCTCTAACTTCCCACCTATTTCCAAACCTTCATCATATCAATTACCCACCTCAAAACCATCCAACACAAAATAACCCCAACCAAAACCACCTACCAAAACCATTCTACCGCCCACAACCCCTAAGGTGAAGCCTACTTTTAAGTAGGATGTCACCCCCAAAATCAAAATCCAATTACCCTTAACACCTTTGCTCAAATATTGTTCAACCATTTTACAAACTTCTTCCTTAAACCTACCACCTATCAAATTCTTTAACCCTTGAAGTCCTAAACCATCTTGGTTTACTGATAGTTTAATCTGCTCATACTATAGGACATCTAGACATGACACAAAGAACTATAAAGCTCTCCTAGTACTTGTCCATAAATTATGGGATGAGGATTATCTATTGTCAGATGAACCTCTATTGATCCCATTATCAAACCAACCACCAAATGAACCTATCCAACACTTACCCACTCCTGCACTCTCATCCAAGAGTAAGGAGGAACTAAAGTAACCTTCTAGTCCAACATTTCCCCTCATCCACACTATCCATATGGTTCCCTGATATTAGACCTAACAAAAGGATAAGAGAAAGGCCAAAGTGTCTATTACATGGATATATCCTTACACACCTCAACCTTTCAACTAAAATTAAACACCTTCACCTTCACCTTCACCAAAACCCAAAATATTCATTTTGGGTGCCTCTCCTCCAACTCTTCTAAATCCATCCAATGAGTAGTTATGAAATAGCTTCACTAGAACCTAGTAAATATGAACCTATATGAACTAATCAACACCTTACCCCATCACTATTAAGCATTGATAGAGGCCCTATAATCTATAGAGGTCTAATTTGAAGACCCTTAACCTCTTATAGCCTTTGTCAAATATCTTCATCTTCCCACCCTTGTCACATTTAAGGACTCAAAAAAACCTTTTGTTCATCTAACACTATATACATAAATCAAACCAACATCAAAAGGGTGATGATTAATGGGGGAACTAGTATTTATATTATCTCCTCTCATGCTTATGACCAACTCTAGCTGCCAAAGAATATCATGTCATAAACCTCAATAATCTTCCATTATTTCAATGATAATATGGCTATAGCCTTGGGAATAGTTATCTTTCACATTCATTTGTGACCTTGCACACTTTTGGAGCTCTTATAAGTAGTAGAAGGCAAGTTATTATACAACATATTGCTTGGATTCCCTTAGATATGAGCCATGATTTGTGTCCCTTCCACCTTACATCGATGTGCCAATTTCAAACATGAGGGTCAAGTCATCACCATACAAGTTAACCCTAGTCATTTCACATATTGAAACATGACATATCAACCCAATGCCATTCTTATTCCTCGCTCATCTAACTCACCATAAAATAACAATAGATCAAGCCCTACCATCAATGAGGCTTTAACTACCTCATTTATCCCTTCTTCTTAGATCCCCATAGAGGACCCCTTAAAACCTATGTTTCAATGTCTCTCACTAGGAGGGCATCATATTTTGGCCATGGATGCCTTCCCTACTCTTCAAGAGTATGTCAACCTTGACCATGATCCTAATTATGATCCCAATATCAAAACCATCATTCCTTATAAGATTCCCAACCATCAAAACAACTTCATCTATGGGGGGATTGATCATCCACTTCCCACTTCTTCTACCACCTCTTCTATCTAAATATTGACCTCTAATTTCTCCAATTTTAAAAAACCAAAATTTTCCAAATTATACCTTCATAGGTATGTCTATAAGGGAGTCAACCTCGACCATTATGAACATGGACCCTACAAGTTACTTTCGATCAAAACCTAAAAACCTTGTGAGCTATTTGTCCTTGGGTTCATCCTACCAAAAGAACCCAATAATTCACCCAAACCCATCAACACCATTGACAAGGATGATCTATCCTTACCAACCCCATATCCTTCAAAGTCTGAGGCTTTCAAAATAATCCATCCTAACTTTTTTCAATCAATATCATTTGTTTAGGCCCCCTAACTTATCAAAAGGGAAACTAAACTAAAACCTTTCCTTTGATTAATCTTGAAATGGTATAAAATGATTATCCTACCATCTACACCATCTAACATCAGGATGATGATTACAATTTCACCTATTTTGGTGTGCATGATTATTCTATCCATAAATCCCTTCCTCTTGAGAATAAAACCATGTTGAACTAATCCAATATCGATGTCAACTTGGGTACTCAGGATAACCCTTACATTATAAATATTGGTCAATCCTTAAATTCCTTAGAATAATAGGATTACCCTTCCTTCCTTTATGACCAAAGCATAGTATTTACTTGGTCCTATCAAGATATTCCCAAAATCAATCCTTCCATAGCTCTCCACAACATCATCATTTATCCTAATGCTAAGCTTGTTAAGCAAAAGCTTTATAGGATGCACCTTTGTATCACCCTTTTAGGCAAAGAAGAGATTCAACACCTCTTATTTGTGAATTTATTTCAACTTATTGACTATCCCCAATGGGTTTCTAACATCATTCCCATTACCAAACCCATACAAGGACTTTGCCTTTGTATTAACTTTCATGACCTAAACCTTTCTTGTCCCAAGGATGACTTCCCTTTGCCTAGCATTAACCAACTTGTTGATCTTATAGATGGCCATGAGATGTTGTCTCTCACAAATAGTTTCTCAAGATATAATCAAATCTTGATTACCCCCAAGGATCAACACAAGACTTCTTTCATCACCCCTTGGGGAACCTTTTACTATAGGGTCATGACATTTGGTCTGAAGAACACTAAGGCAACTTACCAGTGTATGATGACCTACATATTCCATTATTTCATCCAAAAAATTGTATATGACTATGTATATGATCTCTTTAGTGAATACAAATATTGTAAGGATCATCTATAAGTTCTCAAAATTATCTGAGTGCCTAATCTATTTCCATGTTTGGCTCAACCCTAAGAAATGTGTTTTTGGGGTTATTTATGGAAAGCTTCTTGGATTTATCTTATCTCTTCAAGGAATCAAATTAGACCCTACCAAATTTGGATCGATCCTCAACATGCCACCTCAAACCCACCTTAAGAAAATCTATAGCTTGCAGGGGAAGTTCTAATCCATTCATTGCTTCACCTCTCAGTTATTGGATAGATGTTAACCCTTACACCATATTCTCAAGAAAGATACATCTTTTAAGTGGACTAAGGACTACAAACAAACCTTTGATTCACTCAAAGAGTACCTTCTTTCTCCACCCATTCTTACCCCTCCTAAAGAGGACCAAACCTTATAACTTTATATCTCTACCATTGACTATTCCTTAGGGGTAATGCTCACTCACCATGATGAAAAAAAGAAAGAGAAAACTATCTACTATATAATTCAAACACTTATAGAGTATGATATTAGGTACACCCATACCAAAAAACTTTTTCTCACTTTAGTATTTTTATCTTCCAAACTTCATCATTACCTCCTTAATCACAAAACCTTTGTTATCACCAACACTAACCCACTCAAGTACATTCACTATAAACTATACCAAAACCAATATATGGTTAAGTGGCTCATGCTCCTAGTTGAGTTTGACCTTGAGTTCTAGAAAAAATTGATTAAAGGGCAAGTCATCATTGATCAATTGGTTAAAGCTCCTTTGTTAGAAAACCAACCTATTCATCTTGTGTCTCATGATGAATCCATCATGACTCTTTCTCAAGAGGACATCACCTACCAAATGACCATGTTTTTTGATGGCTCGAAGTGCTATCACAATGGGGGTGATGGAGTTATTCTCATTCCCATCAATGACAAACCTCTTCCTCTTTCTTTTAAACTTGATTTTGAGTGTACCAATAATATGGCTGAGTATGAAGCCCTAGTAATAGGTATCCAAACTAATTTAGCTTTAGGATTTAAGGTGATTAATATCTTTGGTAATTCCTAACTTATGGTCAACTAGGTCAATGAATCCTACCAATGTAATAATGATGTCTTGCAAAAGTACAAACAACTAGTCTATTTAATCTTAACATCATTTGATCATTATCTTATCTAATCTATTCCATGATCTACTAATAAGTTCATGGATATGATGACTTCCCTTGCTTCCTAAATCATAACTCATCTATCCAATTCTAAACTTTTTTTCACCATCCATCATTTTGTCACACCCTCTTATATCCAATATGACCTCCCTACCATTTGTAGTGTGGGGGAATCTCCATCAAACATTTTGTATGAGCAAACCTTTAACTTCCTCAACCTTGTCATCATTCCTCCCAACCTCTCTAGGAATGCTTGAAGAGCCTTTTTCTAGAGTACCTCTCATTATACCATACCAGGGGGAATCCTTTACAAACATGGTTTCGATAGTATCCTTCTCCATTGCCTATGCAATCATGAAGATTCTAATGATATCAAGGAAACACATGACATAATCGGTGGGGGAAACTTTAGTGGTTTAGCTATCAATAAATGTATCCTTCACATTAGATACTATTGGCCTACCCTCAACCAAGACTTTTGTGATTATGTGAGGAAGTGTGTTAAATGTAAAAAACACACCAACTTACATCATGCACCAACCCATGAAATTCAAGTATACAAGGAATTTTGGCCCTTATCACAATGGGGATTATATGCCATTAGGGAAATCAATCCTCATTCCTCACAGTGACACCACTCCATCATTATCACCATTTAGTATTTCACCAAATGGGTGGAGGTTATTCCTCTCATCTCGACCAAAGCCAATAAGATAGTGGTCTTCATCAATCATCATATCATCTATCATTTTAGTGTTCCTCATAATATCATCACTGATAATGGTAAATATTTCAAAAACAAAAAATTCTAAGGTATTTGTGACGCATTTGTCATCAAGTTAAGCTTTTCTTCACCTTATCATCCATAAGCAAATGGATAGGTAGAAGCCTATAAAAAAACCATCAACAAGATGTTAACCAAAGTGGTCAGTGTTTATAGTTGATATTGGCACTTGCACATCCATTTCATTTTATGGTCCTATCACACTAGCATTCAAACCTCTATGGGTGATACCCCTTTCTATCTGGTCTTTGTGAAGTCCAAATTCCCTCTCTTTTCATATCCTTGCAATATATCATTTATGAAAGTGACTATCATCAAGAGTTTCTATCACAACTTAAACTAATTAATGAGTACCACCCAACATCACTTAACCACCTTCATGTCTACCAAGAGTGAATCAAGTGTGACTGTAACAAACACTTGAAAGAATGAGAATTCAACATTGTAGACCTCATTCTGAAGGAAAATCAATATGTGACCAATATGGATAAAAGTAAGCAAGGAAAGTTTTATTTCAATTATCTTGGACCTTAAATCATAACCCAAAAGTATGGATTCGGAGCTTACCATTTATCCTCTCTCAAAGGTAAACCAGAACCTAAGCCTTTCAATGCTTCACATCTGCATCCTTTCTTTTGTTAAATAGGGATCAAATCCACTTATTTTCAAAACTTAAGCTCATCCCTAGGTTTATGATATTTTCACCTCCTTCACACCTTCATCCCATCCCTTTGAGGATAACCAATTAAAATATGATCATGTGATTAACCATCACAATCATAGCCTAATCCTAAATATGGGTACCATAGTGCTACACATGGAATGGTTCTCATGGATACTTTAAATCCCTAATTAGATGGAATCCCATGGTCATTGTATCTTAAAACCACCCCTTTCACTTATCATTAATGTATTGGACTCTAGGATTTGCCCTCATAAAGGTAAACTTCTAAGCCTAAATAGACTTGTCAATGTCTAACCTAGCATAAATTTTTTTTGGGATACCTAAATATCACTTGGGTCAAATATATATAGAAAGTAGGCTACTCCCTTGAAGTAAAACTACCCGTAATTAAAATTTATTAAAAAGATAGAATGCTCCCTTGAAGGAAAATTACCAAATGAACAAGCCCGAACTTGGACCACTCTATTGAAGGATGGATAAGTTAATTTTTTCAAAGCAATCATTTGATGCATCCAACATTGATCAGCTTCACAAACCTATCAGAAGAAATCAATACAATACCATATATCAAAATCAAAATAATCTATCCCAAGAAAGCTATAATCAACTTTTATATATAACATTAATAGACTTCCTACATCAATCAATCTATACCTTGCATTAAAACATGGAATTATCTATTATGGTTCTTAGGTCACCTATAGAAGGTGAAAACCAACCCTTAAGAGGTTACACTCCCCTTCACATCACCTATCAACTATCTCCCCTTTGTACCATATTCAAATCAAGGGACCTTGACCTTACTTGACACAATGTGATCGAGACACCTTTTTATCAACCAATGTAGGCTAATGTAAAGCATTTAAAGGGCTTATGTTCATTAAGACAATCTAAATTTGGCTTTGTTTAGTCCTTACCAATGAAGAATTATCATTCCTTTTTTGTATCATCTCATAATTGGTTCATGTATTCACTTAGATGTATGTCTCGTGATCTTCATTTCTTTTCACACATCTAGTTTTGTTATTTAAACTTACTTTCTATGCTATAATAAAAAAAATAAACTATAAACATCACATCATCATAACATCATCACCATTTATATAAAAATAACCATAACAATAGAATAAACATCATAATCATAATCTAAACATCATAATCATAGAAAAAACATCATGATAATCATGTATAACCATAACATCAAACATAAACACCATCCATAATCATCACATGCTAGAGCTAGTGAGTCTACATCTCATAAGCATAATCATAAGCATAAACATCAAAACCAAAATCATGAACAATGAACCAAAAAATCAAATATATATATATCATTATCATATCATATACATCATGTTTCATCAACATCAAATAATACATATAATCATGTGCATCTATCTCTCAAAAAATATACATTTCATTGCATCGGCTCATAGGCTGGTATCAAAATCATATACATATATACATATCATATCCTATACCCATAGGGAACCTCTACTATCTGGTGCCTTCTCCCTTAAGGTGCCTTCCTATCTACCCACTAAAGTGGCTGACTAACTTAGATTCATTACACCTGCACCACTTACCAAGTTGGCTTTGTACTCACCCCATTGGGGCTCTTGTGGACACTATGTCGAGACTATGGATTCATAATAGAAAAACACCTCAAATGTGGCCAAGCACCATGTGATAGAGATACTACTTGGTGGTCTTCTTAGTGTTACATATGCTCCTCTACTCTATCTCAAAATATCCCTCCTAGGCACCAAGCCTAGTGAAGTCTTAGCTTGGTCCCTCTCACCCATCACAGTGGGAACCTTACCCTTTAATGTCACAACCTAGCCCTACAATATAGCCACCTACTCATATAAATATATGATATATGCTTGTGCAATGGATAGTGCCACTCTTACCTATCCATTAGGGCCACCTCCTATACCTGTACATGTGGACCCACACCAATTGGATTCACATCTATGGGCTACCTACCCCCATCATCCCCTCTAAAATTCATAACTACATAGATGACCTGATATCATGCCACATATCCATAAAAAAAGCTGACATCATCAATCTATGCTCTAACAAGTAGCTCCTTGTAATCAAGAACCACCTCCATTGGTTATGGTATTGGAAGTAAAAATTTGGCATCCTCTTGCTTGTACCTCAATAATGGACCTAGAATCCCCTATACTAGGTTTAACTACCTATAAACCCTATCAAAAGCAATGAGCTCAGTCTCACCCTCTCTCCTCCTAAAAATCTACCTATAGCTCTGTATAGATAAAATGTGTTGATTATAATGGGCCCACCTCATGAAGCTGACATATGACCTCCAAACTACATCTCCAACCACCAAGACCTATAATGCCCCCCTAAATCAATTAGTATCCCTTATGCCTCCTCTGAATCCTATTAATTCATAATCAATCCTTCATTTCATAAAGCCCACCATAAAGCCATCTTGGCATATCCCTCCCATGGCAACCCCATTAGTCTCAAAATATGGATGTGTTTATAAGCCCAATAACGCAACACAAACCCCACACTAATACCATATCTCTAGTGAGCTTTAAACCCCCATAGCTCCTTCTATATCTATACCAACAACATAGGTGCCCACCCAAAAATAGTCCAACTGGATAAAATCTCCACCAAGACTCCTATTGATAAATAAGGAAATATCCCACTATTCAAATCTCATAATGTAAAACATGATACTACAATCATCATCATCATCATCAACCTCTAATCATCTCTGGCCCTTTGATATAATGTCCTATAGATGAAACCTCTAACATTTCATCTATTGAAGACATGATATTCACCATATAGGATCTCCATATGCTCATCTATTTCCTCCCTCTTTATGTGATATATCTACTCCTACCCAAATTGATAACCTTGTAATCATATATACATCCTCTAGTAGGATGGTCATCTCACCCATCGAAATGAAAAAAGTGTTCATGGCTAGATCCCATCTCTTGATGAGGACCATAATAATTACCATATCTCATGACACATGCTATAATTACATCACCACATCAAGGCTAACCTCCCTCATGTACATCTAGTCATCATCAGTCATCCCTTGATGGATCTCTAAAAATATCTGAGGGGCTCACTATCACATCTAGATATAATCCCATGCCTACAATTTTGTTTAGAAAACACACATAGTTTTTCTATAAACTACTTTGCCCATGGATTCCCCTTTTTTAACCTCATTTCATCCTACCTATTAACACCTACTTTTTCCTATATACACTATATCAACATATTTTCAAACCTACCTCACACCCAAGCTAAAACCATATAAACATATCTTTTTGCTACCCTTAGCATTCTATCTAGTCATTCCAACTAAACTATAACCTTCATTTTTTTATCAAAAAAAATATCTTACCCCTAACATTTTCCTTAAACTTTTATCTAAGTAACTTAACCATTTAATTTAGTATTAATGATCACTATGACCACCGATAGTCACCTAGCCATTTGGCCTTTAGTCCTTGACTATCAATAGCTGAGTATGACCATTAACAATTGGGTATGACCACTAATGATCACTATGTTTTATTATAAAAGGAAAACCCTAACCCTATCTACCCCAAAATACCTACCTAAACCACCCTTTTCCAATACCTAATTAGCTTAATTTTTTCCTTTACCTTACCCCTTACCTACATACCTTCCTAAAATTTATTTTCACCCACTAAATTTAACAAATAATTATAAAACCTAAAAAACTAGGGCAAACCCCCAAACCCTCCACAAATCAAAAAAAAATTAACAAAATTCAACTAAAAAATGGACAAATTAACCTAACCTATCAATTTAAGGCAACACCTACCTCATTCCTTGACTGTCATCAAGGAGGAATCCTAGCTCCTACAACTTAGCCACATCCTCATCTACCATGCATCCTTAATCCCACTCTAGGTCAACTTAACAAAAATCTCACACCAATAACCAATTTGTAATCACCTCATCAGTACTCTCACATAAAATGCCCAAGTTTCCAAGTGCATAAGAGTCAGAAAGTTAAAATCCAAAGTAAAAATGACTTATCTTTTTCAATTTTAATTTTCCATAGTTTTAGGGTTCTCCCTAACTATCAATGGTTAGGGTGACTATTGATGGTTGATGTTGAGACCCCTAACTATTGATGATTAGGATCACCCATTTTTAACATTTTGGCACCAACACCTTATCGCTAACTTTTTAGAGATTACACTCCTCCACCAAACCAAAACCAACCTTTAAAGAACACCTTTTCTCCACAAGTAACCATCAACCATTCAAAAACACCATCTCTAACTAACCAACCATCTGATCACATCTACCTCGACGTTGGCCATTTTAGCCTAAATTATCACATATTTTACAATGACCTTACCTTAGTCCTTTTAACCACACTGACCAACCTTACCATGTTGAGCATTTGAATTTGTACCACCTAGTGCACACCAAACCATTTATGTTTTTCCTAGGATCACTTCTTACTTCAGTTACGCATGAAAACATTGACCCTATCTAGGAAAATTGATAGGAATACTTGATCAACTATGTCTAACACTGTATCTTGGTTATCCCATCACCAATCCTAAAACTAACCTTATTTTTACTAACTATGACAACTTAATCTTTGCATGATATTGACTATCACACTTAGTTGCATTTTATGTGCATGTTTGTGCTTCAAATGCCTAACCTTTTATCACCAACCTCATGACTCACCATAACTACTAATCAAACCCACACCCAATTCAATTTCATCTCATCAACTCCTATTTTGAAGGGGAACACCTCCTCCCATATTCAGGGTAATCAACCTTAAACCCATGATCAATTTCTATTTTATAGTTTGATAAGACAAAATGCATAATAAAAGGGGTGAAATTTAGACACCAAAATTTTGCACATGGTAGTTTTAAACATCGAAACACCCTTGGACCCCCTTGGGACCAATTTGACCCTTTGGCCCCTAATCAAACCTAACCATGGTTAGTTTTACCAACTAACCAAAACCACTCTTTTATCCCACTTAACCTTTGACACTCAACTATCAGAAATTACCTTAATCATTTATGATCACCTTGATCATTGATCGTCACCCTGACTGTCAATGGTTAGGCCCCTTCCCCATTTGAATAAAGACAACTTGAGCTGTGTGCAAACTAACACATTAAAATTTTATATGGATGGAAAGCTAGCACATCACAACAACCAACCAAACCTCCTATGGAACTTTCTACCTCCATCTCTCTTTGAGTATAAAAAGAGGGGACCATGAGGTGAAAAGGGATCGATGAATCAATCTAGGAATTTAACAATCCAAGCATTCATCAATCAAGCAACTAGCAGTCATCAAGAGCTATCAAAATTCTTTACAAGTTATCCCTTTAGTAAGTTAGTGACATGATATAAACCTAAACCTCTACCCAAATTATTCTTTAGGCAAAGTACTATTACTCTACCAAAATTACATTAGCATCAACCACCAACTATTAAGTGACCAACTAAGTACATTTATTGTTTTAAGCTTTGTTTATTTAGTTTTTGACCCCTGACCTTAACCAAACCTCTAACAATCTATCACTTTATTACTAACCCCTTTATGCAACCTGAACCAAACTCTTTTTCAACACTTTTAGAACCCACAACTATCAATGGTCACCTTGACTATTGATGACCACCATCAACCACTGATGGTCACCTAACCACTGATGGTGAACTTGACTACTAATGATCACCCTAACCATTGATGGTCACTATGGTAAGAAATAACAAGTTATTTCCACCTACTTACCCTTAACCAAATTTCATTTTTTGACTTATTCCTTGTTTATAGAGACCTCACCTATTTTTTGAAATCAACTTGACCTATTTAGGATTAGTATTGACCTATTATTTTCTATAATTAGTCTATTTCCTTTATCAATCATTTATTTCTTATTGTGTTATCTTTCAGTATTTTCTATCATTTGATGCAAGTATTTCATCTTTATTTCTTTAAACTTAACTATTTTAAGAGTGTGGATTGATAACATTATTATCATCTTAGGTTTCTTGGATCTATCTCATGCTAGGAAATCCACCTTATTACCCATCTAACAACCCCTTTGTATGAGTGATTTCTTATCTATATGTCATTCTTCCTAAATAAAGAGTAACTCTTCACAATTGTCTAGATCATATACACACAAACAAATAGGTTCTTCTACCACACCCTTATTAATAGTTTCTTACTTATTTATATATAAATGAACTAAAATTGAGATAAATAATAGGTATTTAAATATAAGGAAATTAAGAATGCTCAAGGTGTGGTGATCAATCATGTGGATGATCATTCAAGTATTTTAAAAAGGTTTTTTTACAGAGGTGATCGAATGTTATTTTTTATGGACCATGAATATCATGCTATAAATAAAAGTAAGTTTGATGGAAAACCTGATACTAAGGAATCTATTAATATTATGCCACCTAGGTATAAGTACCAATTCTTTACACAATAATGTAAAACATAAATTTTTTCCATTCCTATATGTTGACAAAGAGGTTGTTTATGAATGTATTTTTATGAAATGTGCACAAATATCAAGATATAATGTAAAAATCATCAAAATTAGGTACATAATAGAAGTTTAAGTTAAATATAGTAGATGACAATGAAAAAAATTCTAAAATGTGCAAAAATTATGAATTATTAATATTTTGGATTAGAAAATGGGAGTGTATAGAGAAATAACTACATTTTTACCTAGATATATGATTTAATAGATTAAAACTAGATGAAAATAAGTCCAAATGTAAAAAAGAACAAAACCAACAATGTTTTTTCAAAATTAGTTATGGTTATTCTAGATTATCTTTTCCTTCTCACAAAACTTAATCATCTCCAAGAGACCTTGCACGAGCATAAAAAATTGGTGTAATTATGAGTGGCATATATCATTCAAACCCTTGTTCTTAGATATTTTAGAAATTAATAATTATGTAGTTTATCAAGGAAGCTAATGTAATGTGCTCTTTCACTAATCCTTCAACTTTTGGTTCAAGAGGTGAATCATAATAAATAAAAGAGTGTGACCTTGGATATGAATTTCAATCTTTATTATTTCATGTCAACTCCCCCATTTTTCATTTTTTAAGATGCATTAGTATGTATATATATATATATACATATATATATACATATATATATATATGTATATATATATGTATATATATATATATACATATATACAGATATATATATATATATACAGATATATATATATATACATATATATATATACATATATATATATACATATATATATATATACATATATATATACATACATATATATATATATACATATATATATATATATATACATATATATATATATGTATGTATATATATATATATATATGTATATACATATATATATATGTATATATATATATATACATATACATATATATATATATACATACATATATATATATATATATATATATATACATATATACATATACATATATATATATATATATATATATATATATATATATATATATATATATATATATATATATATATATATAGTTATTGAATCAAATTAATACTTTATTAACACATAATACAAAAATGAAAAGGTGGGAAAGATGTAAATAAAGGGGAAAGAGACCAAAAAAAACTAGGCACAAAGGTCAAGATACCTACTAAATAAATATGACTAGTATTGAGTGTCTTGATCTTGGTTAGATCAATATCGAGTGGATTGATCTTGGTTAGACAAATATCAAGTGACTAAATACTAGTCAAGGAGACCAAGAACCCTAAAATGATATAAAAACTAAAAAACATCAATGGTCATGTTAGGGAAAATAAAAATAAATATGTTGGTTTTTAGGCATTATGAAATTAATGAAAGTATTATAATTGACCAAAGGTGAATTATAAGTAAAATTGGAAGGAAACACAAGGCAAAATAAGGAAATATAAGGCCTATTATAGGGGAAAAGATGTCAAAAATATATTAATCAAAACCAATGATCCATATGCACTAAAAACTTAGTAATATAATAATAAATAAATAACCCTATACCAAAAATATGTGTGTACATAATGCACCAATTTTATGTGTTTGCACACATACATATCTAAGTAAACAACAAGTCCACTTGAAAGACTCAAATAAGAATTGTGGATGAAACATGTAAATGTTTCTTGATGTTAACACGTATGATAATGAACTAAATTTCAACATGAGGAGTGGGGTTACCTTATTAAAATAATTCATTTACTATGACATGAAAAATAGGATATCTTTGTCTCATCAATATGTACAAAATCACCATGAATGACATTAAGGGTCCTAAAATGAGAATCCATGCTCATGTGTTTGATGTGTGAATATCTAGTACACCTAAAAACATAATGGGAAAATTTTCAAGTAGATCAATGTCCATATAAATTAATAATAAATAAATTTTTATATCACTAAATAAAATGAAATCATAGGAATAAATACACCTGGTGGTATGTGGGTTGTACCATAATCTCTATAATCTATGAAATGTCTCTAGTGAATACATTCAAATAGGTAAAAATAATTGTAGTGTCTCCTAGGATAAATAATTTTAGTTCATCATGTAGATGAAGAAAATAAAATAAAATCATGTGCCACCCTTTTGGGGTGTGGGATAAATTAAATATCACTCATCTTAAAATAAATGGATTACAAGGACCATGTGTAAAATAGGAAATCATCAAATGGAATAATCATTTAAAGCATATTTATCATAAATGAGTATAATAAAATAAATATATCATCATTAAGTCACATATAATACTTAAATGATTAGGTCCACTAAGGGTATAAATAAAGTAAAATATATATAATAGTGAAAACATATATATGACTCAAGATAGTACAAATACTATGGGTTAAATCCATTCAAGTGAAGATAGTAATGGGTTTCCTCTACATTAGTAGGGAATAAGTAATGAGGGTGTAGATTATATGCCCAAACATAGATAATATATGATCAATGAAGTACAATAATACTATGCCACTATGTGGATAAGATATGATCAATGAAGCATAAAACTAATATGCCCTTATGTTAAAAAATACAAGCAATGAGGACACAAAAAATAATATGACCTAATTCATGTATGGTAGAGACCGTGAAATAATATGCAACATGCTTATGGCCCATAAAAAACACTATGAATGATATAAATCATGAAACCAATAATAATAATTTAGAGTCCAAAAATAAATCAAGGTAAGCACATATAAGACATAGTAATCATACCAAACTTAGAGTAAACAAATCAAATAGTGTTTCACATAGAATGTACAAGTCAAGCAATGCCATGAAAAATAAACACGAGTAATTAAAAACATTTGATGCAATGTATAATATTTTAATTTTTTTTGTTTTAGTGACTCTTAATGTACACATAACCTAATAAAACTAATTCACAATGTCAATATAATGTAATATGATGCAGAGAATCCACTCTAATAGTTTTAACCAATAACTCTTCACCAAACGCACTAAGCTTCTTAGCCTTCTTTATATCCCTTTTTATCCTATTTCCTATTTAGTATAAAAAATTACAAATAAATTAGTCTTACCAATGATTTAATATCATTTAGATGGACTAGACACACGTCTGTGTCAAATTTTAGAAGCCAATTCCTTGTCTAGGTTCACTTTCCAACTTGTAGCCCTCTTAACTAGCCCTCTCTAGGCCTAATTCACCTTGTCTCACTCAAAATCCATAATATCCTATCTGTACACTCATAAAACCTCAAACATTAGTTATATCATATCAATATCACTTAGACTATAAAATTTTGAGAGTTATTTATAGTTATAATGTGAGATATTCATAAAACCCTAATTTAGGGCTTTTGGTAGCCTGTAATAACCCATGAGCATTAAAAAATACAATGTCAGTGTTTTATGGGTTTCAAGGATCCGAAATTGGTTTGATAGATATGTATTAACCTTGGTAATTTATCTAAATCAATATATTCTATGATCAAATCCACTGTCTAAGACTTCTAACTTGAAATAGGGTTGATTGTGCAAGAAAATAGTAAACTACAAGCCTGTATTCTAATCAAGGATGAACAATACAAACAAGAAGAAAACATATAGTTAAAGGAAAGCTTAAATTCATTCCAATTAATTAAATTAATGTATAAAATCACATGATCATCTTTTCAAAAGACATCTTCTTCTCAAAGAACACACAAAACACTTACAGTCCACTCCAACATTGATTGCTATAGGAAACTGAGGCTATTTTGAGAAAACATGTGATTGACAAAGGTGTATTATTTATTGATTATTAATTACCAATAAAAAAATTATAGTAACCTTGGTAAACCTTATGCAATTCAATTTCATAGTCCTTTCTTCATTGATATCAACACACAGCCTGTTTAACAAGGAAAGCTCCCAAAATAGGGATATGCTTGTAAGGGATCTTCAACAATAGATGAAAGATTAATATTTCGTGAAAACATGTTAAATAACCTTAAATAATAATTTAATGATAAACAAATCTCCATTTGATCACTAATCATGGAAAATACAATGTGCTACAAATTCAAGAAAATGCTCAGATGAGGATCTGCACTAAATTTTCTTAAACATGGTTTCTATTTCTATTTTCCTTCAAAGTATTCAATCCAAATATAAGAATATAACTATATTAATTAGAAAATATAACCTTTTTTTATGAGGAAAACCATTTATAACCACCTTGGAGAGGTTTATCAATGGTCATATGACAAGTTTATGAGGTGACCAAGCACCAACATTGAACTCTATAAACTATATAACTTTAGGCCATTGTTCATGAGTCAAAGGGGATAAAATAAAATTATAAACATGTGGAAAATTTTGTGAAAGCCTAACCATAACATGATATCCATGAGTTCTTCTATAGTACTCCCTTACTTCAGTATGTCATACTTAGTCATCCACATGCCATCCTCTACTAGATGATTCTTCCACTTAACTAGATACTTCAAATACTTCTTGTCTCTAGTCCTTTTAGTCACCTATTTATCTAATATGCATTATATTTCCTTTGTATTTTCCTTAGGCAACTACCTTACCCAATTTGGTCTTGTTTTAACTACATCATCTGCTATGTTTTATCCTTCATCTCCTTTTTGTAAGGGTATAAATCTAAAACATTGAAGATAGGTGAAATTCCAACTCCACTAGGCAACTCCAATTCGTATGCATTATTGTCAAATTTATCAAGAATCTTAAAAGGAGCTATCTTCTTCATCTTTAAATTATAGTATTTACCTCTTAGGAACCTTTCCTTCCTTAGATGAGCTAGGAATAAGTCCACAATATAGAATTTCACTTCTCTCCTACTCAAATATACCTGGTTATTGTACTTGTCAACACTATACTCTAAATGATTTCTCACCTATTTATGAACCTCTTTCATTACCATTGTAAACTCTTCACCTTCAACACTTATCTTATCCATATGTCTAATGTCTCTAACCTCAAATACACCTCTTGGATTCATGCCATAGACTACCTATAATGGACTCATTTTAATGTTCCTAATTGTAGAATCATTGTAAGCAAACTCTGCTTGAGGAAACACAAGATCCCACCACTTGGGATGGTCCTTGTATAAACACCTCAACAAGCTCCCTAAGCTTCTATTCACCACCTTAGTTTTCCATTCCATTTGAGGGTGGAAAGTTGAATTGAAACTCAAATTAATGCCTAACTTCTTCCATAATGTCCTCTAGAAGTGACCAATAAACTTGGTGTCCCTATCAAAAATAATGTTCATGGGCAATCCATGAATCCTCACTACCTCATTGAAAAATAAATTAGCCACATGTGTTACATCATTAGTAGTTATACATGGTATGAAATGTGCCATTTTAGAGAATCTATCAACAACTAAAAATATGGAATAAAAACCCCTCTGTGTTCTAGGTAATTCCATCACAAAATCCATACTAATATATTCCCAAGGCCTATTTAGGACTGGTAGGGGCTGATACAAACCTGCGTTAGTACTCTTACCCTTGGAGAATTTACAAATTTTACACCTTTCCACATAACTTTGTACTTCTACTTACATTTTAGGCCAACAGTAGTACATAGTGAACAACTCCATTGTATTATCAAGCCTAAAATGGCCTACCATGCTTCCATTGTGCTTTTCTTGGATCATATTTCCTCTTATAGAGATCTTTAGTTTACACAACTATAATGCCTTAAACAACAATCCATCTTGAAGTACATAATCCAACCATGGCTCTTTATTGAGTGTGCTTGGGTGTTTATATCCATGTTATGCTTCCTTGAAGTCCTCATCATCCCCATACAAATCTTTGAGTGCCTCAATGCCAACACTCTCTAAATAAATTTCATGAACATATAAGACCTTCCTAATCAATGCATCTACAACCTTATTAATTTGTCCTTATTTGTGATTGATGGTGAAGGTGAAATTTTGCATGTACTCCACCCATTTGACATATATTTGGTTCAAATTAGGTTGATTAGATATGAACTAAAGTGCATGATTATCTGTGTATACTATGAACTCCTTTGGCATGAGATAATGCCTCCATTTCTTCAATGATTGCACCATTACATAAAAATCCAAGTCATATGATGAATACCTCTTCTTAGCATCATTTAACTTCTCATTAAAGTAGGCTATAGGTATGACATCTTGATTTAGGATAACCACTATGGCTACACCACTTGAATTACACTCTATTTGGAATACCTTGTTAAAGTCTAGTAATGATGGTATGAGCTTCTCCATGATTCTTTGCTTCAAATATTGAAAAATCTTTTTTGCCTTCTCATTCCAAATAAATATTTTCTTATCTCCCTTGATAGTGTCAATGATGGGAGCACATATTCCACTAAATTTTCTTATAAACTTCCTTTATAAACTTGCCAAACAATGAAAACTCATTACCTCTCCTACTGTCTTAGTTATTGGTCACTTCATGATTACCCTCACCTTGTTCTTGTCCATTTTCAACATGCCTTATGAAATTACAAACCCATGGTACATCAGCTTCCTTTCCATGAAATCACACTTCTTGAGGTTGATCAATAACCTCTCTCCTTGTAGCCTCCTTATCATGAACTCTATTTGATGAAGGTGTTCCTCCTTGGTTTGGATATAAATTAGTATATCATCCAAATAAACCAATACAAAATTACATATGAAATCTTTTAAAACCTCATTCATTAACCTCATAAAAGTTCTAGGTGCATTAGTCAGACCAAATGGCATGACCAACCATTCATACAAAACTTCATTCATCTTAAAATCAGTCTTCTACTCATCACCTTGCTTGATTCTTTGCTAGTAGTATCCACTCTTGAGGTCTATCTTAGAAAAATAGATTGATCCGCTCAAACAATCCATCAAATCCTCCATCTTAAGAAGTCAAAATATATAACTTATGGTGATTTTATTGATGGCACTATAATTAGTGCACTTCCTCTACTCACCTTCCTTCTTTGGCACCAAAACTATGGGCATTTCACATGGACTCAAGCTCTCTTTGTTCAACCCTTTGTCAAACAAATCTTGGACTTGTCTTTTGATATCAACATTTTCTTGTGGTGTCATCTTGTCTATAGCCTTTTTTGGTAGACTTTCTATAGGTACAAATTATATATGGTGTGTTATGCTCCTCACAGGTGGCAATGTGTTGGGAAGCTCATCAACAACTATATTATCATACTTATCTAACATTTATTGAATCCCTAGGGGCATCTCATTAATCTTAGTCATTGTTATAATAGATATAGGCTTGATGACCAAATAAAAGCCTATCTCTTCTTCATGCATAACATTCAAGAACTCTTTTCCACTTACTAACATCACATATGAACCAACCTATTTATCACTCTCCTCATCCTTCAAGGGAAACAAAGTCTAACTAACTCCATCCTTGGTTAAGGTATACATATTTCTTCTTTCATCATGAGTAGTTTGTCTATCATATTGAAAAGGTCTTCCAAGAAGTACATGACACACATATATGAGGATGACATCACAAATCACATTATCCTTATATGTTACAATTTGAAACTTTACTCAAATTTGTTCACTAACCAAGACTTTATGTCTCTTATTCAACCTTGACACCTTATATGGATTGGGGTGAGGTAATTATTTTACCCAATCTTGTTAAACATTTATACTAAAACAAGATTATCCATACTGAATAAATGACCATCTCACAATACTTACCTTGGAATTTATAGGTTGTCCTAAAGAGAGTCTTACTTTGTGGTGTTTCCTTCTCCTTGGGTGGCTTGATCAACAACCTCCTCATGAGCAATGATTCTCCCACTTCAGGCTCTACCATATGTGATGGAGAGAAAACACTCTCCTCCTCTCCTCATGTGATCTAATTTCTCCTTTCCTTTTTTGGGATTGTTTATGGTTGGTCCTTTGGACACTCCCATTACTTAGGTCCAACAAACTTATTTCACTTGAAACATTTTCTTGCAAATCCAATTGATCATCTACTCCTTGATGAGTAACCAGTTTTATTGAAAGGTTTCCTACCTCTAAATCCACCTCTTGATTGAGTAGATAGATCTTGTGAATTGATTGATTCACTCTAAATATTTATTTTTGAGATATTTCTACCCCCTTGTTGTCCTCTACCTCAAAAATTTCTTCCCTTTCCTCTATTTTTTTGATTGTGCTTCCTATTCAACTTATCTTTAGCCTTGAGTGCAAATTGATAGAATCCTTCTAGTGTTCTTGGGATCACAAGTGATAAATCATATTTTAGTTTTATCTTAAGCCATTCAAGTAAATTTCAACCTTATATTTATCCTTCTCAACATGACCCGACTTGATGGTTAGCTTATATAACTCCTATGTGTATTCCTTTACACTCATTTCCTTCTGCTTTGAATTTTGTAATTGTCTAAAAAAGTTAGTCTCATAGTCACCTAAAAAGAATTTAACTTTGAGATTGGAAACAATTATATCCAAAGAATTGATATTGTTCTTCCCCTTATTTATTATCTCATATTATTTGAATTCCCACCACAATGAAACATGCCTCTTCACCTTGGTTCTTATAAACTTGACCTTCTTGTCATTAGGTACCTCTTCATACTCAAAGTATTTATATAACTCATCCACAAAATCAATGATTTAATATCCATAAATATCACATACATAGGTGGGTAATTCCACCTTTGGTTTGGACCCTTGACTCATGATTACCTTCATGAGTCTCTCTACACCTTGATTTTCAAGTCAAACTATCTCTTCTCCTTCTACTTCTTCTTGGTATTGTGGATCATTTTCCCTATCACTCAAGTCCCCTATTATGACTCCTCTTATTTATTTTATATCTACATAGTTTATAATTTAATACAATCTAACCCTAAGGTCTCTCAACTCATCCAACATAACATCTTGGTTTCTTTGGTTCCTTGCTGCACCTCCTCTATTTCTCCTAGGTGGCATTGTGAACCTTGTGTAGGAAATCTATCAAACAAGTACCTATTGATATATTATCTCAATAATATTATCTATAAAACATACTATCAGTTATCCAACCTATATATAATACCAAAATTATGCATATAATCCACTCTAATAGTTTCAACCAATAATTCTTCCCCAAACACACTAGGCTTCTTAGTCTTCCTTCTAACTCTTTTGACCCTATTTACTATTTAGTGCATAAAATTACAAATAAATTTTTCCCACAAATAATTTAGGATCATTTATATGGACTATACACACCTATGTGTCAAATTTTGAAAGCCAATTCCTTGTCTAGGTTCACTTTCTAACTTCTTGTCCTCTCAACTTGCCCTCTATAGGCCTAATTCACCTTGTCTCACTAAAAATCCATACTATCCTATTTTTATACTTTTAAAACATAAAAAATAAGTTATATCATATCAATATCACTTATACAAATTATTTTAAATATTTTTTGGTGTTTAAAATCTGAGATATTCATAAAACCCTAATTTAGGGCTTTTGGTAGCTTATAACATCCTGTGAGCATTCAAAAATCCATTGTTAGTGATTGGATGGGTTTCAAGGATCAAAAACTGGTTTTAATATTATTATTAACCCTTATCACATGTATAAATCAATATATTCTATGATACAATCCACTATCTAAGACTTTTAACTCAAAATATGGTTAACTATGCAAGAAAATAGTAAACTGCATTCCTGTATTCTAATCAAGGATGAACAATAAAAACCAAGGAAAAATATATTTCAAGGAAAAATTAAATTAATTCCAATTTATTACTTTAATTTATACAATCACGTGATCATTTATTTAAAATATCTCTTCTTCTCAAAGAATACACAAAACACTCTCAATTCACTCTAACACTGACTGCTACAAGAAACTGAGGCTATTTTGAGAAAACATATGATTTAAAAAGGTATATTAGGTATTTATTTTAATTAGAAATTAAATAAAAAATTATAATAACCTTGGTAAACCTGATTCAATTCAATTTCATTCCATATTCCTTTCTTCATTAATATCAACACATAGTCTGCTTACACAAGGAAAGCTCCCAAAATAGGGGTCTTCTTGTAAGGGATCTTGAAAAATAGATTAAAGATTATTTTTTATTGAAAATTATATACTTAAAAATTTTAAATATAACCTTCAATAAAATTTAATTATCAACAAATTTCCATTTGATCATCAATCATGGAAAATACAGTCTGCTACAAATAAAGGAAAATGCTCCAAATAGGGTCTGCACCAAATTTTATTAAACAAGGTTTATCTTTATTTTTTCCTTCAAATTATTCAACATAAATACAATAATATAAATATATTACCTTTAAAATATTACCTTTTTTATGAGGACAACCATTTTTAACCACCTTGGAGAGGTTTATCAATGGTCATATGACAAGTTTATGAGGTGACCAAGCACCAACATTGAATTTTATAAACTATATCACTTTAGGCCCATTTTTATGCTTAAAAGGGGATAAAATAACATTAAAAACATGTGTAAAATATTTTTTAAGCCTAAACATAACTTGAAAGTCTTAAAAACACACTAGAAATTCAAATTTTTAAACTTACTAGTTTTGGTAGGAAAATAAAATTTGAAAATTTAAACAATATCGATGCACTTATGTGATACCAAAATAAAACCTAAGAATTTTTGGGCCCTTATAAGGCCATAAAAATCATCCCTAAACCTTATTAAATTCAAACAAGACAAAATTGACAAAAAGTACTCCGTGAGAGTGATGTTCCTACATCATAATACAATAATAAAAATAATTATATTAGATCTAGTACCCAAAAATAGTAACTAAAATTACAATGAAAATATGAAAAATTAAAGATAGTGTGATAAAAATAAAAAGATAAAAATAATAAAAATTATCAAACATGGGTTCTGAAAAAGCCTAACAATGCAAAGAAGAGGCCTTAGAGGTTGTCTAAATTGAGATCTAGAGGTTTGGGACTATTTTTTGATAGAGGATGAGAATAATGATATTTCTAATTATGCCCCTTTCATAATGATGTTATACCTTAGATATGATTATGACCATTCCCATTTTATTATGATCTAAAATTTATAAGATCATTCATCATTAATTAATGATAAATGCTTATCTCTCAGATTTATGAATTGGTACTAATGACTATTAAAATTATCTCTTTTTAGTAACCCTAATAAAAATAAAAGCACAAATGAATGTGAAATTAATTGAATTGAAAATTCACTTAGGGGTTATATTTACATATTTACATTCTTAAAATCAAGGTTTAATGTTGTTTTAGTGATTGTGTGTGAAATTTAAACCAAATACGAGAGATAATATTTCACCTTATCTCCCTAGATAATCAAGTGTAACCACATGAACATTCACTTAAGACTTATCTTGGTACAAGTGATAGAGGGTGAGAATCATGATATCACTAATTATTCCCCTTTCACAATGATTTTATACCTTAGCTATGATTATGGACATTCCCATTTTACTATTCTCTAAAATTTATAGCATCATTCATCATCAACTAATGAGAAATGCTCCTCTCTTAGATTCATGAATTGGTATTAGTGACTATCAAAATTGTGCCTCTTTTTAGTAACCCTAATAAAATCAAAGAGAAAATGAATGTGTATTTAATCAACTTGAGAACTCACTTAGGGGTTATAGTTACATATTTAAATGATTAAAATGAAGGTTTAATGTTGTTTTAGTGCTTATGTGTGAAATTTAAACAAAATATGAGAGATAAGACTTCACCTTATCTCCCTAGATAATCAAGTGAAACTACATGAACATTCACTTAAGCCTTATAATAAATTTACACCCTTTAAATCAATTGAAATCCTTGAATATAACTAATATAAACTTTATAGCAATCCTAAAACTTGAATTTATTTGACTTTCCTTGGTACTTGTCCTTGAAATGCCTTTATGAGGTTTTGTATATATATTTATATAATTCAAATTATATAACTATTGGTGGTGTAAAACAACACAAGATAAGAGGAAATACAAAATAACATGACCATATAAAAAGGGGGCAAAGGGAAAAATAAAAATAAAAAGGTTCACAATTGGTGTATTTTTAATTATTATGAAGTTAGAATCGGTGAACCTTCGATTGTGCCCCAATCATAAAAATAATATAGGAAGAGGAGAAGATGGGATCCATAAGGATATAAACACACAAATGAAAGAGAAAATAAAAGATAGAAAGTAAATACAGGGCCATATGAATAAGAAAGGGGAGCATAAAATAAGACATAACACTAATAAATACCTAATTTAAATTGATGATCCATATGTGCAAAACCATAATAAAAACATTAAAATAATAAGCCTTATACCAAAATTAGGTGTCTAAATAATTCCCAAAATTGATATGTGTGAGCATGATGCATCTGTACATAAAATTAAAAACAAATAAAAATGTGATACGCACATCTTAAGTACACCTACACTTTTTTATCATTTTTTTGGCTTACTCAAAAATAATCATGAATGCATGAATGTAATCAATGCCTAGGTTTATACATAGATATTATAATTAAAAAATAGTATAACTTAAAATAATAAACCAAACAAATACATATTCGGTATGTGAACCATGCTGTCACTCTTAGGCATTCTAGAGCTAAGGATTAACAACTAAAAATATTACAGTGAAGAATTTTAAAACTTGGAAATTTATAGTGAAAACTAGGAACTAAAGAGTTTTAAAGTGAACCTTAGAAAATAAACTCTAATTCTTATCAGGGAACTAGACATCTGGTGCTTCTTGGTTTCTCTTTCTAAATAATATTGCATGTAAATTTATAATTGATGATAGGATTCTTAATGATATAATATCTTTGGGTAAATAACAATACCCACATATAAGCCTTTAAATATGTAATCCATGATTCTTATAACCTTGTAAACTATGTAACCCCTATAATTTTTAATGTGTAACCATTGCAATCTTTAATTTAAGATATAATAGTTTAGATAGATACCCCCTTTTGAGGTGAGGGATGAAATTGCTCCTCTATATCAATCATCTCAAAAGAAAGTGTCATGTGTATTATATGTTATCATAGAATATAATCTTAGATGTTAAAACCATTTAAAATTACATTTTTATCATATGTATGTACCTATAAAAATATATGTGAACATAAGATTGCAATAAGGGGAGATTATTATAGTGTTAGTGCATGAAATCAAATTCCAAAACACACTAATTTTAACACCTTAAGCTTATATCAAAGGGGGAGAATAATAACAAAGCTAAGATAAAAACACAACTAAAAAATAAAATACAAATCCTTTTACCTTCCTTGTATCTCCAAGATGTCTTGCTAAAGTGGATTTCTCAGCTTGTGCTCAATGAGTCTTCATTAAAAGAGGTTTGGCTATCTCCGTTTCTCCTTAGAAACTTTGGATTATAATTAATTTGGAATGGTATAAAAAATTGGGCATGATAACACTACATCAATGGATTTGGGTGAGATTTTTAGAATTATAACTTTACACTATCCAAGCTTAAAATTCAATAGGTAAGGCCTCTTATTTATATATTTCTGAAAATGATCAGAATGAACCTGAACCATCCATCTCAAGATGAATATGTGTGGCTAAGAATACATTTAATTTTGGAGGCCAAATTTAGTAAATGATCTCATAAATATTTGGGAAAGAGAGGCATTAAGGAGGCATGAGAGGGCTTAATGAGATATTTTATGCATTTATGGCCTAAGGAAGCCTTCCCAAGAAATGATGTCACTCGATGATGTAGTTATTCAATATCAATTTCCAAAAATAAATATTCAACAAGTTCCATGGAAAATTAACTCAAGCTCTCGATTCAAATTAATTAAACTTAAACATGATTTATCAACTTTGATACAAATCTTGGTAATTGGTGCACAAATTAATCAAATTGGTCAAAATTTCATATTATTGGATCAAATTTTGATTGGATTAGAATTGGAAGATGATGTTAGATGCATTAGAACCATTATTCCATTTATGATGTTTTAAACAAAAAATAATAAAGACATGTGTCTCATGTAATAAATTTGGTAAAAAAAGAGCCATCCAGAGTATTTAGGTACAAAAATGTCATTTTGACTCAAGATGATATGATCAAAGATAGCTATCTCATAAAATGCATTACCCCATTTAGGGATACATTGGCCAAAATCAGCACTTGAATATGATAATTTTAAATCTATTAATGTGTTTTAGTGTTTTAAGCCAAATTGTGCATTTTGATAGGAATTAGTCAAAAACCTATTTGAAGGTCATTGGTGGAAATTTTTAGGTGTCTACAGTTTGCCCTTATTTGGGAATTCATGGTAAGTTATAATCACTATAACATCTTGTATGCCTATGAATTAAATAACAATGGATGAACTGTATGATGCCTCTAAAGGGAATGATTTTCACAAGTGGGTCGGTAAATAGTCCCTAAAAAGAAATAAGTGAAACAAGAGAACCAAAACAAAGATGATGGGGTGAGAAAATAATGATTTTGAAAAAGTAGTCAAAATCATTGAGAATACAAGTGGGATAGTACACAATGTTTTGCCCAAAGGTGGTTATAAGCATTATACCCTGATAGTGGTAATGTGGTATGAGAACATAATGATTTGACTAAAGGTGGTTAGAATCATTGAGAAGATGGAGCTACCCTAGTTAGTGTAGACAAAAAAGATAAAATAATGCCCCTATTTGGGTAGAAAAAAAGTAAATTTGGTGAGAACATAATGATTTACCTAAAGGCAGTTATAATTATTAATAAATGTAGGTGGGATGGTGTACAATGATTTGCCCATAGATGGTTATAATCATTGGACCCTGATTATGGAAAACATGATTAATTTTGTTGATGATGATAACTTGATATAGAGAATAAATATGAATTGGGATAACCTACTAGTAAGGAGATGTTCATCTGAACCAACAAAGGTTAAAATTATTTCATTGTTAATTACTCTATTTGGAATATGATTGGGATGTTGATGATGTCGATGTTGAGGAGATGTTGATGCTAACATTATTGAGTAGACTTTCTGAAGCTGATTTTTTTTGTAGCATGTGATGGTAGGCATCATGAGGACTTGGCTGAAATATACATAAGGATTGACTCTCAGAATCTAAAATTCAAGGGAAAATAATGCACCAATGATAAAAACCATGATGATAATGTATACATATGAATATGTATGGATTCAAGTATAAATACATAAGGAATCACCCAATGAATGCATAAAGACTTAATCAAGGCAATATTACTTAAAGAAAATAAGTAGGCACAAACAAATAAGACAAAAAAAGGGTTAATCCTAAGGTTAGTAGAACATGATCTAAATTAGATAAACATTACCCTTAGAAAATAGGAGATAACCTAAAAAAAAACAAGATCTAGGGAATAGAAGAAAAGGAAGGGGGTGGACGAGATGTCTCATATGCACTAGAAAAGTGGATTCTGACTACATAGTTCCATAGACACAATATACAACAAAAAATTTAGGCCAAATATAGTTCTCCTAGAAAATGGGAAGAAAATGATAACTGATGAAAATAAACATGATGGATGTGATAGAAGAATAGGAATGGTATTATAAAATGACAAGTGCATGGGATAAAAGGGGGATAAAAAGGATGGGGAAACTAAGGAATAAGTGATTCGATTGTGACTTGGTAAGGGTTCCAAAAATCCTTAAGGCAAAAAAGTAGTCAATGTTTTTGGTTTTTCTAAATGATTTTAAAAATGTTTTGAAATTTTCTAAGAATCTTAACTCAATCAAGAATGATGAGATACTAAAATAGTTCAAGATCACAAAATAATGAGAGTATTGCTTAGAATGCTCACAAAATAATGAGAGAATGACTTAGGTTGATCATAAAATAGAGAGAGTGGCTTAGGTTGCTCATAAAATGATGAGAGTGTTGGTTAGGGTGACTGATATGACCTCAATAAGTATTGAGTGTTTCCTACATAGTCCCAAGATGAGACCTCAAGTCACTATAGTTTCACATTATAGTGGAGGAATCTAACTAGTTTAGTAGCCAATTCAAAAAAAAAGGCACAGTTGGTATAAAGGCACAATATAGTATAATAATGGCAAGGTGGTACTTCAAGGCAAAATAAACAATTATTTCCCCTAATTTTCCCATAGGTGGTTATAACTAAAAACAACAACATATGTCAATGATACTAATTTTCCCATATGTGGTTATAATTAGTAACAAGACTAGTGAGACATTGATTTGCCCATAGGTGGTTATAATTAGGGACACTTTGTGTATAGAATGGAATAAGAAATGAAGGATGTAATTACCAAACTATTGTCTAAACACTCCAAAATATTGGTTCTAACTGGAATGTGTGAAACAACTACTGAAACTAAATCTAAATCCTCTTGCTGGAAACCATCATGGTACCAATGGAATAGAACCAAGATCAACATGCTAGGTAGGGAGGGAGAAAACAACTTGGTTGATGGGAAAGGTATGATATAACATATACATGATATGAAAAAGTGGTAGGTTGGTAGGATGATAGGATGGTAAAATGGTATGGTACAAATAAGAATATGGTAATATGGTATAAATTGAAATGATCCTTATAGATAATACACCAAGTCACTCAAGTGTAGTATTTATTGAGGTGGATAATGTTCATTGGCTCATGAATTTCATTTCCATCTATGGTAGCAAGCCTATATGATCTTATTCCATAGTTTGTCATAATAATGAAAGGACCAATGAATTTGGGTTTGAACTTGCCTTTATGCTTCTTTTCAGCCATGGTATTTTTTTGGCTCTCTTTAAGGACAAGATCACCAAGTATAAATTTTCTATGTGTTATGCACTGATTGTAGTGGCCTCAAAATAAATTTTGATAGGCTTAGGTATTGTTTACCACATCCATTCATTTATCATCAAGTAAATTTATCTCTTGCAGATGAGCTACTCAATAGTCATTATCATATAGGACATGTTTAAAACAAATGCATAGAAATGGCAACTCAACCTCAATGGGAAGAATAGCCTTAATACCATAAACAAGTGACTATGGAGTGGCTCCTATGGGTGTATGGTGATTGGTACAGTAGGCCCAAAGGGCACAAAATATTTTAAGGTGTCAATCATGACCAACATTATTCATTCATTTTGAGAATGTTGACAATTTTTTATTTGATGCTTCAACCTAGCCATTACCTTGAGGGTAATATGCCATATAAAAGTGTTGTGTGATGTTATATTTGGTGCATATCTTTTTTAAATCCATTTTATTTAATGATCCTCCATTATTAGATATAATGTCAAAATGGATACCGTAGTGGAAAATGATATGGTTGAAAATGAACTTGGAAATTTACTTTCTAGTCATGTAAGTGAGGGGTATAGATTTAACCCACTTAGTGAAATATTTAGTGGTGGTAAAGATATATTTATGGTCATTAGATGAGTTAGGATTTATTTTATAAATGAGGTCGAGGCCTCATGTAGAAAGTGACCATGGTGTCAACATTAGTTTCTGAGTCTTTTCTAGGGCATGGATTAGATTGACATGCCATTGACACATGTCAAACTTCTTTACATATGCAGTTACATCTACATCCATCATGGGCCAATAATATCTAGTACATAAGAGATTTTTAGATAAGACTGACTCACTAGTTTTGGATCCACATACTCCATGAACTTCCCATAACACTAGTGTAGATTCTATTGAAGTTAAACAATAAAGTAGAGTTCCATCAAAACTCTAGTGGTAAAGTGTTGATCTAAGTAAGATATAATGAGTGGTTTGGTGGATGAAGGATTTATTTTGTTTTTGAGATAGGTCAGGTGGTATAATTTATTCATATGGGTAGTTGTAAAGTTTTGAATACCAGATAAAGCTAGGTCCAATAATATCATAGATCATCATAATAATTATAGGTTCATGAGCTTATGTTGACAAATTATCAACAAGGAATTGATACTCTTTATCCATGTTCATTTGTCAAATTAGAGAGACAATAGTAGCCATAAAATCTATAGTTATATTACTTTCCCTTAGTATATGTTCAAATTATATATGAAAAATCTATCATTTGAGAGTGTCAACCATGGTCTTGTATGGCACCAGTTTGTCATTTTTGGTTTGAAAGTGGTTTGTAACTTGATTGATGATTAACTGAGAACCACCATAAACCTTAAGATGAGATATGTGCCATTGTACCACCTATCAAATCCTTATAATAAGTGCTTCATATTCAACCATGTTTTTGGTATAAGGAAATTTGATCTTGAATGATTTAGGGACTAGATCTCCCTGTGGTGTGATAAATAAAAGGCCTACCCCTAATCCATGTGTTGTGAATGAACCATGAAAATACATCTTTTAGTGATTCTGTTCAAGAGGTTTTCCAATGATGGTCATTATGGATTCATTAGGAAATTTGAATGTGAGTGGTTTTATGTCTACAAGGGGTGCTTTAACAAACTGATATGACAAAACTTATCCTTTGATTACTTTCTGATTTACATACTCTATGTAAAAATCACTAAGAATCATGATCCATTTGGCCATGTAGCCTTGTAAATATATTTTAGATAGTAGATAATTGAGCATATCTACTTTTTAAATAACCATAGCCTTATTGTTTAGCATGTAATGACATAGTTTTTGAGCTATAAAGATGATAACTAGGCATGTTTTTTCAATGGGTGTATAATTATGTTCATACATGAACAGTGTATGTATTAAATAATACACATCATTCTCCTTTCCATTATCATTATGTTGTGCCAAAAGTGGTCCTAGGGCATTATTTATAGCTAATAGATATAACAAAAATGGTTTTCCCAACATAAGAGGTAACAAAATAGGTGGATTTGCTAGATAGTCCTTTAGCTATTGAAAAGTTGTTTGGAAGTGATCATCATAGTGAAATGTGACTCCCTTCTTTAGAATATGTGTAAAATGTTGGCACTTGTTATCTAATTGAGACATGAAGCATCTGATTGATGGGATCTTGCCCTATAAACAATGGAGCTACTTCAAATTCATCGATGGTGGGATCTCTATTGTGTCTTGAAATTTGGCTAGATCAACTTCAATGCCTCGATGAGACATAATTAATCCAAGTAATTTTCTTGAAGTGATGTCAAAAACACATCTTTTTAGATTAAGTCAGACTTTGTACTCACATAGTCTTTCAAATATTCTACATAACATGCTTGGATGATCGACCCTAGTCTTTGATTTGCCAAGAATGTCATCAACATAGTCTTAAATAATATCATGCATCATATCATGAAATATGACATTCATGGCTCTTTGATAAGTGGACCCTACATTATTAAGACCAAAGAGCATAATTTGATAGTAGAATGTTCCCCATGGAGTGGTGAACACTATCTTATGTTGGTTTCTTGGTGTTATTTTGATCTAGTTGTACCTTGAAAATCCATATATTAATGAAATCATTTCATAATACATTATGGAGTCAACTATCATGTCAATATTTAGCAATGAAAAGTCATCTTTAAGGAAAGATTTGTTTATATCATGGAAATTAATACATATATTCTTTCAAGCTTTTTAATAACTAACACAACATTTGATATCCATGCTGAATAGTCAACAGATCAATTACATCCTAATTATAAGATTTTTTGCAACTCTTTATTTACTAATATATAAATGCAAGGATGTATCTTACGTAAATTTTATTTCACTAGTTTGGCATCAGGATTGACCACAAGGTGGTGTAGAACCAAGGTGGGGTCCAAACTTGGCATGTTAGAATAGGCCCATGCAAATATATCTACAAATTCCCTCTATATTGTTATTAAGACTTCACATTCCTTATTAATAAGGGACACACATAGCTTGATCCATTTTGGGTCATCTGGTAACCCAATGTTTACCTTTATTATATCTTCCACTAGAAGGGTCAAATCATCTTCAAGGATAGTTGGTAATGATTTGAATTGATTGGTAACATTAGAGTCCTCTGTTAGGACTATCTCTTCAAGTTCCCTTAGTCATGATCAATCAGAATCCCCTAATGGGAAATGTGGCCATATAAGTAAAACTATTGGAAAATCTTGAATGATTTGATCAAAAGTTTATTTTTTTTTCAAAACTAAACTCAGACTCATAAACAAGTTCATCATTGGTGGTCTCCTAAGATATACTTAAAGAAGATTGAACACCCCCATCTAATGGCACCTAAAATAGGTTTTCACCACTAGACTGGCCTTTTTATTTACTTTTTCCTTGGTTAGATAGTGCCTCAAAGAGGTTTTCACTTTGGGACCTCAATGTTTTAATTATTTGTTTTTGGCTAAGGGTGTTCACTCATTCTCCAAAATAGGCTTCAAGATCCAACTTGATTGAGAACCTTGATTTATGGTCTCCCAATGGAACATTGTCTCTAATGTTGAGAAAATCACAAAAAGCCTCATCATTTTGGAACTCATCAATTGGAACATTAGATTTTTTTTACCCTAGTTTATTAGTTGGGGATAATACAATGGAAATGGATTATGATGAATGACTGGTCTAAGGGTAAAAATAGAATGAGGGTTAAATAGTTTGGTCTCAATGATGTCATCAAAAAGGCTATGATAAAACTCTAATTCACTATGAACATCATCATCACTAGTCTATGGAAATGGAACATGATTAAGGTACATGGGGTCATCCCCAAGTGGTTTAAATCCAAGTCCATAGGGCCCTTTATATCTGGTCATGAAAATCAGCTCAAGTGTTCCCTATTGATTTGGTCTAAGGCCTCTTCCTTCATAGTCTTGATTATTCATGATCTTATTGGGAATAGGATACTTTGCATTCTCATATTAATCAACCTATTTGTCATTGTACAACCATGACTCATCTCCTTCGAGAGGGTCCTATTTTAGGCCAGATGCCAGTATAAACATGATGGGTCTTAGACTATATTATTTACCTTTACCCATTTATTGCCATTCTGGATGAATTGGCCTGGCCTTAGGTCTTCCAAAAGACTTTGGGTTCGATGGAAGGTTTACAGTATGAAAGGTATCATGGGTTAAATACTCTCCTAAGCCATTATCAAAGATGGTAAAATGGTTGGATATTTCAGGAGGCAATATATGGGAAAGTGAATCAAGGGTATTAGGATCAATGTAGTTATCCTCTGACACATCAAGGAGTATTTAATTTCCCTTATCTTGTTTGGAAACTATATTCATGACAAAATGATAGTTATATCTCTTGAACTTGACCTCTAGGTGTTTGAAGTGCTCATATGGATGTAAATATCCTGGTATACAAACTTCCATTCTTGAGTGGGAGAACTTGATACATTAGTGCAATGTCAATAAGATGGAATGAATTTCATGAAACCAAGGTCTACCCAAAATTATATTGTGTGACAAGTCAAGATCTAGCACATGGAAAGCTGTATCATGGGTTAAGGGCCCAAGGATAACTGGAAAAAAAAATGGTGCTTTGTGATTATTCTTCTTCATTTTCATAGGCTTTTATGGTTATTTTTTATGCTTGGATATCTACCATTATGTATCTAAGAAGCCTGGTGAGATTTAGAGACACTATGTTTAGACTTAATCCATTGTCTATAAGGACACGTTTTACTTTGTGTCATTTTATGCAAACTTTAATATATAATGGGTTGTTATGCAGTGAGCCAAGGGATGACATATCACTTTGGTTAAAAGTGACTTGTTGGCATAGAACTAGGTTTCCAACTAAAGCTTGAAGTTTTTCAAGGGATATGTCACTTGAAATAATATATTGGCTCAATAAATCATTCAAAATGTTTTTTTGTATTGTTGACATACGACACAAATCTGAGATAGAGATTTGTGCTGGCATGTTTTATAATTATTTCACAATGTCAATTTTTTTTCTTTATTAGTGGTAAATGTCTTGTTCTAAGGTTGAATGCTTGGTTGGGTGATGGGTGAGGTGGAAGATGGTTGTGGGACTAGAATCATAATATTTTAGGTCTGAGTTATGATTGCACAATCAAGATTAAACATAGGATCATGATTTCTAACAAATGATAGTGATGGTGTGGGACCAAATAGGATAAGTCTCGATAGCTAGTGTACTTATGCATGGTCATGAGTAAATGATGAGTTATCAGTATAGGGTCTAAAATTAGTAATACTTGATTTTTGGTATGCCTATATGTAGTCTCAGGTCAAGGAAGGATTATCAATGTGATTTGGTAGATTATCATTGATTAGCAAAGGTCTTGACTGATTAGTATTTGATCTTGGATTGATGGAGATGGTGTTAACATGACCTCCTAAAATATGGCCTACAAATATATTATAGTCATGTGTAAATTCATGGTAGGTCTATTGGTTGTTTCCATTTTGACCTTCATTCTATCCATTATTTAGATGTTGTTGGTTTTTCTATTGATTCTACTAGTTTTGTTAACTCAGCCTTGGTTGTTGAAACTATTGTTATTGGTGTTGCACTGGCCAATGTTGTTGTTGTTGTTGTTTTTTATGGTTATGTTGTGGAAAGGGGTTTTGATATATTCCAAGGGTTTGATTGGAAGTATAAACACCACTATCTAATGTTATATCCCCATTTTTCAACATATTTTGAATCAAATGTTTGATTTGGACACAATGACACAAAATATGTCCATTAACCTGATTATTTTCACATAATTAATTTTCATGGTACTAATTAGGATAAGGAATTCCTTGAGGATAAAATTTTAGTATAGGCCAACTAATTAGATTAGAAGTGGTGAGCTTGTGAAACACAAATTTAATAGGTTTTGCAAAACACAAATTTAATAGGTTTTCCAAGGTCAATAAAAATGAGATGAGTAGGCATTGTTCTCCTTAGAGGAAGGGATTGCAATGGAAAAGGTGGTTGTGTCTATTATGAAAGCCTAAGATATTATGCATGCTACATTTTCTAAAAAGGTTATAGATTAGGAATAATTTGGGCATGTCATGATTCTCTTACTCCATTTACAACAACATTATTTTTTGATTGAATTAATTTGGTCTATCATTATTGGCATATATTATTTGAAACTATTATGCTTGGACTTAATGTTAGTTTTGGCCATTTCCCTGATTGGTACCTTGATTTTGAATTGATGAAGTAATCTTGATGATCCCCTTGTTAATAAGGGCTTACTTGATCAACAAACCTTTGTTAATAATATCTTTAAAGGTATGTACACATTTTAGTTCTAGATGATAGGATATCTCACTATTAAATTTTTAGTAAACATAATGGATAATTATTTATTTGGTAAAAGATGAGTGAAACAACTTGTAAAGGCTCTCCATCATTATAGATAACTTGTAAAACTCTCACTAGCCTTTTGCTTTGCTTGCATTAAATCAACCAGTGAAATCTCATGGTCAATAATATATGAAAAGTGTTGTACAAACTTATCTAAAAGATCATAAAAATCTAATATAAATTTTTTGGGAAACTTTAATAACCACTCCAACTCTTGTATTATGATACTCCTTGGGAATAACAACAAAAGGTAAATGTTGCTATATGCCACTAGTTGGCATGCAATAAAGAACTCTATCAAATGGAATTTGGGGTCACCTTTCTCCTTGTACTTGTCAAATTTAGGTGGTTCATATCCTAAAATAAATGGTATCTTTAAGTATTCCATTTTAAATAGATAAGAACACACATCATCCAACTTGAAATTTTTGGTATGTTTCCTAGCTTTGATGGCATCAATTACATTCTTCATCTATTGTAATTATTGTGATATGAAAGTAAAGGGAATATTGGCTTGGGTAAATGGTTGAGCAGTCACAAGTGAAGAACTTTGATAAGGTTATGATAGAGGTAATTGATTGGGTATGTTGGATTGGTTTGTAAATGGAACAGGAATATGCATACATGGATTAGGGTTTTATTATTGGAATTATATGTATTGAGGTAAAATATTCTTATTTGGGTTGGCTATATAGGCATAAATTTGGGGATTTTGAGGTTGGGATGAAGGGATATAAGTGTATTGTGTTTGCTGAGGTGGAATAGGGATCTATTTCCTACTACTCAAACCTAGCTATTGAGGGGTTACTTGTGAACCAATACCCTATCTTTGAATTAGTGGCACATTTTTCACAAACGTTAAAGGTTTCTTGATTAGTACTTAAGAAACATTAGAACCTCTTTATTGCATGAATAAATATTAGGAAGTGGATGAATTTTAGAGATTCAACATCTATCACTAACCAATAATAGTATACTATTGATTATACATCATTTAAATTTGAATTGGTATATTGGTTTACAAAGAAAAGGTATGTTAGTTACTACTTGACAAGGTGGAATATTGGTTACCACCTATTGAGGTGTAAATATGTTCTACCTATGATACATTGGTAGGTTTGATTATGCTTTATGTTGTTGAACACTACTCATTATATATTGGGGAGGAATAGGATTCATCATATTATATTGTTAAGGCATGATGTTAGTTGTTGGCTGGCTACCTAATCCTATTAATTGAGTGATTGAAGAAGTAGTTGGTTGAGGTTGGGATGTAGAAACTCCTACTCCCAAATTTTTAGAACCACTCATGGTGTTAACTAAAGTTACACTTATTTATGGACTAGTCATTTATGTCCTTACACCACCTTGGTTTGAATTGGACATTCCTTACACATTCTTTGCTATGTTTTTCTCATTATTATACATAGAAACAAAAGATACTTGCTTGATATTTGGCATATGAAACAAGATATCTACATAAGTGTTTTACATGAATGGGTTTATACCCTAATTATCTTAACTAGTCAATTCTATCAAAACTCTTATTTAAGGAACTAAATAAATAAGAGGCCTATTTGGCATGGTCATTTGATTAAAATTATGTGCTAGGTTAAAATAGGTTTGGTATGCTATCTGTATTTATACAAAGTGATCCTTCATGAGGTCCTTTCCTTTGAAAAGTATATTAGGGTCCTGATACATCATTTAGACTAGAGTTAAGGGATTGCTAGAAGAATCTTGTTGACTATATAGTATGTTATGAGGCATTCTTACTAGACATGGAAAATTCTCATGGGGGAAGTTTAGAAAAAAACTTGGCCCCTACTTTGATAGCTCTAACCAACATCTCATATTTATTTTCTAATAAATGATGATTAAACAAATAAATATCATATGTGGATGGTGCATTAACATAGTATGGTTGTTGAGGAAATGGTTCTTTAAATGTAGGTACCATAGCTAGGTATTTCTTAGTTTGTTCATGATCTTGATCTAAATATGATGGCATGTTAACCAAGTAATGAGCTAATGGGTCTTGGTTTTGTGCCCTTTTTTGAGCATTATAAGATGAATAGGGATCCGTCTCATAAGCAACATTGTTTGCATAGGGGTTTTATACCATTTTTTCTTGTGTGATGACATTAATATATCCTAGATTATATATGAGGCCACTATGAGTGTAGTAAGACATGTTGGGATGCATATTAAATGCTTTGAGACAAAAAGGAAATAGAGTTCTACAAAATCTAAAAAGGCAATGTCTAAAAAGAGGCTCAAACTTGGTTTAATCTATTCAAAATGATGGATATGTATATCCAAAAAGGTTTATGCAAATACTTGTGATAAAAAAAGCTAGCATCAATTATCTAAATTTACACATATCACACATAAAGGTTGAGTAGATGGACCAAAAATCAAAATGCCAAAATCTAAGGTCAAAGTGTTTCAAATCAGTCTAATATAGGAAAAATAAAAGTTGATAGGTCTTTTAGCCAAACACAACATCAAAATATAGGATGAAACAAAGCATGTTCTAAGAATTTTGGCCAAACGATGTCAAAATCTAGACTTTTAAACAAAGATGAGATTTTCAATCTAATAGATTTGAAACACTTCTAACAAAGACTAGGCATTTGACGATTGGACATGAACTTGATCAAATAGGCATGAGGTATGAAATAAAAGGCACACTCTCCTAAATAATGTCACAAACTAGACTCTTTTGAATAAGAAACTAGACAAAGGTGAACAAAAGAACCATGCTAGACAAATATTCACAAAAGGATACACTTGGATTGGTTTGGAATTTGGAAAAACTTGGACTATATGAAAAGAGGTCTATGAAACACATTTCAAAATAATTTGAGTAGCCTAAAAATTCTAAAATGATCAAAATATATGACAAGATTTTTGATTCAAGGCTCTAATGTAGAAATGGTTTAACCCAATTTGTGCAGCATAAGACTACTTTCCTCAACTCAAATGACAAACACAAAAGTTTGACAATTTTCCTAAGGCAAAAGGTGTTTGTATCAAATGGACTCAAGACAAATGGTAAAATCATAAAGGTATTAAAAAATGTATCCTAGGACTCAAAGCATGAGTGATACAAAATGACTTGAGTCCTAACAAATGATGATAATGATTATGAGTCTAAAATGACCCTCAATTCAAGTTGGAAATTGAACCTAAGTTCCCTCAAGTTTAGTGTAAATGGTTAACCCACTTAACACATCAACCTTATGAACATGTAAAGGTACAATTTTAAATTTTAATTATCAATGAAATACTAAAGAAAATTTGGCAAAATGTCTAAACTCAAGAGGGAAGCATAACTATGCCAAAATGGATGATATGACACAAAGTGTATGATGATGAATTTTAACAAGGAAAAATAGGTTTTACACTTAGGAAACATAATGCCTCTTTAATCAAATAAAATTTGGGGACAATGTGTTTGGTTATGTTGTTTTGTTCACACCAAGTTTTGACTCCAAACAATACCAAGTAATCTAGGACAAAAAAATATCAACTAATTAAATGTCCTAAGTCCTAAACTAATAAGGTTGCATGATATTGTTGGAGACCATATTTATATGTTCACTTGAGAGGATTTTTATTATTCATCTAAAATAAAAGTGCATTATATAGTATGTTTTTTACATCCAACTTCTCTCAAGTGACAATAAGGCAACATGGACCTTGAGCTGCACCTTGCACCAATAATACTTCTATGGTAGGTGGGGTTTGTCTAAAAATGCTATAATTTTTCAAACATTGTAGATGGATCAATTTCACAAGACTTTCATGTCTAATGTGCCAAAATAAGTTCATGCAATTTGGGTCCATGACACTTGGCTTTTTGTAGAAATGTCTTTCCATTTTTACAACCACTACATCTATCACTTGCTTAGTGTAGTGTGATGTCTAATGTGCTCAAATGTCCTGGGCTTAGCCCTAGTGATAAGAGATGGTTTAATCACTCAAACCATTAGTCCTAGTGGGGTGATCCCAATTTATATAACCCCTATGGAGAAGTGTTGAATATGATGTTAGGGATGAATCCCTAAGTTAAAGCTTCCCTATAGAACTCATGGGAGGTAATTAAGTCCCCCTCACAATCCAAGATGCAATGAAATAAATATTAGTTAAAAGAGCTTTAAGGTTATTTTTAGATCACCCAAGCCATATAGATCTTGGGGGAGCCTTCACAACATATCTCTTACTCCTTTGGAATAAGGCACTTTATAATGAATTTGGTGCGTTTGATCCTAAAATTTCCCCAAAGGGGATGGATGGGAGAGCATACACACACAACTCCTTATTTACTCAAACAAGTCTAAACTAAACAAACAATGAAAACAACTTGAAATTTTTTTGAAGTGTGTTCAATTTTAAAGCACCAAATGAAAGGTTTGGTGATGTTCTTTTAGCCCCTTAGCTTTAAGTTTTAAAACATTGAAATAAAAATCAATAAAAAAATTTAAGAAAACATTTAAGTTTTCCTTTAAGCACCAAAAAATTGATTCTTAGTTCAGTTTAAAATTTTAAAAGAGGTCTAAAAGTCACGATTTATAAAATTTTCAAGTTGGTCCTATAATTAAAAGGTTAGTATGTTATTTATCTTTGAAGAATTTTTCTAAGTGAAACAAATAATTGTTCAAATTGAGCTCTTAGGTTCACACAATACAATCTCGCTACTCCACATTGAAATCCCACTACTGTGCAAAATCATGAATCAAACAAAAAATATCTCTACTCAAGTTAGTTTTAAAAAATCACAATATCAATGCTCAAACTAATAATCCCACTACTTAGGTTGAAAATCTCATAACTTGGGTTGACAATCGTATAACTCGGGTTGACAATCCCACCACTTGAGTTGACAATCCTACAACTTAGGTTGACAATCCCACAACTTGAGTTGACAATCCCACAACTCACGTTGACAATCCTACAACTTGAGTTGATAATCCCATAACTTGGGTTAATAATCCCATAATTTGGGTTAACAATCTGACAACTTGGGTTGATAATCCCATATCTTGGGTTGAAAATCTTGTAACTCAAGTTGACAATCCCATAACTTAGGCAATATTACTATTTTTAAGTAGTAGGATTGTAATATAGCTATGAAATCTATAGATATAATCAAGGTTAGTCCAAAAACATAGTTTAAATGCAATACCATGACTTTAAGTGACAAAACTGTGATTGTGAGTTACAAGATTGTAGTCTAAAGGACAAAACCATGACTCCACATTGACAAAATCGTGACTTCTAGAAAAATGGATTTTTGTACAAATTTTCACTCTCTTTACTCCCATACTCCAGGATCTTACATGACAATGGTTAGTAGGTTACTTGTAGGTGCTATTAGATCAAATTTGTGATGCTAGGTCTCACCGAACATGCCATTTGTGAACATATGATTGTAATAAGGGGAGATTAGTATAGTTTTAGTGCATGAGATCAAAATCCAAAACACATAAATGCTAACACCTTAAGCCTATCTCAAAGGGGGAACATAATAACAAATCTAAGATAAAACACAACTAAAACATAAAAGACAAATCCTTTTACCTTCCTTATGTCTCCAAGATGTCTTGTTGGAGTGGATTGCTTGCCTTGTGCTCAATGAGTCTTCATCAAAGGAGGTTTGGCTATCTCCCTTTTTCCTTGGCACATTTAGCTTATAATGACTTTGGCTTGGTATCAATAATTGGGCATGATAACACTACATCAATGTCTTTGAGAGAGTTTTTTAGAATTATAAATTTACACTATCTAAGCTTAAAATTCAATAGGCAAGGCCTATTATTTATAGATTTCTAAAAATGATCAGAAAGAATCTAAATTATCCATCTCGAGATGAAGATGTGTGGCTAAGAATCCATTCAATTTTTGAGGCTAAATTCAATAAAGTCCCTAATAAATATTTGGGATAGAGAGGCATTAAAGAGGTATAAAAGGGCTTAATGAGGCATGGGAGGGCTTAATGAGATATTTTATGCATTTATGGCCTAAGGATGTCTTCCCAAGAAATTATGTCACTTGATGATGTAGTTATTCAATATAAATTTCTAAAAAGAAATATTCAACAAGTTTCATGGAAAATTAACATAAGCTCTTGATTCAAATTAATTAGCCTTAAACATGTTTGATCAACTTTAATGTAAATATTGGTAATTAGTGCATAAATTAATCAAATTAGTCAAAATGTCATATTATTGGATTAAAATTTGACTATATTAGAATTGGAAGGTGATGTCAGGTGTATTGGAGCCGTTATCCCATTTAGGATGTTAGCAAAAAAAGATAACAAAAGCACATGTATCATGCAAGAAATTTGGTATAAAAGAGCCCTCTAGAGCACCCAGATGCAAAAACGTCATTTAACTTGAGATGATCTGATCAAAGTTATCTATCTCATAAAATGCATTGCCCCATTCAGGGATACAGTGGCCAAAATTGGCACTTAAATATGACAATTTTAAATCTTTTAATGTATTTTTATGTTTTTAAGCCAAATTTTGCATTTTGATAGGAATTGGTTAAAATCCTAGTTGAAGGTCATTAGTGGCTAGTTTTAGGTATCTATAAAATATATTCAGACACATAAATTTGGTACAAAACCATATTCCATTAGGTATTTTACAAATTTTATCACACTCGGTCTACTTGTGTACATTTGGATATTTTTGGACTTATTTCTTCCCACACTAGACTCTATCTAGCCTTGATTCATATACATATCCTCAAATTCATATTATATTTGTCTTGTTAGCTTTAGGATCTCAGTCATTCATTCTATGAGCAATATTATCTCCATTTTGAGCCTTTATTTCCTCTTGGGTCATAATCAATGGCCTATTGATTTTGTTGTGTACAGATTTGGAAACTACTTTTTTCTCTTATTTTTTTATCGATCCCTTTTCCTTGGATTTATTTCACACACATTTGATTTATTTTATCACATTTTTTCATGTTCAACCTTTTCATGTCATATCCTAGAGAGCACTATACATATAAGTCAAGCCTTAGTCATTTCAGAAGAAGAAAACAAGTTTAAAAGAGGTTTCCTTCATTCCAAATTGAGTTATACTTTTAAGCTTTCCATTACCACATTTTCTAAAGAAACTTCACATTGAGTTTTAAAAACATCTACATCATTTCCATGTCTTGTTCCATCATCACCTTATGCCAAATGAAGTTTGTTTAGGGTGATAATATAATTACATTTGATTTATATCTGAGAGGATAGAAAGCCCTTACTCTCACTTGAGATTGGATTATACACACATGCACAAAGAAATACATTGACCTAATTATGACCTTATGATATATGTAGCTACAACCCCTCAAAGGGAAGGTTGAATTATACAATATTTATTATTGTATCCCTCTTGTAATTTTATGGGTGACTAGGTGAAGAAGGGAAAGAGAGTCAATTCATTACATATTTCTAGTCAATTCTAAAAAGTGATCACATAGCCCTATTTTACATCCTCCCTTACACCTGCCTATAAATTTTTAGAATTAGAAAAGGAGTAGATTAAAAAATTGATTTTTGGGTATATAATAAAAATAATTTAGGTACACAATTAGTGACTTCATGATTTTGTTCAGTATGTAATCGATGACCTGCTACTCCTATCCTAGTACAATTAATATTCTAGATTTCACACAATGATTATAGTCAATTGTATAACTTATATACAATCCCAAAATAACAAAATTGTTTCTAAGTATGTTAGATTTATTCTCTTTATCTTTTCATTGTTTCTCATTTCTTGTTCAATTATTTTCTACACTTTCAATTTCTAATTTAAACACATTAGGGTTCTTATTTACTATTTTAGATTGTATTATTATAGAACCCCTTGTCAATCTAGTTTTAATTCATTATGAATAGCTTAGTTACCCTATTTCAAAAAATAAAATAAAAAATTGGGTGAACCTTCCCCCTAGGATTTGATTTTACATTTTTTAGATCTAAGTTTTATTTTTTTGACCTCATTTCTCAATCATTAGCATTATCATCCTTCATATTGTTCATTATTACATATTATGCAAAATAAGAATCCTAAATATATCAATCCTAATATAAAAAATAATATATTGAGTAGTGATACTTTTTATTTTATTCAATGTCCTTTTTATGTTATTCAAAAAAAAAATTGAAATAAAAAATGGTTGCACCAAATGATGTTTTTTCTAGTCCTTTTATAGTTGTTGATATGATTCCTACAAATGATCCAAACACTAGTGGTTATATTTATAATTAAAATCTTGTGATGATTATTTGGATGAGTTTATGATGATGAAAATTATTTTGATAATAATGTCAATTTTCATAATACTGGTGCTTGTAATGATAAGCCTTTTATTGATAGCAATGCACCACACTTTGAGCTTTTAAGTGAAACTAATATAAAATTATTTAAAATAAAATCCCCAAGGAAATTAATGTTATAATTTTTATAGTTACTAAAGAGTGATATAAGATAAATAGGTAAAATGAACCCACATGATAATTATACTATAAACACATTAATTTCATCTTTGAAACTTTGGAAACATTAATTTGGACATAACTTGACAACATGGACAATGTAAATATATTTGATTCTTGAACACAATCTTGATATATTAGTTTTCCCATCTACTATCCCATCCACCTTTATCCATATGACATATTTATTCAAGATCAGATTGATATATATACAAACACATTCATAATCTTATAAAAACATTCTCCATACCTTAGATCCTTGTTTGTAGTCCTTGGACACTACTGATAAACTTGGATAATGTTAGTCACTATAGGTGTCTCCATCATCAATTTTCTTGCCCTATTTTTGATAAAATAATAAAATATATGTGCTTTAGCAGGTGTAAGACTAGAGCATATCAAAATTCTATATATGTACAATAATAATAAAATATTATGACAAATTGCTAAATATGGAAAATTACTATTATTAGAAATCACTAGGAAGAAAAAACTTATCTCAAACCAAGATTTTAGTTGACTTTTTTGAATGTTTAAAAGTGTAAATAGTAAAATGTGTGTGTGTGTGGGGGGGGGGGGGGGGGGGGGGAGGGTGGGGGTTATGCATGCTTAAGATCAATAACATAATCAAATAGGTATATTATAAGTGGTCAAGAGTGCATGTCATTTGTGTTTGTTAATTGTGAAGTTATCCCAATTGATTGTGTTAAATGACTATTAGTAAAATAAAGAAGGAGGTAAAATTATGACAATGAAAAATTAATAATAAAATTATAAAACATTTCTAGATAGGATCTATAATATCCCCTTTGGGGTTGAAAACTAAATAAAGGGGTTTTCCAACAAACCCTATTTAAATATGCAATTTTTTTTGAATGTATTCAAACCCTAGATATATGAAATTAATTACAAAATATTGTATGTTCTTGAATATAACACAAAAATTATATCCAGTTACTCCAAAAATTATATAAAAATATCAAATATTATATCGAATGATAATCATTCAAAAATATTGATTTTCCCAATGTTCAATGGCTAGAAATTATCATAAAAATATCATAAGTGAGTGTGTCTATTCCACACCCAAGCAACGGCCAAAATAGGGTTTGAAGAACCTTTACCCAACCATAAAAATGGATAACTACTCCTCTAAGGTGGTTTGCTACACTCTAGGTAGCTCATTGCCCCCTTTTGGTTCTCTCAACTCTCTTAGCCCTCAAACTAGATCACAACCCCTGTATAAGACCAAGTGGTGTTCAAAACACCCTTGGATAATAAGTACACTCAATAAAACCTCCTCATGAATTTTCCTAATCTAGATATCAAGGGTTACTATCCTTAATTATAACAACTTTGAAGATTTCATATTCAAAGCAATAAGTCAAGATTTTTGTGCTTCAACTTAGAATTAAATTATTTAGAAAGATAGTCTAACCTCCTCAATGAGTTCTCAACTTCATTTTATAACCTTCCCTCCAAGAGTTGATTTCCATTTTAGAGGGAAACTTAAAATATTTAAAAATATTAATTCCTTTATAACTCCAACTTAAGACCTTGGATTACTCATGACCCTTAAAGTCCCCCACTTAAGTGAAAATTATAATAATAAAGTAGTTTTTGAATCTTTAAAATAGAACTACACATTTCCCTTCTCTTTTATCATCCTTTAGTTGATGGGAAACATATAGGAATTTGGCTGTCTTTTCCTCTTTTATGTCCAAAAGGGGGACATGATAGGACCATTATAGGAGGATATGAGTTAGGTCACTTGAGTCTATTTATTAGTGTCTTGTTGTGGTTGAATATGATGGAAAAATGATCATTATTCCTTATGCACCTATGTCTACTGAATAGGTTGAGATATATGATTTGTATTCTGCCACACAAAATTAAAATTTCCTCTTATTTTATGTTTGAGACCCTAAATAAATTTTGATACCTTTAAAATGTATATAAAATATGGGATGTAATCGGATGAATTGACCTAAATCACCCCCTTGATGATTAATCATTACCTATGTATCCATTACTCCAAGGAGGGAAATCAAGCTCACATATTTCTCCCATCCAAAGTGATTTTGATATTGTGTTTTTTACATATGGGCATGTAACTATAAAATGTATTTGATACTTGACAATTGTATCTATTGACTTTGATATGCTCTAGACTTGGGTTGTGGTTGATCCTTGTGAATAATATTGAATTTTGAAAAATTAGAGAATATTTTATCAATGTGAAATAGTGTGTAATATTGAAACATGTGAGTAGAAAGTGGGTAATATGATTGACCTTTGATGCATAGTTATAGGAAAACCTTCTAACAATTTCCTTTATTCACCTTATGAAATGTGTGGGAATATCAAAAAGAATGATTTGAATTTTTGAAACTAGTCATTATTTGGCATGGGTTGCAATATTCCTATGTCGATAGGAGCATGGAAACACTCCTATTTTCATAGGGTGGAATTGTCTCAAAATATAAGGGACATGTGTTCTAAGTTGGAGATAGTCTAAAGGTGATATTAAATAACTTGAACCTTTAACTTTGAAATGTTTGTGTATTAGTGACAAAAAACAAAGGGTTAAGTCCACATATGGATAAAAGGATTAGAGGAATGGAAAATAAGAGTCATATAAGTTGATGTAAGTAATATGGGTAAGTGAAAAAAGTTACGGTAAAAAAAGGGCCTACTTGTGGACATATTTTTCCTAAAATTTTAGAAATATGAACTTCTAATTTGAGATATCTGCACTCCAAATTTGAAGATGGTGTAAGAACATGAAATGTAGAATTTTGAGTATAGTTTAAAAAATATTATTTTTTAAAAATGGTTAAGTATAACTAAGTCAAACATATAAAATTTGAAGAGGAAATCCTATTTTTCTAAAGAAAATAGAGTAGATAGATGGTCATGTAGTGCATCATTTTTAGTAGCATTTAATATCGTTTAAAACTCTTTGGTGAACATTTAGATAAGATCTTCTAGTTTGTGACTTATTTTTTAATATTTTTTCAATGAATACTTATTTTAATGAATTTTACAAGTAAATAGATCTTGAAAACTAACAAAAAAATGGATAGCCATCCGTTTGGTGTGCCTAACTATCTCAAAAAAATGAAAATCATTTTTTTAATGTGTGTAGAATTAGTCCTAGTCTGTGACCATATAACTTGTTTTGCACTTGGATATATGAAAAAAATTTACATGAACATGTATAGGCATGCATATTTGCAACATGTACTAGATTTAAAAAGGTATAATTATAAATTAACATAGTTTAAAACCTTAAATTAGTTCAAAATTTATAAAAATCATATTTTTGAAAAGAGAAGAGCATGATCATCATGATGGTATTAAAATTTTGAAATTTACCATTGAAATTCGTATTGTATTTGGTGATTGAAGTTAATTTTTTAATCAAAACACTCAGACTCAACTGTATATTGATAGGTCCAAGCCATTACCTTAGGAATCCAAGCTATTCTCAAACAAAAAGGCTTGGTGTTTGAATTCAAATTCAAATACAAATAACACAATCATGTTAATAACATGATCATGTTAGTAATGAAAATTTATATTTTTACATTTATTTCCTTGTACTTTAATTTTTTTAATAAATATAATAAATTAGGGTTACTCTACATCTGATAGAGTTGGTCTCATAGAATAGTCCTTATGATGTGGAAAATAGTTTTTAAAAATCCATTATGGTTAGTACTTAAGAATTTTTAGGGTCTAAATATTGAACTTAGGGATTTCAGGACCCAAAGTTTTTAATTGATGTCCATTTTTAGTAAATATATAGTCATTTTTTTAGTTTTTGTGCCTTCCAAATTGATTCCTATCATTTCTAGGAGTTCTAGGTTTGTCAAAATTAAAGTTTGTAAACCACTCAATTTGAATTTGATCCAAAGTGGTGTGATTGGGGTAAAATAGGTCACTTTGATGAACTACACACATCAAATGATCACTTTGTGTTAATTTCACTTGATCATCATCCCTCCTTCATCCTTGATCACTTCTTACTCATCCCTCATCACCTCTAAGCACTCTCTCATCATTCCTTACTACCCCTAATCACTCCCTCATTGACCTTAACTATCCCTATTCATCTCTAATCACTCCCTTATCATATATAATCACTCCTCTATTGACTCTCACTATCCCTCATCATCCCTAATCATTCATTTGTCCCTAATAAACCCTAACCACTCTTTCCTTATCCCTAATCATCCCTAATCACTCATCATCATTTGTCATCATACTTAATCACTCCCTAATTGACCTCAATTATCCTTCAGCATCTTCATTCACTTAGGCTTGTCATCACCAATAACTCTTTCATTAACTATCACCATCCATCATCATCCCTAATCACTCCCTCCTCATCCCTCATAATACATAATCACTCTTTCCTCATCCCTCATCATCCCTAATCATTCCCTCATTGACCCTCACCATCCCTCACCATCCCTCATCATCCCTAATCATTTATTCATCATATAATGTAAATATATACTATAAAAGTATCTTTTATTCCAATCATATGTTGTTTAATCCATTATAATAGAAAATAACTCTTTTATGAGAATTCTTATGTTTTTAATACCCATTTGTGATAGTCAATTTTGTTACTGAATGAATTGGATTATATTCCAAATTTATAGTCAAGTAATGCAAGTACTAACACAAAATAGAGTCTAAACTTTAGTTCTTCAAATTATCTTTATTGTGCAATTGATTAGATGAAACTATATTTGGTTCCATCTTTGGTAGCTTGGTTTAAAGGATAAAACATAAACACAAATATCATGTTTAATTTTCTAATTATGAGAAGATCTAAACTATGTAAATTTATTTGGTGTTTCCCATTACTATATGACTTGAATCTTGGCTAGGTTCACACATGCACTCCTTGTGTGTGTAATGTATCCCAAATATTTTATCTCTTTCATGAAAAAAGAACATTTATTCATGTTATCATAAAAATGTGTTTCTATAAAATGTGAAACACTAGTTCAACATGGTGTAGACTTTCATCCCATGTTTTCTAAAGATTAGGATGTCATTAAGGTAGATTAAAAAAATTACATAGTTAAAGGGCCTGAGGATGTCATTCAACATCTCAATGAATGTAGTCTTGTCACATTGCCGAAGCTACTACTGCCCTTCAGACTCTCAAAATTGCTGTGGACTCGGGATATCCCAAATTATGGCTTGAAGGGGACTCCTTGAATATTATAAATATTCTTAACAATATAAATACTTTGTCTTGGACCATAGAGAATAAGGTAATGGAGATGAAAACTTTAATTAAAATTTTTGAAGAAGTGATCATTACCCACACCTATCGTGAAGCCAATGGTGTTGTAGATTGGCTAGCTAATTGTGCAGTTCGGACTGGTCAAACAGTGAGGTGGCATGAAACATTAGTAAAGAATGTGGATTTGAGGGCGATCATTCTTCATGATGCAACCCATGCAAAGGAAGGAAAGATCAAAGTGTATAAGAAATAATATTAGTAGGAGGAGTGGCAGTGCGGGGAAAGGACAACAATCATTAAAGAGTAAGGCCCTCAAGAGAGAGAAGAGGATCCTGAATAAGCACAATCAAAGCTGATTTTCCTATCAACTCGGCAACAGATGGGATTATTGCAATGACCTCAGAAATTGGGGTTCAAAGAAAATGAATATGGCAAGCGAAAGGAAGGGAGAACCTCGAAAATAGGAACCCAAGAGCTGTGATGAATGGAAAGAAAAACATGAAGTCTGGAGAATTTTGCAAAAAGGAAAAGTTGTGAGCTACTTGGAAAGACTTCATGGATCGAAACCGCATATCACTACAGCTTTTTTCAAAAATTGGAAGGATGAAAGGGTCACCCTGCATGGTGTCACAGTGAACTTAACAGAGGATTTTATAGCTGAGGTTACTATGCTGCCTATCGATGGACTCAAATTCTCCAAACAGATAAGCATTTTGAATGAGGCCTTCTGTAGGTTCCCCAAAACAGAAGTGGAAGAGCAAAAACTAGTCAAGAACGGGGATTTCTTTGAATTGGATCAGATTAAAGGGATATGGAGGGATGTCTTAAGCTGCATAAGGGAGTGCTTCATTCTGGATGGAAGAAGTAAGCGTGTGTACAAATTCCACTTTGTCTTCCTTAACCATTTCAGGCACAAGGTTAGTTTGTCTTTTCCCTTTTATCTACGTTTCTCCTTGGTCCAAAGTTTATATGCTCATAGGAAAAAGGAAACGTGCCCTATCCGTCATGAAGGCCTTATCCTGTTAATCGAAGGCTACTGTAAGAATAATGCTATGGTTAAGCACCCTATACAAGGGAAAAACAAGGAGTCAGGGAACAAAAAGAGTGAATGTGTTACTGAGAAAGGCAAAATCAAGCTCCCTAGTACTAAAAAGTAGATTGTAGAAGAAGATATGGAGTGGGAGAGTATTGATAAACCCAGTGAGGAAAGCTTGGAGGAAGAAGAAGGAACTGAAATTTGGGCTACAAACTCTAATGAGGATGAAGAATGTCCTGAGAAGAATGAAAAAGATGATGTCAATACAGAGGATTCTGCAAACAGAACTGAAGACACTGAGGAAAACCAGAAAGAGGCGGAGTCTGATTTTGTCCAGGATGACCCTGTTGAGGACCCAGGATCAAAGAATGAAAAGGAAACTACAAGGTAGGATGATAATCAAGAAATGGAAATGGAAATTAAAAATGGAATTAAAGAGAGGGAACATAAGGGTCGAGAAGATATCACTGAAGAAGATAGGAATAGTCCTAATAAAAATTCTGAGGAATGGAGGGGGAAAAAACTGAATGATGAAACACATACACCAATGAACTGGGTTAATTGCAAAGCAGAGGCATCTTCTCAATTTGATTCTTGGATGTGTAGGGAGGTTATGAACCTCAAAAGGAAAGTGGAAACAATGGAAGATACCCTGAAAGAGGTATGGAACAAAATCAACAATATGGATAATCAGATAGGAGAGATCCCAGCCAAGCTCAAAGCCTATGAGAAATACCTCTGGGAACTAATTAAGGACAATAGAATGAAAATGGAGGTAGCTACGTCCAATATTTGTACTGCTGCTATCAATATTGGTAAAAGAGCCAGTGAGGAAACTAAAGCTTTGGAGGGACCCAGCAAAAGAATGAGACAAAGTACTAGAAAGAAGGTTACACAAAAAGGAGCAATGCTGGTGGAAACCACTACCCAGGATACTGTTTTGAAAGAAAAAGAAACAATGAAAATGATATTAGAACTGGATGAATAATCTGGTTCCTCTTGCTGGTAAAGAATCTGGTCTAGTTCTTTGTTTTCTTGTTGTCTTCCTATGTCTAAGGTGTTGCCAGATCTCTGTTTTTTTGGGTTGTGACCGGTTGTCTTTTCGGTGGTTTCAGGTCCATTTAAAACCTGTTTTTGCTACTTCCTTGTAGTAGTTTTTAGACTTTGTCTGTGTTTTGGTTGCTCTATCTTTTTTCCTTGTACTAGGGTTTCAGGGCCCCTTCAAAACTTGCTTTTACCATAATCTAAAACATCTCAATGAATGAATTTTATACGTTAACCTAAAAGGCATAACCAACTAGTCAATCAATCCTTCATTTGTTTTTAAGACCATATTCCAAATGTCTAAAGCTTCAACATGAATATGATGATACCTAAACTTAAGATCAATTTTGGAAAATACTTATACACCATGGATATGGAAAAAAATGACTAAATATTTATATGAGGATAATAGTTATTCACTTTAATCTTGTTAAGATTTTTTTAATTGATTTGTATTCTCATGTCCCATAATTTTTTGATGTAAGCACAATTGGGCTTATAAAAGGCAATGATTTGGGCATGATGTATCCGTTATACATGATTTCATGGATCTACCACTTGATCTATTCATTATATAAAAATGATATGTTGTATGAAGAGGTTTTAGGTAGATGTAGTAAGGGATAAAATCAATAGTATTGTTTAGTGTACAGTATGTAGGAACTTATTTAGGTGATTGAAATTTATACTTATATTCATATAGTTTATAGTTTAATTATTTTGTATTTTTTTATTGTTGGAAAAACCACACTATGATATGGTGCCATAAGGATGTTATTACATTTTATTCTTACCATAAAGAGTATACTTATTACTAGAATTGATAATATTCTTGTACTTCCTAGCACTAATGACTACAAGTTTATGAACTAACTATGATATATGGTATTTTAGATCATGAAAATATATCAAAAAATTTCAAAGATTTACTTCATAGACTACATGTCAATGGTAAATATATGGTTGACCACATGTAAAACATCACACACCTCTAATAGTGATATGCCACAAAGGATTGCATCTTTAAAATTTTTGATTTTGTACACCAAGTGACACTACTAGGTGATCCATTTCTCAAGGCCTACACTATACCATACACTAGCATCTAGTTATGGATGATGCATCAATTTCAAGTTAAAATTTTGAAAATATGCTTTAGGAGAAATTAAATTCTTTTGAATTCCATTTGAAATGATGATGTGTATTGGCTCATCATTGATCTAAATTTTTAATGAAATAATATTTTTAATTCATATAATTTATTATTGGGGGAAGTAGAGATATTTTTAGTACTAATCATATAATTGGGTTCATAATTTATTATCTACTTACCTTTTTATAGTGATAGATAACTTGTACCCACATCTAGAGCTTTGAAAGTAGAGAGCTCATAGTGTGACACTTTTCATTGGATTGAATATTAAAGTTATGAATTAAGCACCACTTTCCAATCTTAGACAACTTATTATAATCATTTGAAAATTATTTTGCACTCTATGTTATGAAGACTCAATCAATATACATAAAAATAGAAGGCCTTTAATGTAATTATTTGAATCATAAAATGTCCTCATATAGAAAGCAATTAATTTATTTCAAGAAATCACATAGCTTGGTGATCCTCATATTTATTACCCATTTTTGGGGCTATGGTGGTTTTACTTGCTTCTCTTTTTCTTGTCGATCTTCAATTGTGAATTACACATTTATAATAGTCCTACATTTTCCTCTACATCATTTTGATCACTATGTCTTATATTTTATACTAGCACTCAACTCTTTGCTTATAGCTCCTAGAAGTTTTAAAACCCAACAAAATATTGCCATTAAGGTATTGTATGGAGTGATTAAGGATGAGGATGGATAAAGATGAATTGAGTAGAGATGATGATTAATGAGGGAGTGATTAGGGGTGATGAGGGATGAGGAAGGAGAGATTAGAGATGATGAGGGATGATGAAGTAGTGATTAAGGATGGTGAGGGTTAATAAGGGAGTGATTATAGACTATGAGGGAGATATTATAAATGATAAGGAATGGTGAGGGTCAATAAGGGAGTGATTATAGATGATAGGAGGTAAATTAAAGATGATGAGATATGGTAAGGGTCAATGAAGGAGTGATTAGGGATGATGAAGTGATTATTAGGGATGATGAGGGAGTGATTAGGGATGATGAGGAGAAATTAAAGATAATGAGGTATGGTGAGGGTATAAGAGGGACTTATTAAGGATGATGAGGGATAGTGAGGGTCAATGAGGGAGTAATCAGGGATGATGAGGGAGTGATTAGAGATGATGAGGGATAGTGAAGGTCAATGAGGGAGATATTAAGGATAATGAGAAATCATGAGAGAGTGATTAGGGGTGATGAGGGATGAGTAGGAAGTGATAAAAGATGAGGGATGGATGATGAATAAGTGAAATTAACACAAAGTGGTTGTTTGATGTGTGCAAGTCATCAATGTGACATATGCTACCCCAATCACACCACCATTGATCAAGTTCAAAGTGAGTGGTTTGTAAAACTCAATTTTGACTAACCTAGGACTCCTAGAAATACTAAAAATGACTATTTGTCTACAAAAAATGGACATCAATTATAAATGTTATGCCCTAAAATCCCTAGATTCAATCCTTAGACCTTAAAAATGCATAATTATTGACCAGATTAGGTTTTGAAAAACTATTTACCACATCTTAAGGTGTGAATATATGAGACCAACTCTATAAAATGTAGAATAACCCTAATTTATTATATTTACTAAAATATATTTAAATTATAATGAAATAAACTTATAAATAACATTTATAGTAGTAAATATAATATTTGGGTCAAGATTGGCTTTGTGTAGATGTTCACATGATTTTATGTGTTGAATAACAGGAACACAATTATGTTATTACTTTTATAATGATGTGATCACATTATTTATTAACATGATCACGCTATGTATTAACATGATCATGTCATGGATCAGTAATTATCAAGCCATAATTTAAATAATGAGATTGAGTTATTTAATAATTTTATCACGTAATGGGAAATGTCCACAAGATTGTCCCCCAAATCTATACACATACCCATATGGTTTAGGATGTGTCAATAATTAGTATTATGAAGTACCTATGACCAGATTTATGCCTTCATCCCCCCCATTCTAGTAATTAAATTTTTAGAGTAATGGAGAAAGAATTGAACTTGAGTGTGTACAACACACTTTTCATTTGAGAGACTACTTAAATTGTGAAAGGAACTCAAATTTATCAAACACTACAAAAACTCATGAATTAATCATGTTTCCCACATTTGAATTTTAAAAGCACTAAACTTTGAATTTTGAAAAATTGAAAAGAGAACAAGGAAGGAGTATACCTATATGGAGATGAAACCAAATTGATCTATAATCTATAACTGATGATGGATAACTATGCCCTTTTATTGAGGAAATTGGAGAATTTGAACCTGTGTAAAATAGAGAGTAATCAAGTCTAAATTTGGAATAACTAATCAACACCTTGAGTTGAAAAGACACATTATTCTAACTCCCATGAATGGGAATAGTACCCAATGTATTAACCCAAAAATTTGGAACCATGATGGGTTTATTAGAAGTGATGCAAAGGTCATTGAGTGTAACTATACTCAAACATACATCACCTACAATAGGAGGTGGAACTACACAATAGGGTATTTTTAAGTGATGCCATGGCCATTGGGCATCATTGAACCTAAAAATTTATTACCTAAAATATATTGAATCACACCACTATAGAAAGATCTAGATTATTATTGCATGATCAAAATGGAATGAATATTATTCATGCCCCATCATGTTTGCATTACTCTTTGATTTGAATTGAAATGAATATTTAGCCTTTGAAATTGTAAGTTTGAACTTTGAAAATGTGCATGAACAAGTATCATGACCTTTGAAATTGAGAATTTGATCTTTTAAAGTTGAAAATTTGCCTTTTCAACTTTGGATTTTGAAATTTGACCTTTGAAAGTGTATATGTGAGCATGAACAAGTATCATGACCCCTAAATTTATGCTAAGTGGTATATAATGTTATGCACCTATATGTTCAATTTTAACTATTTTTTTAATCTATAATTTTGATTTTGAAATTATTTTGCATGTGCCCATGCATATTCATTCAAGTATTTATAATTTTATACTTTGAGTCTTTGAGAAGTGAGTGCATATGTATGTTATATGCCCCCATAATCAGTATCAATGTGACAATATATGTCATGTGTTTGATTTTTGATTTTTTTAAATCTTACACTCTATTATAGAATCTATTTTAACATTACTTTGAAACTTTGAAACTTGTATTATATATCTTTCAACTTATACTCTATATCAAATATGGTTTGTGTATATTCTAAGATAAGCCCATTATGATTCCCACTTTTTTAGATGATGGATGTAACCTAAAAATCAGTCATCTTAAAATAAGAGTTAATTGTATCATGAGATAAAGATATATTTATGTAGTATAATTTAAAAATGTGGAGAGTATGTCATCATAGAATAGTGCATGTAATTATCATTGAATCATGCATGTAAAAAAATGAATGTGATCCATACAAGTGTCATGTGTAGAGAGATATATAAATGAGGCATGTAGTAAATTAACCATCTCTAAAGTATACTATGCAGTAAGAGTTCATGGTATATATCATGGAACCACTAATAAATCTCAATAAGCATAACACAAAATGTCACACATAAGCCAAGGGATGAATCTAAGGGACATATTCAAATGTTTAACAAGAAAATATCACACATATAGGTCCAAGGGCCACACTCAATGTGAAAGCAATGTTTATCCTAATTTAAAATAAAGTACACAACATCAAAGGATCATAAAATAAGTGAAAATGAGTCTAATCCATCTATATGTATTAATATCATATCACAACATAGTAGAATATCTATGTAGCATAATATATAATATGAGTGCTTTAGCAAGACCTTTGTAATATATGTAGCTCAACATGGTAGAGAGGTCATAAAAATAGATAAATAGTTATAATAAAATTGTATAATTAGATTCACCTAACATAGGAATGGCCCTTGGGTATAACAAAATATAACATATAAGAGTCCATGTAATATATGTCTTGCATCACACTTATATTCCACATGAAATGCATGTATTTATAAAAAAATAAATGTTATCTACCAAAATATGTTATAAATAAAATATTTAAATTAGCAAAATAAAATCTCATGTCATGTTCAGGTCCTGATTTTTGATGTTTTGAGAATATTTTAAATGTTTTTGTATTTTTTCAATATTTTTTTTTTGTTATTTTGATATTTTGGAAAGGAAACTAACATATGATCCCATATATGTTGGATCATATATGTTGAATTTTAATTTTTGTGGGTGAAAAGTGCTACATGTGGATGCCTTTGAATCTAATAAGGCATCAAGTCCTATAAAATGATTGCCATAGTCACTTAAAAAATGTTTTGTCAAATGTATAGCTCAAGAAGGTGCAAAACTTGATGGAATTGTTTGTAAAATAAGAGAGGTTTAGGGTTTATGATTTAGATAAGGTTTATTTACCTATATTGGCTTAGGAACATGCTAAATTATTTGAGGTGTTGCCTTAATATGTCCTTTAGAATATTTAGATTTATTTTTACCTTAAGTAACTATTTGATATGATGCTTGTTGTTGATAAGGGTGTACTAATTTCCTTTGAACTATCTATATATAAAAATTTTATATACATGAAATAATTGATTATATAGTATGATATTAAAGGTGTGAAATAATTATATTTTTACTATGCTCTAGAATAGGTGCCATAACCAAGTACTATGGTGGTGGGGGAGGAGGAGATACCACTGAGAGTAGAGGGTACTCATATTGAATACCTTAAACTTTAAACACTTGGTTATAATTTATGTACTTGAGTTATATATGTATTATAAGTGGTAGTGAATGGAGTTTATATATCCAAGGATGTCCTACTAACATATTAAATACCCCTATGTTGGGCAAGACTAGAAACGGAAGAGTCACTATTGCTAAACTCAATTGAAGGGTTATCACTATATGTCTAAGAGCATTATGTGTATGTCAATATAATGCTTTTGTTGGGGTCATTTAATGATCCAAAATATTATTTAGGTTATTAATTTTTTTATATTTGGTTGTAGAGTTATTTTCCCATTAGTTGGTTTTCTAACCAACTTCTTCTCTTGCAAACTTTTATAGTTTACTTTTGTACAAAAATAATAATAAATTTTACATTAAAAATATTTTTATAGAATTATTCCTCCCATTCCAATTAATATCATTGGTATAAAAGCCTTACCATTCTAAGATGCCTTTATTTGGGGAAGCACAAATTATGAATAGTGAAGAGAAAACAAACCAATATGGTGCTTCAAATGAACAAATCTAACAAGAGAATTTGAAGTTATTAGATACATGCAGCTCTATGGATCTCAAAAAATTATATTTTTTAATATATTTTGATCATCTGGACAAGGACAACCTATAAAGGTAATGTGGTAGTGCTTTAGAATAAATAAAATAATAACTACTGGAAAAACCAGTTCAAGGTTGTAATCAGTTGGTGTATGGCACAAGAAGGTTATAAAAAACTTGGATATCAATGATATGCATAAATGCTATGATATCTAAAAGGCAATACCACTGCTCATAATAATTTACATTTTGTACTTGTACAACACATCCAACAATAGTAAGAGATTTATTTTTATAATCTCTTTGGTATGAAAAGCTAGCACATACAGATTTTTTAGATGCAAAGTAAAACAAAAAATATATGACTTGGTAAAAGATGTGCATGTAATTTCCTTTTCTATTTTTTTTGGTAACCTATAACATATAAAATATTTGGAAATTATATTTTCAAAATTAATTGAAAAAGTGGTGGATAGACTATTTTTGTTAGTCTCTTGATAACAAAGAAAGGAGTTTCAAGTTCAAAACTCATTGATATTATTTTTGGTCAAAATTAATTTTTGATATCATTTTATAAAGGTGTTATAAGGGTGTAAAATGAGATATAAGGTGGTATTATTATATAGTTTTAAGTCTAAATAAAATAAAAACTTTTGTATTTGGAAGGTCAAGGTAAAACCTCAATAGTATTCCCTTTTGACTTGATTTCTTTTCAACATGATGGCAAAAATAGTGAGTTTGATTTCAGAAAATGGAAATTTGTCACCTAAAAAATACAAATAATGGATTAAAAACATGGATAAATCTTTAATATTTAAAAATTTGTGAGAGACTACTAATAAAGAGACCACACCACCAACTAAAGTGGCAAAACTAGTTGAATACTAGAAATGTGATAAACATGCACTCACACTTTCGAAATCATCTTGCACTGAATAAGTTATGATTCACATTGAGGAGATTAAATTTATTACATATAAAGCATGGAAAACATTAAAATATTTATATGAGAATAAACCTACATACAATAAGATTAACCTTCTCATGCAACTTTTGAATAATAAACTAGCAAATGATGAAAATGTCTCTGAATATCTTTCACACATGAAAAATATAAAATAAGAGCATTATCCTATAGGGAAAAAAATTTGATGATGACATGTTTATTTTGATTACATTGGATGGGATAAATTACATATACACAATTTTTTTTGAAATGTTACAACTTAGTGATAAGCTTAATGGTGCCACATTTGACTCTATTTGTGAGTTATTAACTCAACATGAGAGACAATTTTCTAAGAAGAAGAGTACACCTATTGAATAGGCTCACTATACAAAAATAGGTCAAATCATAGAGATCATCATCATGTACAATTATAGTTTTATAAACAGTCGCTGAAACACTCTTTGATTCATTCTCTGAGGCACTCTCCACACCATTCTAGATGGTCTTCATAACATTCACATTGACACTCTCCAAGGTCTTCTAAACACAGGCATCACCACAAGCAATATTCTCATAGTTATTATAGATTTGATAGGAATAAGAAAGAACCTAGATGTTTCAAATTTGGTGGTATTGGACATCTTGTAGATGTATGTCCTTCTCAATGACCTAATTTTCCTTGTAAAAAGAAAAATGAAGCAAATTATGTGGATCATTCTAGTGACAGATCTTCTAGTTACTCTAATTATTCAGGATATTTTGACACTTCATCTAATCAAGAGATATCCCTCATGGCCAAGGTTTATGGTATTTATAGACTTGACAACATATTTTGAGTGATAAGTGACGAGAGGCTAGAGAATCTACAGAGGCTGGAGAACTATTCCCTTCTCTAGTTAGTTATTTACTCAAAGATTGGGTTCATACTTGAATAGAAATTTTGACTTGTGTTCTTTCTTTTAGTTTTAGTTTTATATTTCTCTCATTTTATTTTAATGACATGGAGTAGGTAGTATTTGTTTTATTTTGTTTCTCTCGATGCATAACTTCTCACCTCTCATCTGATAAGGGGAGTTGATATTGCATTTATTGGTTTTTAATAAATTTGTGGTGATAGTATGATTTGAGAGGGGTTACTAGTGCCTTCAGTGTTGAGAAAAGGTCATCAAATTTTTTTGGACATTAGAGAGATGTGCCATACATAGTATGAGTTTTTCACTTAGATGGGTTCCTATGTGGGACCTTATGTGGATTGATGTAGTTGGATAGACTTTGATCGGGTTCTACTATAGTATAGTATGATGATCATAGGGGATGAGAAGGAATTTATCATTTTCATCATTATTTTATGCCATAATTTTCTATTTAGGATTTTTTATGGAGTGAAATTGGTTTTGATCAGTACTAAGAGGTACAATAGACCACTTGAAATTGCATTCAGGTTTCCTTTGATGACTTTAAATTCATTGCTCCATTTCTTTCATCACCTTTTTGGATCAAGGGGGAGTTTTTTGGGGTCATTTAATGATCCAAATTATTATTTAGATTATTATTATTTTTATATTTTATTGTATGGGTTATTTTCCCATTAGTTGGTTTTCTAACCAACTTCTTCTCTCACAAGCTTTTATAGTTTGCTTTCATAAAAAAATATAATACATTTTACACTGCAAATATTTTTTTAGAATTATTCCTCCCATTTTAGTTAATATCAACTTTGACTACTCTTGATGTAGATTGTAAATATTTTTGTGTATCCAAGACTATGGAGTGTCAATGTGCATGAATTTTTAATTGACCTGTTATCAATCATGACACTATTTATAGGTTTTTTATTGATGTAAACTAAAATTAAAAGTAAATTCCTATCTGAATCATCATCAACCAACTCATAATCATCAAATATGATTACCTGACATTGTGTTGATGTGTATGTAAATGTACCAATAATTATATCTATCAGATGCCCTTATGTATTAAGATGAGGATGTGAATTGTACACCACATATACCTATGAATTTTATGTTTTATGTGTTTTACCATGCTTTGTAAAATTATTACCTAATATTATTAGTTTTTTGTTGTCATTTTTTGTAGTATAATTTCCTTTATGGGTGTGTTTAACATAACAATATTATCATCGATACTATCTTGTATCCTATGCCTTAACCTAAAACATTTTTTCATAGAATACCTTATACATATATGGTATTTGAAATATTCATTATTGTTGAATCCCTTATATTAAGTCTTGGTTAAATCAAACTCAAATGGTGGAGGTAGAGATAGAGATTGCAATCAATTAAGTTTTATGACAAGACATGATGAGGTTTTAATAACCTTTTAAATTGCATCCTTGGTGGATTTATCAATTTAAGCTTGTTTAATGGTTGTGATATTACATTAACTACTAATTTTTATTCATTCTTGCTTTCATTAGATTAGATTTTTTATTTTTTTATTTCATTAATACTTGATATTTGAAGTAAATGGAACACTTGGTGCATATTTTAGCTTGTTTAATGTTATGATCTTAACTTTTCTTTCTTTGATTGCATGACATAAATCATCAAAATATTTGAATTTATCTAACATGATTAATTCATGGATTTTTGCTATAAATATTTGAGTGAAGATATCTTGTAATTCATTGTCTACCATAAATTTTGTCATCTTGGATTACATAGTTTTGTATTGTAGAACATATTCAATGATTGGTTTGTTTGATCCTTGATTGAGATTAGAATTTTTTTCATAAGATATATTTTCACCAATGTTGATTTAGAAGTGTGATAGGGATTGATCTACCAAAGGATTAGATTCTCTTACTGATTGAAGTGGAAGATCTTAGAATCACCATAGAACATATTATTTGAGGCTTTTTGGAAAAATATTGGTTAGTAATTTGTCATTGGAATCATAGCCTAATAATGTTAAATGAAATCAATGAATTTTTTGTTTATGATCACTTATACCCTCATAGAGTGGTAGATTAGGAAATACAAAGATGATTGGATATTAGAACTTGTTTCAAAGTCTTATCATAGGTTTAAATAATTAATATAGTTTGTAAAAGGGGCATGCTTCTTTATATAAAAGACATTGTCTTAGAAATAAATTAATTTTACTCAATTAAATTAAATAAATAGATAGTTTGATGTTTGTGTTGTATCCCAATAATAATAAAAAATAGTTAAATGTTTTTGGTAATTTCATTTAGTTATTTTGAGTCTTGGTAAAACTATAAATAAATGGTCTTTTGTATGTTGAGGCTGAAAAGAGTAAAGACACCCTCTTGTACCTTTTTCACTAGCATTAATAAATAATTTTTACCCACCATAGTGGGAAAAAGATTCAACTTATGTGGTTTTCATAAATGTTTTATGTTCAATCAGTGGTATTAGATCATGGTGTTGAAATAAGTGAATCTAGATATGAAGTGTGGGCCCATGTGAAGAAAATAAGTTCATGAAACAAAAATGACATAAGATTATTTTATTATGTATTTTCACTACATTTTAAAAATTATTTGATATCCAATTTGTTTCAAGAAGAGGACTTGGACATTCATTGTTGATTTGAATATTCATTCTTGGATTAACTTTAGAGTCTTCTTCTCTTGTAGTTGTTTGAATACAAAGGAGATTAAAATAGTATTTGAATAAGGTAAAGTGCAGTGTTTTTTTACATATCCAAAACCATGTATTTTATCTCCAAACATGTGTTTCTACTTTATCTAGAATATCAACAATACTTGGAAAGCTATCAATTTTTTTGAAGATGATAAATAAACCTGTGGAAGGTAGAAAACATAGCAGAACTAGGGAAAGAAGTTTGTATAGCATTATAAGTAGCAATACAGCCTTGGTACAACCTTTGTACAATGTGGAAAATCCACACAATCCCAAAATCATAGGAATCTACTAAATTAAGCAAAAATCAAAAGCATCCACTAGAAATGTATAACATTTGAAGGGATTGTAAGACATTTTGAAGGCATTGGGAAATTTAACTATGACATTGGAACACCATATTGAGGGATTGGAACACCATATGAAAATGGTAAATGGATCTTAAAATTTAATGAAAACATTATTTCAAACCTTAAATCAGTATTGAGTAGGATACAAGTGGGCCCTCTAAACATATCATTTTTATTTTACTCAAATGAGTGCATTTTTACATGCACAAGTGTGTGTGTGTGTGTGTGTGTGTGTGTGTGTGTGTGTGTGTGTGTGTGTGTGTGTGTGTGTGTGTGTGTGTGTGTGTGTGTGTGTGTGTGTGTGTGTGTGTGTGTGTGTGTGTGTGTGTGTGTGTGTGTGTGTGTGTGTGTGTGTGTGTGTGTGTGTAATTTTGAAACATACAAAAATAATAATTTAAATATAATATCTTACCTTAATATCTTGTAAAGGCTTAGATATCAAGTGGTAAATGTTTTTTTGAGTCCCTTAGCAAGTGGGATATCCAAGTTTCAATCCATTTAAAGCTAAGTTTTGGTCAAAATTATTTTTGGTTATTTATTTTTTTAAAAATGGGAATATTTTGTGTTTCTAAATTCAATGAAAAGGAGTTGAAATTCATAATATTGGATACATAAGGGTGAATGTTTTTTATTATTTTTGGTGTAGTTAAGTGAAAATCCCTTAAAAAACATGTTATATATTTTACATAGAGGTTAAGTGCAAACCTTGTAGATACATTTTTTCCAGCATGTGTGCAAGTGTGTTTTTATTTTTGGATTGTGAGAAGAATTTTAATTTTGAGAATTTATTTATTTAAAAATGCCTAAAATTAAAAAAAATATAATATTGTTTAATGATCTCTAATTATGTTAATTGGAAACATTTGATGGAAACATCATTAATGTGTAATGATTTTTAGGATGTCATAAAAGTAAACAACCTCACATTTATTAATGCACAATAAAAAAATTGATATGATCAATTTGAAAGACTCTAAGGACCTATCTATAATAAAATATAGTTACACTAAGGATACCTATATCGATATCAAGATTTCTCCTCATAGTTATACTACATAGAAAACACATTCTGAATTGTATGATAAATAACCAAAACATAATAAGATAGACATTCATATGCAGTTGTTCACATTGTCCTCAGATTATGATGGGGATATGGGAGGATATATGTCAAATTTGAAAAACATTGCAACAAAATACACTAAGGTGGGTTTTGTCAACCTTAATAATGATTTCATAGTGACTACTGCATTGAAAGGACTTCATGGTTCTTATAATTTTTTTTTGAAATGATTTATGTTTATAATAAGATCACTAGGATCACATTTGAAAAAATATATAATTTTCTCATCAAACTTGATCTATATCTATCCAAGAAGACTGGTAAAATAGAGGAAGCCCATATTACAAATTTAAAATCTAGTACTTCACATTCCAATCAACAAAGCTATAGAGGGTAGAGTTATAAAAGGGATAGAGGTTATAAGGGAGGAATATTTATAAATAGAGGAATAAGATACTATCAAAAACAAAATATTTATAATCATCAATAATGCAATAGTCATTCCCATTATAATTAAATAAGTGATAAATCATGAGGTCAAATTCCATATGGAGGTAGAGGTAGAGGAAGGTCATATATTCAATGCCATAGGTATCTCAATGTAGGATTCCTTTTGATAATATTCAAAAATAACAAAAAATACATAAATCAGACTCTTCTCAATATGAAAATCATGATTATGATAAATCAAGGAATGTTTTTCATGAATACACATTTACAACATTAGAGAACATAATTTACTAAAAATGTGATATTGGAATGAATTTATGGATGTTTGGGTATTATATATAAGATCCACCAAATAATTATTTTTGGGATTTCAAAAAATCATCTCTATCTCTTGTCTCATTAGCAAAAAAATTATTCATATTCCACAAAGAATTGGTTCTATTTAGATTTTGATTCTAAATGGTGCCATTAAATATTTGAAGAATGTTCGGTATGTTCCTATTTTAAAAAATAATCTCCTTTATTTGGTTATTATTATAAGAAAGGTTATCAAATTGTGTTATAAAATGGGATTATTTACATTAAATTTATCAAATAAGGATATAAAACAATCTACATAGGTTATGAATATAAGAACTTGGTTCATTTACATTGTAGAGTAATTCCTCCTACACAAGAACTAGCAATAGTGGTTTAAATAAGTTAAATGTCTAAGAACATTTGTGGATTATGATATATGGACATTAAAATGTTGAATATTTAGTGTATTTACATATAATTAACATGAAATCCTTGCAAGCTACTGCTACTTCGGCTGCTAACTCCATCCAGGATATTGCTAGATTGGGAAGGAGGCTGTCAAGATGATCATGGAACTACAATAGAAGCTTAGGGTCTTCTTTGTTGATTTTGTTCCTGTTCAGGTCCTTATTTCTGGTTGTTGTAATTGGTTCTTATTTTTGGTCTTGTTTCTTGGTTCTTGGTCTTAAACTTTATTCGAGGTTCCAGGTCCTTGTAAAACTTGGGTACTTTTATTGGACTATGTTTGTGGTTTCATGTCCCTGTAAAACCTGATTTTGATGATGCTCTTCAGTAGGTTTCAGGACTACTTTTCCTGGTGGTTGTTAATGCTTTATCTTTTTTGATTCTATTAAAGGGTTTTGGGGTCCCTTCAAAACCTACTTTTATCATTATCTAAAACATGATGTGTGGTTTGCCTACTTTTCAAAGAGATAACACTCTTTGTAAATCATATTTTTTAGGCAAGCAAAGCAGGGAAATTTTTCCTAAGGATTATTTTTAGAAAACTAATGTGTGTTAATAGTTAGTTCACTTTGATGTATTTGATATGAATAAGTCATAAATTTTAGGTGAAAATGTATTCTCTTGTTTATTGATGATTTTTCTTGGGTAACTTAGGTATTTTTCATGAAGAACAAATCATAGGTTTTAACTAAGTTTATTGAATGGTTAATGTTAATGGAAAAAAGTTTGAAATTGGCTACATTTCATTCAAATAATGGAGGTGAATATTATTAAAACTAATTTTCAAAAGAATTTTAGGAAAATGGAATAAAAAATAAATATAAAAATGTTTATACTGCATATAAAAATGGAGTGTTTGAATGAATGAATAGAACATTAGAAGGTACATCTCGAGTAATGTTGTATTACAAATAACTTGATGATTTTTTTGGGTTGACAATATTAGAACTATATTATATTTGAATAATATATCCCCCATCATTTCTCTTTTGAGGAAAACTCTATATGAAGCTTGGCATGGATTCAAGACTTAGGTAAAACACCTGAAAGTTTTTGGATTTAATTGTTATAATTTAGCTCCTATAAACACATAACTAAGCTAGAACCATGTAGTAGAAAATGTTTCTTTCTTTGGTATTTTGACCAAAAAGGTGTATCATTTTCTTAGACAAGATACAGGAAAATTAATAGTAAGTATAGATATCATTTTTGATGAGTTTCATATTATGAACGCTATAGACATCGAGTTACAATGTGAAATATTAGATAAAAAGGTAAAAAATCATCAATCAGCTAAAGGATTGAGATATGACTCTAAATTTAATTGCTTATGGTATGAGGTTGATTTTAATCAACAAAATTTCCCTTCCTTTCTTCTATTTCACAAGCAGTTTCTTCTACTTTTTCATTTTCAAGAAAATGATAACTTAGAAAATTCTAAAAAAAATTAATTTTTCTTGCTACTTCTTCTTCACATACACATGCAAAGAATTTTGGTATTCTTGATCTTGAGAATTTACAAAAATATCTTATGTGGACTTAAAGTACTATTTATAAATTAAAAATAGATTAAGTTGGTACAATAGGTCCTTGAAGTTCTCACAAATAAGTAAATTATGCAATGATTTCTACTTATTACATAAATCCATCCACTTTTGAGGAAGATTTTACTAAGCAAGTTTATAAAAATACAATGCAATTTGAATATGATGCCATTATGAACAATCACACTTGGGTTTTGGTTGATCATTCTCAAAACATTCAACCCATAGGATGCAAATGGGTTTATAGGATCAAGTGTAAATCTATTGGCTCTATTGATAAACACAAGGCATGACTTATTTTGAAGGTTTATGCAGAACAAAAGGGTATTGATTATGAAGAAACATTTGAAATAACTGAAAAGTGGCATGTTATTAGTATGGTTCTTTCCTTGTCTACATATAATGGGTGGAATTCCCATCATATGGATGTTAAAATTTCCTTTTTGAATGGTGATTTATCATAATAAGTATAAATGACACAGTTGTAAGGTTTTGAGATAGTTGGTGCCGAACACAAGGTGTGTAAATTTGTTAAAGCACTATATGGGCTCAAACAAGTACCATAGACTTGGTATGAAAATATGGATTCCTAATTTTATAAAATTAGCTTTGTGCATAGTGAATCTTATGACACATTATATATTAGAGTGTAGAGATATAAATTATTAATTCTCATTTTCTATGTTGATTTCTTGTTTATCATAAGCAATGATGAAAATCAAAATAGGCTTATGAATAAGGAATTAAAATATGGGTTTGAGATGATAGATCTTTGAATTATTCACTATTATCTTGGAATAGAAGTCACTCAAAAAGATAAAACTAGTTTCATTACTCTAAGTATATTTTTGAGTTATTAACAAGGTTTAGTATGAATGATTTCAAACCTACTCTCACTCTAATGAAAAGTAACTTAAAATTATCTAAGGATGTTTGTGGTGCATTTTTTGATGATATAAAATATTTGAGATTATTTTGAGGATTAACACACTTGGTGACCTCTAGGCCCAATATCTATTTTGGGCATGGGTATTTTATCAAAGTTTGTGCATGAGCCTAGAGAAATTCATTGGCATGTGATACATAGAGTACTTTGTTACAGGTTCTAGGGAAAGATAATATATGTCCTTGAGTACCACCAAAAAAATAAATTCATATTTGGGGTATTATGATGTTGATTTTAGAATTTATAGGAATAAGAAGTGTTCACAATAGGATACACTATGAAAATGGGTTCAACTACATTGTATGGTATTGTAAAAAGTAGGATATTTAAAACTCATCAATAGATTCAAAATACATTATAGCATGGGATGATTCCAAAGATATTATTTTTCCACATCGAATCCTTGAAGATATTTGTGCTTATTCGATTTATCCTACACCTTTATGTATTGGCAATCAAAGTACAATCAATATGCCTAATATTTAGTCTTTCAAGCAAAGACCAAACACATGGATGCCATTAATCACTATCTATGAATTTTGTGTTAAAGAAAACTCTTGAACTAGTATTTTTCCCAAATGCAAATCAAACAAATGATATTTTCACAAAACCCCTTGATAGGATAAAGTTTGAATTTTTTTGAAATCAACTTGGTATATGTCCAAAAAATGACTTTGGATCATGGGGGGCTTTGTGAAGACTTTCTCCAAAGTCTTAGAATAGTTTTAAATAATTAATATAGTTTGTAGAAGGGGCATGATTATTTGTATAAGAGTTATCCCCTTGTAAATAAATCAAGTTTACTTAATTAAATTAATTAAATAGGTAGTTAGGTGTTCAAGTTGTATTTTGTAAGAAGTTAAAACAGTTAAAGGTTTTTGGTAGTTGCATTTATTTTTTTCATCGATCATGGTAAAACTACAAATAAATGGTCTTTTGTATGTCGAGGGTTAATATACTAATGGTACCCACTTTTATCCTTTTTACTAACATCAATTAAGTTCTAAAGATTCAACTTATGTGGTTTTCATAAATAGTTTATTGTTCAATCAATGGTAATACATAAGATGTTATCTCAGGTGCTAAAGGATTATGAAGTATGGCATTATAATTCATTTATTGAATTTCTCTAAAATCACCTTTTTTATAATTGTAACACTTTAGCATGTAAGTATATAATAGTTTTCTCAAGAGAGTATGCATTATGTGAGGTTGGTAGTGGACTTTGTATAGTGATCAAGGTAGGTCTGTAGGATACTTGTGTAGAAATATACATATGAATATGTTGTAAACCAAGTGATGAACCCATACCTAGGTATGACACCTATATAAATGAAAATGTTGATATAGGAATAGAAGTAATAGTAGTAACTGGAACACCTGAAGTGGAAGTGGAAGCTTGAGTTGATTTCTTTTGTTAATCTCTTACAATGTATCTATTAATGAATCAATATTATATTGGTTTGAATTAATATATGCCATGAATTATTTGTCATTAAATTTATCTCCTTGTTATTTACTAGCTTTATTTATTTCAATAATCATGATAAACCCATCAAAAGGGTGAGTAGTGTACATTATGTAATTTTGAATGTACAACTATTCTTATTCCCAAGTCTCGTACGGAGAGTGAATGCTCAAAATTGGGGTCTCAATCAATCAACCAATTAATTATTCAATAAGAGATTAAAAAATTATATAGCCAAAATATCTCTTATAAACCAGGAGTGGATATAACCACTCAAGCCATAATGAGTAAGTTATTTCAATAAATGATACAACTTACACTCTAAAAAGATCATATAAAAATCACTCACAAATATTAAACTAATTATGTGATCACTAAAAGACTATTTTTAACATTCCCCCCTTAGTACATACATGGGTAAATACAAAACACATGGAATTAGTATATTTATATTATCCTTCCACAATTTTGACTTAGCAGACATTATGTTCAATTGATAATGCATCCATTACATTGAATATCATTGTACATGATTTATTGACATTTTAATTTTAATGTAGGATTATTTAACATTTTTAGTCAAAAGATAATATTGAAAACAATACACATATATGGATTCAACAATGAACAAAAATGACAATACTACTCACAATGATTATTGATGATTCACAGCTTATAAGACTATTTTAATTCTAAAAACATGACCTAATTAACACTCTAATAATATGTCATAATAAATCATTTGATAAAAAAAAATATAATGAAATTATTAAAACTAGATAAAACACATTAACAACTTAAACATATTAATTTATAATCTTATTAATAAAGCTATGAATATTTTTACCTAAATGATAAAAAGAAAAACAAAGTGTCATGAAGCAGCTTTAGTAAATATTGGAAAAAAAATTCCACGTCTAATTTGATGGGGTTGGGTGTTTGGCATGATGTGAAGTAGATGTTTATTACATCCATGGATGTTTTCTCATGCCATGTAGTAACTTGAGAATTGATGTGATGGTCATAGCTGAGTCTCTAAAGCATTTGATTTATAGTTTGGCATGGACTAATTGGGGGATAGGAAATAGGGTAGCTAATAAGATAAAGAAACATGTCATGTTCATGAAAAGAATGGTAAGGACATGCATTTTGATTTGGTTTAGCTAGGCAACACATGAAAAGATAAATTTGACATATGGGAACTAGTGTCATAGACTTTATTTTTAAAGTTGGCTAAAGGCACTGCCACTCTCCATTTACAAGAAAGGTTTTTAGAATATAGGAAATCATATGTATAATCAAGTGCAAACTGTAAATTTTTGGAAAATTGGATAAGTATGGTATATATAATCTTGATAGTTTCTTCATTTTATGAGAAATATGACATGATTAGAAAAAAAAAATTCAAATGAATCAAAATCTATTTGAATTTTACATGATTATATCATAATTAAAAAATTTATTATTTCGTTTTGTTATATTTAATTGTATGATATGGTCAAATAAGTGTATTTTATTGTTGATATTATTCTTGACCTAACATAATTCAACAAACCTAAGGTAATGAAGCATTACATAATGCTACTTAGCTTATCACATTTTTAATAAATATTCAATTCTTTTGATTTCTTGATATATAGGAACCATCCTAAATATTATATATGTGACAAAAATTTAAATAGTGGATCACCTTGTGGTGCAATTTTTAGCCCATTTCTTGATATAGGGGGTGTGCGGGGAAATTACCTCACTATTATTGTCATGGGGTGGCAAAAAAAATTAAGGAGTCAAACCCCTATTTCTATAAAGATGAATTCCATTGAATTCTATTTTTAGGTTTATGGATTATAATAATACCATCTTATTTTTTTAATGCCCCATGGTCTCTGAATCCTTGTGATGCTATCACTTGGTATCTCCATAGGAATGTGGAAGTTTGGGAGGCTTGTCCTAAAGGCTTAATTCCTCTATTATATTGATTCCATAGAATACTACCACTTGGAAGCTCTATGGGATTGTAGAAGTTTGCTAGGATCAATTTAAAGGCTTAATTCCATTAGGATTTTGAGTCCCTAGAATAATGCCACTTGATAGCTCCACATGAATACAGAAGATTGGGAAGCTTAACCCAAAGGATTAATGGCTCTAGGGTTATGATTCCCCAAAATATTACTACTTGTTAGCTCCATGGGGTTGTGAAATATCAAACAAAGACTTAATGCCTTTGATGTTTTAGGTCGATAGAATGCTTCCACTTGGTAGCACCATAGGATTGTGGAAACTCAAGAGGCCTAGTCCAAAGGCTTAATGCCTTTGATGTTCTAAATTCCTATAATACTACCACTTGGTTTTTCTATAAGACTATGAAGGCTTGAGAGGCTTAACCCAAAGGATTAATGCCTTTGGGCTCAGAGTCCTCAAAATATTTATACCTGATAGTTCCATTGGACTACCTAAACTTGAGAGGATTATCCGAAAGTCTTAATGCCTCTGGTGTTTTGATTCCTTAGAATACTTCCACTTGTTGGATTTATGGGGATATAAAATCTTGACCAAAGTCTTAATTCCTCTAGCATTCTATGTCCTCAGAAGACTGCCACTTGGAAATTCTATAAGACTACAAAAACTTAGGATGTTTAGCCTTAACTAAAATATTCTTCATTTTCCATGTTTTAATGTTCACATGATGTAGGTAGTGATATAATTATGCATTTTTATTAGGTTTTTTAGTTAGTTTGATTAGATGTTTAGGAAACAATTTATTAAAACTTTTCACATTTTTTTGATTGGTTTTAATTGAATATTGAAAAAAAAAAAATTTGTAAAATTATTTATGATATTATATTAGTATAAAAAAATAAACTTGAAAAAATAGAAAAAAAAATGTAGATTATATAGTCCATATGATTCAAATAAATGAAATATACATTTTACCCAAAAGATTAACGGGCCTTACTAATTTGAAAAATTAATATGGCATTTGGATCACTATATATAATTAGATTTTGTATCTAGATAAATCAAGGCACATTATAACTTAATGATTTTTTGGATTAGTAATTAATTATGTTGTCCTTTATATTTATTTAAATTGATGTTGTATGGTTGTTAAAAAGGCCAAGAGATATTTATCATCCATGATTTTCTTAAAATATGTCAACTTAGTAGTCAATTGCTAGAGTTTGAGAGCCAAAAAATTACAAAAGCCATAGCTAATAAAATATAAACATATGTTGTATCTCATTTTCATACACTAAACATATAATACATAATAATATTGCTACTTCAATGAACTTAGGCCAGTCTTGATTCAATCCTCACAAGCATTGATTTGTATCGGTGTAATTTACATGCCAATTTGAGTGCAATTTTCCTGCCATGTATTCCCATAGAATATTCCCTCTTGCCTTTTCAAATCATTTTACATAGTGAAATATTTTTCCAAATTTTCACTAATCTTTAATTTTATAATTTATTTGTATAATTAATGTTTTTCACTTTTTAAATTGAAATAGACATATTTTCACCACGAAAATAGTCTTGTCTATCACATCACCCAATAAAAAGGCAAGAAAATAACAATTTTTGAATTTTATATTTTGTAAATTACTTTTATAGATACATAAACTTTATAAAGTGTAGTATTCACATTTTTCAATGCACAACTAACTAAAAAAATGATTATAATAGTACCTTGTAGTAGGTACTAATATTATAATAAAGACTACTACATACACTAAACAAAAAATGCTTTAAAAAACTAAGAGTAGATTAATTCCTCAATAATAATTATAAAACCTAAAACCAAAAATATTACCTACTATATAAATCTAAAATTGGTATGATTTGGTGGGTGATGTGGTGGTTTAAGGTTACCAGATGAATGTTGTGTCAAGAATGGACTAGGTACCTAGACCAATTCAGGAGTGTTGAACTTAGGTGTCTATGGTTGAAGGGATAACTTAGGATCTTCAATGTAAATTCAATGAGTGGATATAGGTTGGAGGTGTTGAGTAGATATAATTTTGCATGTCAATCTAAGAATTAGCCAAAGTGGAGCTTGGTGTATGACAAACTCATTATTGGAGTAAAAATTAGAAATATTCACTAAAATATGAGAGACACCACCATCAAATACATAGACTATAGGAGACCATTCATATTTAAAATCATGACAAGGGTTTTCTCATCTTTATCTCGATATGGTATGAGGAGTTGATGTGACGAAGGTATAGATAAGCTCTACTTCATTGTCAAAACCCATTTATGTAAACCCAAATTCCAAGTGAGATAAAATAAATCATTACCAAATGTCATTACGGGAAATGGGATAAGAGATAGGGTAGTGAGATTCATTGAGATCGGTCTTTAAAAATAACTATTATCAATATGAGGCCAATAATAATGTAGAACTAGCTAGATTATGTTTAGTGTAGGTTATCTTCAATGTCGATCCAACAATATAACTCATTGTTTAATACATGGATTTATGGATAAATTCACCAATGGTGGATCAATGCTATTCTTTGAGTGAGTTGGGAGAAGATCTAGTATATCTCACCCACTATAATGTTCTCCTTCAAAAAAATTATTTTAAAATAAGAGGAATCTAAAAATAAAAGCTTCAAACCAAATATGATGTGAAACCCTTATCAATTTGTACAACCTGCTTATATTTCCAATGTAAACTAAATTTTTTGAACACTATAAAACTAGATGAAAATAATATATCAATTGCATTTATAGTGGTCTGCACTACATATTCACTACATATATCTCTCTCTCTCTCTCTCTCTCTCTCTCTCTGTGTGTGTGTGTGTGTGTGTGTGTGTGTGTGTGTGTGTGTGTGTGTGTGTGTGTGTGTGTGTGTGTGTGTGTGTGTGTGTGCGTGCGTGCGCGCACACGTGCATGCGTGTGTGTGTGTGTGTGCGCTTGTGTGTGCGCGTGCATGAATGTATATATGTATGTATAATGTTTTTAAATAATGAAATTCAATGGTATTTATAGTGGTTTGCACTACATATTCACTAAAATAAATAAGAAGATCTATCAAATGATAATATCTGTGTACATGGTCTATACTCTAAATTTATTATTATAAACAAGATAAAAAAATTTAAGAGAGGTCTCACCTACTTTGATACCAAATGTATAAATGGGCCTAAATTTTAGTCAAGATTAAGGCTTTTATAGAGATAAAATACTCAAAATATGTATCTCAAGAAATCAACCAATTCATTATTCAATATGAGATTACAAATTTATATATCAAAAACATCTCCTATAAATAAGGATTTGGCTATAACCACTCAAGCCATAATGAGTAAGCTATTTTTAACAACTTATACAAATTAATCTCTAACAAGCTCATGCAAAAATCACTCAAAAATATTAAACTAATAATGTGAGCACTAAAATATTATTTTTAATATATTTGATAAAAATTTGACTCAATGGTGTTTGCATTTTAGAAGTATTATTGCAACAACGTAAGTTGATTAAGGCTTGAGATTGTACATTATTCATTTTAGCCTTATTTTTATATTTAAATTTGACTAATGCCAATATATATTAAATACAAATAAGAAATTTTAATGTAATATAGAGTGATATTAAACATCAAAATGTGTAAGCAAAATTCATTGATTGTAACCATGATTTTAATTTAATACTTTGAAATTTACAACAAGGAGTAGGGGTGTAACTAGACAAGATGTGTTTGCTTTGTAGACTCTTAGATCTATTGATCCCAATTATAAATAGTAAACATATCCTAAAAATACACTAACTATGAAGGTTTAATCTTTCCCATAGCCATACTATCCTATCTCTAGGGTTTGTTGACAATAATTTTTTGGTGCTAACCACTTTAGTGACTAAAAATAGAACCATGTGCATTTATGATATACTGTGAGGTAAGTGGCAATTAAAATCCATATATAGTGTTGGATAATGTCTTGAGAATTTGGAAAATACCGTTCACACCATGACTCAAGAAAAATTGAAGACTATTTTTTCTAGAATGACAATTTCTATAAGTTTTAAAATTTCTGAAACATGGTTTATGGGAAAGAAAAGAGAAAAGAATTTGACATTTTAAAAAAATGAAAACCAAATCATAAAACATAAGGGATCCAAAAATTTATGGGATCACCAATATTTTTTACCCTATTTTATATTAAAAAATAAAATGTATGTGTTCTAATAGGTGTAAAACTAGAGTATATTAGAATGCTAAAGATGTAAAATAATCAACAATTCTAATTTTAAGAAATTTATAAATGTGAAAAATTACTATTATTGGAAAACATTAGGAAGAAAACAATTTATCTCAAATAAGGATCTTAGTTGACTATTATGAATGCTTGAAATTGGAAATTAGTAAAATAGGGGATTATGCAAGCTCAAATCAGGAAGAAATTTTTTTTTAGTAAAGATAGGTCCACTATAAGTGGGCAGGAGCATAGATTCTCTATGTTTGTTGACCATAGACTTTTATTAGTTGACTTTTTTAAATTAATGACATTAAAATAAAAAAGGAAGCATAATCTTGACAATAAATATATAGAAACAAAATCATAAAATAGTTTTGGATAGGACTTATGTAGGAGGATAAGAAAACATGTTGCTTAAGTCTGTTAACCGCAGACTTGTCCAGGTTGAGTGTGATGAAAAATTTATTTTTGTGCCTTATTCACCTATGTCTATAGAGTATATTGATATATTATGATTTTTATTATATTCCACACAAAAATATTAATTTCTTTTCTTTGGTATTTTAAACCATGAGGGCATTTTGATAGCTTTAAAACCTAAAAAAAGAGGGAGTGTAGTGGGATAAGTTGACCTCAATCACCCCCTTAATGATTGATTTATTCCTATGTATCCAATATTTCAAGGATGGAAATCCATCCAACATAGTTCTCCCACATATAATGATTGTGCATTTGTGTTCCTCGATTATGTGTATATAACTAAAAAATGGATTTGATACTTGACAATGATAGCTTTTGACTTGATTTGATATTTTTTAGACTTGGCTTCTAGATACTCTTTATGAATGATCTTAAATTTGGAAATAATAGGGTAACTTTTATCAATGTGCAATAGTGTGTGTAAAATTGAAACAAGTGAGTAACAAGTGGGTATAATGAATGATATTTGATGTGTATTTATAGGCAAACCTTTTAACAATTTCATTTAACCAACCTTATGAAATGTGCGAGAAGTCCCAAAGTAATTGTTTGAAATTTTGAAACTTAGCGCTATTCATCTTGGGGAATATCCAACCTAAGTGGATGAGACCATAATAACACTCCTATCTACCTAAGATGGTCTTGTCCTAAAAGATTAGGGGCACATGTCCTGAGCTACAGATATTCTAAGGGTGATGTTAAGTAGCTCATGTATTTGAATTTTAAATTTTTATGTAGTAGTGACAAAAAAGGGTTGATCTTGCATATGGATAAAAAGCTTAGAGGAATGGCTAATAAGAGTCATGTAATTTATAAAAATTCATATGGTTTAGGATGTATCAAGAATTAGGATTGCCAAGTATGTGTGACCATATTTATGTGCATGCACTGGTAGTGTCCAAGTGCCCTTAATAGTTTTTTTCAAATTTATAAATCTCTATTAGGTTGGACTAGACACATTTCATGGGTATATTATGGTGGGAAATTAATGAAAAGTCACCTATATATACAAATCATCCATAAGGTTATTATAGACTGGGGGGATCATCTCTACACCTCTTAATATCTCTCTCTCTTGGAACATTATTACAAAATATATACACATCTCAAAACATCAAGAAGCAGCCCTAAAAAATTCCATAAAAACAAATAAGTCAAAGATCAAAAAATAGAATGCATTCTATAGTTATTATGATTTTTGAAATTTACACACTCACCTAAGTCAAAAAACTAGTCTTTTTATGAGTAGTGTAAGATAGGAAACACACAATCATTCAATAGGGAGCAGTTGGGGTTAGTGCAACATAAATAACTAACCCATTTTTAAGGTCTCTTGTGATCAATCAAGTATAATTAAGGTTTTGGACAAATGAAATAAAAAAGGTTCCATCGTACAAGATTAAAGTGTAAGTGAATGGAATTGGGGGGCCAAAAAGGGGTCTTTAGTGGACATGTTTTTCTTGAAAAACAAAAACCTCAACTATAAAGATTATTTGAGACACATAAACTCAAAATTTAAAGATGTCATAGGAACCTGAATTGTAGAATTTCAAGTTTAGTTTATAAATTACTAATTATTTGTTGAAATGGTCAAGTACAAGTAGGTCAAACATAAAAAATTTGAATGGGTAGGACTGATTTTTATAAAAATTAGAGTTCATATCTTTCCATGAAACCCATAATTTTATAGCACTGTTTAATTTTTTTATAACCCTCTAGTGAAAACTTAGATAGGCTCATCTAGTTTGTAACCTATATATTTTTTAAATTAATTAATGAATATTTATTTTTTACTAGTTTCACAAGTCAATAAACCCTAAATATGATCAATAATGTATAACCGACCGTGTTGCCACCCTAACTACCTCAAAAAAATTTAAAAATTAGATTTTTTTGAATGTGTATAGAATTAGGTCTAGTTTACATCCATATAATTTTTTTGGGGTTTAAATAAATGAATGAAAAGAGACATAAACAAAAATGAACATATATAATTATGGCATATAGCACTAAAAAAGACATACTTATAAATAAATATAGATAAAAACCTTAAAGTAATAAAAATATAAAAAAATATATTTATAAAGAGGAGAGTGTAGTCGATGTTGTAGTAATATTTTTAAGAATTTTTTTGATAAAATTCATAGTGTTTAGCATGGTCAAAGTTAAATTTTGTTGTTTTTAGTCAAAAACATGCATTCAACTATGTTTATAGGTCCATGTCTCAGGATTGGGAATCCACGCCATTCTTGTGTCTTTAGTCATGAATTTGAAATGTGAAGTATATGAATTGTGTACATGGAATAACCATATACACATAATTATCGAATACATAAAATTAATGCATATGTATAATAATTTATGTGCATTCCAAATGAATGCCAAATTAAGCCATGTGAACCTAATTTTATTACTCTAAACATTTTTTATTGGGGATAAAATGATTGGTTTAGAGTTTTAAGAGTCTACATTTTATGTTTTAGGGTTTAGGGATTAAAATTTATGGATTAGGGTTTAGGGATTAAGGCATAGGTTTTATGTTTTAGGGTATATAAGGTCTAATAATGAAGGAAATTGGCACCAAATTGAGCTCATTAAACCTACTTATGGCTATAGAATATGATTTTAGTCTAAATTATCCCTTACATCATCATAGATTGAGCCAATTAGTCAATTGGGCCAATCATTGATGTGATTTGGGCCAAATAAAGTCTTATGAACCTAATTATTACTCTAAATAATGTTAATTGGGGCTAAATTTATTGGTGTAGGGTTCACACTTTAGAGTTTAAGGTTTAGGATTTAAGGCATAGAGTTTAGGGTTTAGGGTCCAATCACAAAGGTAATTTAGGATAATTAGAGCTGTTTGAACTTATTTGTGACTATAAAATGTGATTTTAAGCATAATTAGCCCCAATGTCATCAAAAATGGAATAAATAAGTCAATTGAACCAATAAGTAATATGATTTGCACTAAATTAAATTGATTATCTTAAGTTTTAGGGTTTATGATTCATCTTTTAAGGTTTAGGGATTAGGGTTTAGGGTATATAAGGTTTAGGTTTTAGGGTATAAGGTCTGATCACAAAGGTAATTAGGGTTAAATTTAACTCCTTTAACCTATTTGTGACTATAGAATGTAATTTTGGGTTTAGTTGGCCCTCATGTCATCATAAATTGAGATAATTAGTCAATTAGGATAATAAGTGATGTTATTTAGTCTAAATTGAGCCATACAAACCTAATTCTTACCTTAAAGGACTTTAGTTAAGGCTAAATTGATTTGTTTAGGGTTTAGGTTTAAAATTTAGGGTCTAATCATGAAAGTAATTGAGAATAATTTGAGATAATTAAACCTATTTTTGACCATAAAATGTGTTTTTGGGCTCGATTATTCCATATATCATCACACATTGAGTGAATTAGTTAATTAGGGAAATTGATGGTGTGATTTGGACCAAATTAAACAAGTGAACATAATTCTTAGTCTAAATGATGGTAATTAGGGCTCAAATGATTGGTTTAGGGTTTTAAGAGTGTATGATTTAGGGCTTAGGGGTTTTATATGGCTTAAGGTTTATGGATTAGGCTTTAAGGTTTAGGATGTAGAGTTTAGGGTTTATGGATTAGGGTTTAGGGCTTAGGTTTTATAATTTAGGGTGTGGGGTTTAGGATTTAAGGTTTAAGGTTTAACATATAAGTGCAAAGCTAAATGAGGATAATTTGAATTGTTTGAACCTATTTGTGAGCACAAAATGTGTTTTTAGGTTTGATTAGTTTTTATGTAATCATAAATTGAGTTAATTGGTCAATTGGGGTAGTTAGTGGCATGATTTGGGCTAAATTTACCCTTGTGAACCTAATTATTAGTCTAAATGATGGTAATTGGGGTTCAAATGATTGGTTTAGGGTTTAAGAGTTTACAATTTATGGTTTAGGGTTTTTATGGCTTAGGGTTTAAGGTTTAGGGTGTAGGTTTTAGTGTTTAGGGCTTAGGGTTTAGGGATTAGGGTATGACTTAGGGTATAGGGTTTAGGGCTTAGGTTTTAAGGTTTAAGGTATATGATGTAAGATTTAAGGTCCAACCACAAAGGTAATTAAGGATAATTTGAGTTTCTTGAACATATTTATGAGCATATAATGTGTTTTTGGGTTTGATTAGCCCCCATATCATCATAAATTGAGTGAATTAGTCAATTGGGGTAGTTAGTAGTGTGATTTGGGTCAAATTTATCCCTATGAACCTAATTATTAGTCTAAATGATGGAAATTGGGGCTCAAATTATTGGTTTAGTGTTTTAAAAGTTTACAATTTATGGTTTAAGTTTTATAGGGATTTGTGTTTAGGGATTAGGGTTTAAGGTTTAGGGTTTAGGGTCTATAGTTTACAACTTAAGTATTTTGGATTAGGGCTTAGGGTTTATAATTTAAGGTATAAATTTTAGGGTTTATGATTTATGTCTTAGGTTTTAAGGTTTATGGTATAATGTGTAGGGTAAATAGGTTCTGACTATGAAGGTAATTGAGGATAATTTGAGTTACTCAAACGTATTTGTGAGCATAAAATGTGTTTTTTGGTTTGATTATCACTTACATCATCATAGATTGAGTGAATTAGTCAATTGGGGTATTCAGTGGTGCAATTTGGGCCAAATTTATCCTTGTGAACATAATTACTAGTCTAAATGATGGTAATTGTGGCTCAAATGATTGGTTTAGGGTTTTAAGAGTTTATGATTTATAGTTTAAGGTTTTTAAGGCTTTGAGTTTAGGGATTAGTGTTTAAATTTTAGGGTATAGGGTTTAGGGTTTAAGGCTTAGGATTTATAATTTAGGGTATAGGTTTTAGGCTTTAGGGATTAAGACTTAGGGTTTAAGGTTTAGGATGTAGGGTTTATGTTCTAACCCCATATGTAATTAAGGATAATTTTAGTTTTTTGAACCTATTTATGAGTACATAATGTGTTTTAAGGTTTCATTAGCTCCCATGTCATCCTAGATTGATTGAATTAGTCAATTGGGGAAGTTAATGGTAGTATTTGGGCTAAATGTATCCCTATGAACCTAATTCTTAGTCTAAATGATGGTAATTAGGGATCAAATGATTAGTTTAGGGTTTTAAGAGTTTATGATTTATAGTTTAGAATTTTTAGGGATTGAAGTTTACAGATTAGTATTTAAGGTTTAGGGTATAGGGTATAGGGTTTATGGCTTAACGTTTATAGCTTAAGGTTTATAGGTTAGGGTATAAGTCTTAGGTTTTATGGTTTAGGGCTTAGGGTTTAAGGTTTATGGTATAGGGTGTAGGGTTTAGGGTCTAACCATGAAGGCAATTGAGGATAATTTGAGTTGTTTAAACCTATTTATGAGCACATAACATGTTTGTCAGTTTGATTATCCCCCATATCATCATAGATCAATTGAATTAGACAATTAGGGTAGTTAATAGTGTGATATGGGATAAATTTATCCTTGTAAACATAATTCTTAGTCTAAATGATGGTAATTGGGGATTAAATGATTAGTTTAGGGTTTTAAGAGTTTATGATTTATGATATAGGGTTTTTAGGGCTTAGGGTTTATGTATTAGGGTTTTAGGTATAGGGTTTAGGGTTTAGGGCTTAGGATTTTGGGCTAAGGGTTTATAATTTAGGGTACAAGGTTTAGGTTTTAGGTCTTAGGACCTAGGGTTTAAGGTTTATGATATAGGGTGTAGGGTTTAAAGTCTAATTGTGAAGGTAATTGAGGATAATTTGAGTTGATTAAACCTATTTGTAAGCACATAATGTGTTTTTGTGTTAATAAACCATTAGGTCATCACATATTAGGTGAATTAGTCAATTGGGGTAGATAGTGGTGAGATTTGGGCCAAATTCATCTATGTGAACCTAATTCTTAGTCTAGTGATGATAATTAGGGCTTAAATGATTAGTTTAGGGTTTTAAGAGTTTAATATTTATGGTTTAGGGATTCTATGGCTTAGGGTTTATGGATTAGGATTTAAGGTTTAGGTTATATGGTTTAGGGTTTAAGGTTTAGGGTTTAGAGCTTAGGGCTTAGTGTTTACAATTTAAGGTATAGGGTTTAATATTTATGGTTTAGGGATTAAGGTTTAAGGTTTATAATATAGGGTGTAGGGTAAATATGGTCCAATTATGAAGGTAATTGAGGATAATTTGAGTTACTCAAACCTATTTATGATCATAAAATGTGGTTTTGGGTTTGATTAGCCCCCATGTGATCATAGATGTAATGAATTAGACAATTAGGGTACTTAGTGGTATAATTTAGGCCAAATTTATCCTTGTGAACCTTATTCTTAGTTTAAGTGATGGTGATTTTGGATCAAATGATTGGTTTATGGTTTTAAGAGTTTATTATTTATGATTTATGGTTTATAGGGATTTGGATTTAGGGATTAGTGATTAAGGTTTAGGGTTTTGGTTTTAAGGCTTATGGCTTTTGATGTAGGGTTTAAAATTTAGGCTATAGGGTTTAGGGTTTAGGGATTAGGGTTTACAATTTAGGGTATAGGGTTTAGTGTTAAGAGTTTAGTTTTACATATGTTTGTGCATACACTTGATACCATGTATGTATTATTTTTGAATACATGGTATTACCACATTTGTAGTTTTGATACTACTAAAATACAAAATAACATTTATGGTCAACATCATTTTTTTGCATCAAGATTTATGTACCCTATACACTCTGATCTATTTAATTTTTCACATGCTATAGGTTTATTTTATTATTGATTTGATATATGTCCCCACCCTCAAAATTAAAAATAAAATTATCTACTCATGGTTGACTAAAGAGTGCAAGTCTATTTTTAGTGATTTGATTGTTATTCCCATTTGGTACTACACTTTAAGAAGATATATTTTTGAATAAATGATTTATTGTCTCCACCCTTAAAATTTGATAACTTTATGCAATCACAAGTCATGGATTTTTAAACATTAGGAAGAGGTTAAAGCATAAAACATTAGATGAATTATAAGTGTAAAGATAAAAGTAAATGTAGTGAATGCAAAAACTTCATGCAAGTAATTATAATATGACTAATGAATTGAATGTCATAAATAATGATGAAAAAAATAATGATAGTATGCATGATGATGTAAATTACATGAAAACACGAAATGGTGAAAGTAAAAATCAAGAAAACAATAAGGTATCATTTTCTAATGAATAAACTAGTAGTGAAGAAAATAATATGGAAATACCAAATCAATAAAATTTAACATTAAGAACACCTCCTAGGATTTTAAAAATAAGACTCATATATTTAATTTCATTTTGAAAACAATGCCTAAAAAATGTTTAAGTACCATATGAGAATAAAAGCTAAAATAATTTGGGACTTGTAATTTTAAAAATTAAATGAAATTAAAATATGTTGATTATCTATTTCATTGATGAAAGTACTTAATATGAGACCTACAATAAACACCCTAATAGTAAGAACATCTAATATTTATGGTGTAAACAAGGTAATTGCTAATTTTTTTTATAATGCATACCATTAAGTAGGTGTGAAGAAATGTTTCAAAGATGGTAATGTTTCCTGACTCATTATTAAAACTTCTTTGGTAAGTTTTCAAACAAATAATAAATGATTGATTAGACAAACAAGCTAAGCATTGCACATAAATATAAAAAACACTAATGAATGCAATTGAGAGACGTAAAATACTTGATGTTTATGGTAACAATGACTTGTGGGAATTATTTGTAGACTCCCATAGAAATACAAGGCTATATTTGATGCTCTAAAATATTTATTTACATAATTTTGGAAAGATAACACAAGGGTATCACCTAATATTAGAGATTTAATGAAATGAAGAGTTGGTTCTCATAACTATGAACCACATCCTAATTTTTTTTAGGATATGAATCAAACAAAATTGTACTCTAAATTTGTTCAAACATATCCATAGATTTATATTAGTCAAATATATTTTGAAATGGTCAAACCCTTCTATGTGAAAATCAATCACACATGCACTACTTATTATTGTAGGTAACATGTTTAATTATTAATTCATTATGATATTTTTCATCATGTTCATTGTAATTTTCATAATGAAATTATTTTGTAGGAGTGTGAAGTGGAATCCACACCAAAATCAGCAAGGGAATTTATTTCAACCATTTTTTTATGAAAGACCAAATGGACATTTTTTTTTATAACAGGGCATGTTTGGATGAAAATTATAACATAGACATGGATTGCCCAAATTGAAAAATTGTACCCATTAGGAGAGTATACACAAAAAAGGAATAGAATTGGTTGGTTTTAGTAAATATAAATATGTGATATATACATTCAAATATGGAAATGAATATAAAAGGTGGGAGATTGTTCACAAAAAAAAATACCAATTTCCAAATTTATGGATAAATTCATGGAGTAAATTGTATATGAGTATGTAAGGTACACACAGAGCTTGATGGCTAGATGAACAATTAAAGTTAATTAAGGACACATTATTGCTTTTTACTATTGTTTCAGTAGTTGAATTTGTATAAAATTACACATTGTAACCATAAAGAAAGGTTCATTCACAATACTATAATTAAGGGTTTCCATTTTTGTGCATATAACATTCATGCATTCACCTAACAACATAGATCATGATCAAAAAATATAAAGGGAGTACCACTTCTATGTCAACCATGATGGAACACATTCTTTAGAGGATTTGAAAGGTTATTTTTTATATTTTTATGGTAGTTTGAGTGAAATGAACATTAATTTCAATTAAAATTATATTTGGTTAGATAATTGTATGTACAATTTGAGAATGCATAGATGTTTTACTAGCTAAGCATGATTCATGTGACAACTAGTGTACACCATATTTGGAGTTTCACTAAAGCATTCTATGGAAAATGGGAACATGATGGTGTAAGAGCATGTGTCAAAAGAGTGCTTTAAAGAGAAGAGTTAAAGTTTGAAGAGGTCACTAATTTGATATATGTAAAAAACATAGTTGAATGGTGTAATGAAAATATGGACCATGGAACTAAAAAAAGTCTACTATTTGTAGATATTTATGGCTGATAGAGGATGAATAATTATCAAGCTATGACTATTTTATGACATTAATAGGATTGAGTGAGTTACACTCATTTCATAGCTCAAACATAGGTTCTAGGATGGTTCATATGAGGCACATGGCATGATTTTATTCTGCATACATTGACTTTGTTTGGAATGACTGCGAGTCACAAGAATGGGTTGATGAATGGAGTTGTAGGCCTCTAGTTCCAATTGATACTTATTAGGTTAAAATAGCATTACAACTTATAGATATTATGTAATCACGTGACTTTGAACATGTGTTTGATCTAGTGAAACTAGGAACCATATATTTAACATGTGTTTCATGTACTAAATTTGGTAAATATATTAGTAGATTATATTATTAAATCATGTTTTATTTTTCAATGTAGGGAATTTTTATGTAGTTATTAAAAATGAGGATAACGAGGGGATAAACTACTAATCATGCTGATGTGTAAATAAAAAATAGAAATTGAATTCTACGGTCATAGATGGGGAAAACATTCACTATCCCATTGGGTCTATGGTATTTATTGTGTTGTCCCCGAAAAATGCCACTCATTTTTGGGACAACCTATAGACCAAAATTTCTCTCTTCCCTTCTCAAAATTTGTTCTGAGCTTTCAAATTCCTCATTTTAAAGCCTTTTCTGTAAAGGGGATTCACAGGTTCAACAGGTTAAAAAAGCTTCTATAGGCAAGTTCAGTCAAAAGAACAAGTTTCCAACACTCAGTGGTTTCCAAGTTTGGTTCAATGCGCTTGGTGCAAAAGAACAAAGGACTTTGCCAAATAACGAAGAATGAACCATTGAACCGTTGAACCAATAGGTTCAACGAGTTTAAAGTTTAATGGTTCAACATGGTTCAAAGGTTCAAAGGCAGCCTCTGTCAAAGAGAGAAGCAACAAACAGGGGGTTCAATGGTGGGTTCAACCAAAGGAACATGCTCAGTTCAACCAAGTAGTTCAACACTTTGTTTCAGCATCTTTTGGTTTAATACTTAGTTCATCGGCTTGGTTCATTCAATTAAACCATCAGCTTGAACCATTTTTGGTTCAACTGATTGGTTCAAAGACATGGTTCAAGCAACAGTCAACCAATGACGTCCCCGCAGACATCAAATTTAAGGTAAGGGAATATTTGTTGAAATTCAAATAAAGTGCAAAACTCAAAGGAAGAACCAAGTGACTAGCTAGAAAGATAGCCTGATAGCTCAAATTGTAGTAGGAAGATACAAAGCTGAAAAAGCTCAACTGAAGAGAAAAGCCTACAGAAAAGCACCTGATGGAAAAAGACAAGCGTAGTGAACGTGACAAGTGTTTGCATCTGTGTTCCCCTTTTGGAGTTGCTCAGGAAAAATGTGTCATGGAATCCATTTTCCATGAGTTTCTAATGAGTTTCATAATAGCAGAACTTGCCACTTGTCAAAGACGCAGAAAGGACCCCCCTCGAAGACTTAGGCAAGAAGGGATATAAAGAGCAAAGAAGCGCTTAAGTAGTGAAGAGGGGAGTGAGACCAAAGGATCAAAAATATCTTCGAAAGAGTTATTTCCTACAGATGAAATAGTGGATCGAGTATACTTCTAAGCACACCAAACCAAGGATGTGGCCTATTTTCTTCCACAAAGTCAAGACAAATGAACAACTACGTAGACATCAGGGGGGACAGACCAAATAGTCCATATTAAGGAGAAGACATATGGGATAAAATAGTTAAGACAACTGCCCTATTTTCAATGCAGTCCTTTCACAAACTTGAAAATGCATTTAAGGCATTGAATGCATGGCATGGGTCATTCTTTGAAAAACAAGTAACCCAGTCTTTCTTGGGGCTCTATATATTGTAATCTCTCATTTGTTGTAAAAGGGGATCTTCCCCTTACCAAGAAGCGAAACTCTGCCCATTTTTAAAGGCATTACTGAGACTTTGAGCTCAAGTTGTAATTTCATTTTCCTTATTATTTGAATAAGAAAGCAGGTTTTTCTAGACTTAGTGCTATTCTGACTTGTGTCATCTGGAGGTGTCCTTATTTATTTAATTTGGTAAGTAGAACTAGTGTAGGTGAGTAGGAAGGTGTCCTAAAGGCCCAGTGTGGAGATACTTTGTGCCCCCATAAGTACCTTCAGTGTGTTTGCATTTTCCTTTCCTGTGTAAAGAGCCTTGGGATGACTTTGTGCCCCCATTATTATTCGTGTCTTTCTCTCTCAGGTTGCTAGTCATTCAGCACCCCCGTTATCGGTTACTTGCTACCAAAAAGAGTCCTATTGTTTGCAAGAACAAGCACTTCTGAAAGAAGAGAAGTGCCTTCCATTGCCTCACCATGATTTCTACTATTTAGGAAGGAATCTGGCTCTTGGCTGAAAGTTGCTTCTGAAAGAAGAGAAGAACCTTCCCCATCACCCAGTATTTCTCTTCTATTTGTCGGCTTCATCTTTGAAAGAAGAGAGATGGATGGTTTGTCTTACCCCTTGTGTCTTAATTTCTATATATATATATATATATATATATATATATACCCTCCTGCATCTCCTGCATATCTATAGGGAACCTCCCCTTGATGAGAGGAGAGATTTGTCCCCTGCTGATGCAATAAACCTGCACATCTAGCTGATTAATCTCCCTATGCTGGGGTGATAGGAACTATTTTGGTCACCAATTAGCTGGCCAACAAAATATTCACCCAACAGTTTTTGGCGACTCTGCTGGGGACACAGTAATTTTGTGCAATTTGGAACCTCAAGTTTTAGATTAAAACATCACCTATGTCTTACCCATTATCATTATCACCTTATCCATTATAGAGTCTGGTGACTCCCATCTGGGTCTTACCCATTATCCATTTATATCCTTACCATTTTCATCCATCCCCATTATATTATCTGGTCTGTAGAACCAGAGCTACTGGGAAAGAAAGCACAGTTTGAAGCCTCAAGCTTGACGCTGAAGTAGGGCCATTTTCTTCTCCATTTTTTTCCTATAATCTAGCAACTCCACTCAGATGTGTTATCCCTATTTTTCATAATTAAATCATGGCAGTTTGAGGCCCCTGGGGTAACTCCTTTGGCCCACTTAATCTAACTCCACCCCTGCATGAGCTACCACTCAGTTCAAGGAAGAATTTCCCCAAATTCTTTGGTGATGGAAGAGTCCACCCTGATGAACACATTATAGCCTTCACCATAGCCTATGGTGTGATAGGGGTGGAATTTAAAGATGTAGTAGTCAGGCTATTTGTGGAGACACTACAAGGTGCTGCTGCAGACTGGATCAGTGACTGACTGGGACACTATCAAAGCCATGTTCAAAGCAAGGTTTAAACTAATAGAAGATGCACATGCCCTTTTGGCCCAACTCATGTAGATGAAGAAGGAGCCTCATGAGCCTATGAGGGATTTCATTGCAAGGTTTGACAAGCTGAGGAATTAGATTCCTATCATTGCTCAGCCAATACCTAAAAACCTAAAGTGCTTCTTCATCAACTCATAACTCCCTGAAGTGAGTTTTTTGCTAAGGCATGCTGGCTAAATAGACCTTGCTGAAGCTCAAGACTTGGCTACTGAGTTAGAAGATGACCTTATCTTGGCTGGAAAGATAAGAAGGGATTCAAATAGAGGCACATCTTCCTCATCTTTTGATAACTCACCTGTAGCCACCATTGACCCAATGGTGCAAAAGTTAGCAAATGAAGTGATAGCCCTCAGAAGACAAATGGCCCAAGGTATGTTTTTTGCTCCTCATCAGGATGCCCCAAGGAGGACATTTCAGAATCAGGCATACCAAGGTAATGCTGCCAGGGGTCAAGGGTAGCCAAATCATCTTCCTCCCCCATAGAGGAACCTTGCCATTGAAGCACCTCCAGCCAACTCAGCAGTTGGATATTTGGAAATAGAGCATGAGTTCTCTTTCCAACCTGAGTTTAATCAAGAAAGTGATGCTAACCTCTTCAGGGAGGATCAAGAAGAGTCAGTTGGTGACTCTCACATTGGTTTCATAAGTTACCAAGATGAACCTAGAGGTAAAGGTGAAGCAGCTGAGGGATCATGAACAGTGTTCATTGGGTCCAAGAACCAGTCAACCCAGTAAGATGATAAAGAAAAGATAGAGGAGCAACCTCAATTGGCAATTTCAATTGCTAAGAAGGGAACCACTCTGCCTCTCCAGCCAAAGGATCTGGTAGTTGCTTTAGAAGTAAGTACATCGAACATCCCTGCACCTTCTACTTCAAAATTGCAAATCAGTCCTCCCACCCCTCCCATAAACCAAAAAGAAGAACTCCCATCCCTTGTGCCTAGTCCAACCCAACCATTTGACATAATTAATCATGTCAAATGTGTCAAGACCCAAATGGCTGCCCCTGCAGCCCAAATTTTGTTTGAGTCTTCAGGTAGGGATGAAATAGTAGAATAATTGGTGGAGTGTAGCATAAGTATAGGGGAACCCTCCCTCCCAAATAAAGACAAATCTAAGATATCTGAGGGGGACAATCAAGACATATGCTGGGCTAAGTTATCAAGACAACAAATTATGGTACTGGACCATACTACTACGCTCCAAAATTAGGTAGAGGAACTCTTCACAGGGAGAACAAGGAGTTATGGTTTTTAATTTGAAGACCATGTCCTACCTTGGAGCAAGAAGAAGAAAAGGCCAAGAAAAAGACGCAGGAGATTGGTTCCCTAGTGGAAAGTTCCATTCACCCGTCACTATTTCTGGGGAAAAAATGGTTTCTTGCTGGTTTATCAGGATGACACACCATTTTCACTATCTCGTAGTGGGTAGCATCTGAAGTGCTTCAAATCTTGAGGCATCAGATAAGATCATCTATACATATGTATATTTGTATAGTCTTTAGTTCTATTTTATGCTTTTTTTCATTTTTGGAGCCTTTCTTTTTGGGTAGCACAACTCCGTAGCCCAATGGCATGCTTCTAAGGTACTGGAGATTCTGGATTCTACTCCCTTCAATCAATTTTTGCAACTGAAGGTAGTTCCCCAACTGGAGCCAGCTGTTGTCCCTGAAAAATGCCACTCATTTTTGGGACAACCTACAGACTAAAATTTCTCTCTTCCCTTCTCAAAATTTGTTCTGAGCTTTCAAATTCCTCATTTTTAAGTTTTTTTTGTAAAGGGGATTCACAGGTTCAACAGGTTAAAAAAGCTTCTGCAGGTAAGTTCAGTCAAAAGAACAAGTTTCCAGCACTCAGTGGTTTCCAAGTTTGGTTCAATGTGCTTGGTGCAAAAGAACAAAGGACTTTGCCAAATAACGAAGAATGAACCATTGAACCAACAGGTTTAACGAGTTCAAAGTTCAATGGTTCAACATGGCTCAAAGGTTCAAATGCAGCCTCCATCAAAGAGAGAAGCAACAAACAGGTGGTTCAATGGTGGGTTCAACTAAAGGAATGGGCTTGGTTCAACTAAGTGGTTCAACACTTTGTTTCAACATCTTTTGGTTCAATACTTAGTTCATCGGCTTGGTTCATTCAATTAAACCATCGGCTTGAACCATTTTTGGTTCAACCGATTGGTTCAACGTTTTGGTTCAAAGACATGGTTCAAGCAATAGTCAACCAATGACGTCCCTGCAGATGTCAAATTTAAGGTAAGGGAATATCCATTGAAATTCAAATAAAGCGTAGAAATCAAAGGAAGAACCAAGTGACTGGTTGGAAAGATAGCCTGATAGCTCAAATTGTAGCAGGAAGAGACAAATCTGGAAAAGCTCGACTGAAGAGAAAAGCCAGTGGAATGGAAAAAGACAAGCACAACGAATGTGACAAGTGTTTGCATCCATGTTCCCCTTTTAGAGTTGCTCGAGCAAAACGTGTCATGGACTCTATTTTATATGAGTTTCTAATGAGTTTCATAACAACAGAACTTGCCACTTGTCAAAGATGCAGAAAGGACCCCCCCTGAAGACTTAGGCAAGAAGGGATATAAAGAGCAAAGAAGCACTTAAGCAGTGAAGAGGGGAGTGAGACCAAAGGATCAAAAATATCTTCAAAAGAGTTATTTCTAGTAGATGAAATAGTGGATCGAGTAGACTTTTGAGTGCACTAAACCAAGGACACGGCCTATTTTCTTCCACAAAGTAAAGACAAATGAACAGCTGTGCAGACGTGAGGGGGGACGAACCAGACAGTCCATATTAAGGAGAAGACATATGGGATAAAATAGTTAAGAGAGCTTCCCTATTTTCAACATAGTCCTTTGATGAACTTGAAAATGCATTCAAGGCATTGAATGCATGGCATGGGCCATTCTTTGAAAAACAAGTGCCCAAGTCTTTCTTGGGGCTCTATATATTGTAATCTCTCATTTGTTGTAAAAGGGGATCTTCCCCTTACCAAGAAGTGAAACTCTTCCCATTTTGAAAGGCATTACTGAGACTTTGAGCTCAGGTTGTAATTTCGTTTTCCTTGTTATTTGAATGAGAAAGCATGTTTTTCCAGACTTTGTGTTGTTCTAACTTGTGTCATCTGGAGGTGTCCTTATTCATTTAATTTGGTAAGTAGAACTAGTGGAGGTGAGTAGGAAGGTGTCCTGAAGGCCCACTGTGGAGAGACTTTATGCCCCCATAAGTACCTTTAGTGTGTTTGCATTTTACTTTCCTGTGTAAAGAGCCTTGGGACAACTTTGTGCCCCCATTGTTCTTCGTGTCTTTCTCTCTCGGGTTGCTGGTCATTCAGCACCCCTGTTATCAATTACTTGCTACCAGAAAGAGTCCTAATGTTTGCAAGAACAAGAAATTCTGAAATAAGAGAAGTGCCTTTCGTTGCCTCACCAAGATTTCTACTATTTAGGAAGGAATCTGGCTCTTGGCTGAAAGTTGCTTCTGAAAGAAGAGAAGCACCTTCCCCATCACCCAGTATTTTTCTTCTGTTTGTCAGCTTCATCTCTGAAAGAAGAGAGATGGATGGTTTGTCTTACCCCCTGTGTCTTACTTTATATATATATATATATATATATATATATATATATATATATATATATATATATATATAGCCTCCTGCATCTCCTGCATATCTATAAGGAACCTCCCCTTGATGAGAGGAGAGATTTATCCCTTGCTGATGTAGTAAACCTGCACATCTGGCCGACTGATCTCCCTATGCTACGGTGATAGGAACTATTTTGGTCACCAGTTAGTTGGCCAACAAAATATTCACCCAACATACTGAAACTTGTATTTGGCATTATCCTATCAAAACTTAAAATTTATGGTTTTTTGAAGACTATTAAGTACATAGGAAGATACTTCATTATTCAAATTTTGTTCTTATAACAAATTTTCATTTACACAAATATTGAGGTAGGTCATTAAAAAGGACCATATAGAAGGTTTGTGAATATGATCATAAAGAAATTATTGCTAACATAAAGAATAAATTCAATCCTAGTGGTTCCTTAGATATAACTCCCAAGGTATGCTAACTTCTCAAATGCAAAATGTGTTTAATTTTATCAAGTTTTATTTATTTCTTAGGTATTACATATAAATTTCAATTTAATTACATATTAACATAATTTTTGTAGGTTATTGGTGTCAAATTAGATTCCACCTTCACACAAATCTAAGAGAATCTTTCAATTCATTTAGACAATTTACTATTTTACCTTATCTAAGGAGATGTCATCTTAAGGTTAGAATGGGTGCTCTATCTCCTAATTGGGCATACTCAAATGCCAAGAATGGGATCCTAGAGGTTAATCACCACCATTTATGTGTTGGTGATGTCATTTTTTAGTCACGAGGCCTTGAAAATAGATATCTCTAGTTGTGACTTGAATCTTGACAACATTTTTTATCAATGTTACTCAAGGCCATAATTATTGCAAAAGAGGGTATTGATGTGGATTTCAAGGTTATGGTGGTGGGAACTCATGTAATTTACACATATTGAGGTGTTATAATTGATGTATTTTGATGCAAAGGTCTTATAACTAGAAATGTCTATTGGAGGCAAAGACCCTATCTCTTAACTATAGAAAACTTGCATTTTAGGACTAATCATTGAATCCTCTGCCATGAGTTCATCAATTATTTTTGTAGTGAGGGATTTAGGGTGAAATTATAATATTTCAACACACATGTTACCATTCTTTAATTTTTTGGATCTGACTTATGGTTTATATTTTATGCCTATCCAAAGTTTACTTTAAAAACAACAATTTTGCCTTATAGGGAAATGTCATCTTGAGGCCAAAATGGGTGCTCTATCTCCTAACCATGCATACTCAAATGACAATAATTTTGTCCTAAATTTTAATATTCACCCTTGACATGGTGGTGATGCCATTTTTTAGCCATGAGGCCTTGGAGATAGAAATCTCCAACTGTGGCTTACATCTTGCATCTAGGGAAATGCCATCTTAAGGCTAAAACAAGTGCTCTATCTCAAAATTAGGCATAATAAAATTACAATAATATGATCCCGTAGATTAATTCACACATAAGACATGGTGGTGATTTTAATTTTTAACTTTAAGGCCCCAAAGATATTGATCTCCAACTACATCTTACATCTTGCATCTAGGGAAATGTTGTCTTTAGGTTGAAATGAGTGTTTTGTCTCCTAACTACGGTTACTTAGATGCCAATAATGAGGTCCTATAGGTTAATCAACACCCCAATGTGGTATATATGTTATTTTTCACCTAGGAGGCCCCAGAGATAGAGATATCTAACTATAAATTCCATCTTGACAATATTTCTTGTAATGTTGCTTAAGGCCAAAATTATTGAAAAAAGGTTATTTACATAAATTCTAAAGTTGTGGTGGTGGTAACACATGTAAATTTCACATCCTAAGGTATTATAAGTGATTGATTTTAAAGAGAAGGTCCAAGAAGTGGAAATGTCTATTGGAGGTAAAGAACCTCTCTCTTAAATGAATAAAAGTTGCATTTTAGGACTAATCATTGAATCCTCTACCATGATTTTGTTGATGATCTATGATCCAAGGGATTTAGGGTGAAATTATATGAATTAAAAATTCATTTGATAATTCTTTTGGTTCATGGATATAACTTACGGTTTCATTTTAAACCTATTTAAAGTTTGCCTAAAAATATCAATCTTGCATTATAGGGAAATACTATCTTGAGGCCAGAGTAGGAGATCTATCTCCTAACTGGGCTTACTAGGATGCCATTAATGAATTAATAGAGTTTAATCACCACCCCTAACATGGTGGTGATGCCAATTTTTAGCCTTGAGTCCCTAGAGATAGAGATCTCTACTAAGGTTTACATCTTGCATCTAGGGAAATGTCATCTTGACCCTAGAATGAGTGATATATATCCTAAATGGTAATACCCAAATGCCAATAATATGTCCCTAGATGTTAATCACCACCCTTTATGTGGTGTTGATGCTAGTTTTTAGCCACAAGGCTCTAGAGATAGATATCTCCAAATGTGGCTTACATCTTGCATCGAAGGAAATGTCATCTTAAGGCTAGAATGGGTGATTTATATCCTAATCAAGAGTAATTATATTCCAATAATGATTTAATATAGGTTAATCAATACCTATGATGTGGTGGTGATTCCATTTTTAGTTAGGAGGCCTCAAAGATAGAGATCTCTAACCATAGCTTACATATTGATAATATTTCTTATCAATGTTTCTCGAGGCCAAAATTATCATAAAAATGGTATATGCATGGATTATAAGGTTTTGAAGGTATGAAAATGTGTAAAATTAACATTCCAAGGTGTTGGAAGTGATGTATTTCAAATCAGAGGTCCTATAAGTGAAAATGTCTATTAGAGGCAAAGAACCTATATCTTAACTACATAAAAGTTCCATTTTAGGATTAATCACTGAATCCTCTATCACGAGTTCATCCATGATTTATGATATGATGGATTTATGGTGAAATTAGAGTAATTTTATAATCAAATTATATTTATTTTTACTTATGTACATGACTTATGGTTTTTATTTTATGCCTGTCTAAAGTTTGCCTAAAAATAACAAATTTGCCTTATATGAAAATATCATTTTCAGGCTAGAATAGGTTCTCCATATCCTAACCAAGCATAAAATAATTCCAATAATGTATTAATATATTTTAATCAACACCCATAATGTGTTAATATTATTTTTTATCCATGAGGCCCAAGAGATAGAGATCTCTAATTATGGCTTATATCTTACGTCTATGGAAACATCATCTTGAGATCAAAACTGGTGCTCCATCTCCTAACTGGGTGTAATAGAATGAAAATAATTAATTATTATAGGTTAATATCCACCCCCAATATTTTATTTATTCCAATTTTCATAAATGATGCATCAGAGATAGAGATCTCCAACTATGGCTTACATCTTGCATCTAGGGAAATGTCATCTTAAGTAAAAAAGTTATCATTTTATCATCATTTGATTTTTTTCAAAGGAAAAAGATAATTATATAATTTTTATATGGTTTTTTAAGACCCAAATGAGTCCTTATTTTTATTTTAAATATTTTTTAAATCCTTAGAACAAAATTTTCTAGCTCTCGGCCTCTATTCAGGTCTATGTAGTGTTTTAAGGGGAAAATCATCATAAGTCCAAAAGTAACAGTTTGAATTGGTTGAAAATTGGTGTATAGATATATCATGATGCTATAAAGGTGATATAACTGATTTTAAGTCTTTAATAACTCTAAATGAAACTATATAGAGGACTAAGTTTATGTAGGCCTATAAAAAGTCAAAGGAAAAAAGGTTGGAAGCATGGAAACTCACTTATCTCCCAAATATTTGATCCAAATCCATTTAAAACTTTCAATAAAAGGATATAATGTGTATTTAATATTATATAAGTGTTTTTATACTTTTTTGACGATAAAATAATAATATATCAAGGTTTTTCAGGACTATAGACCTGCAAATAGACTAAAATAGGGGTTTATTTCATAAATATACAATATCTCTCAAACAATTAGTTCAAGAGACTTGTAAGTAAATAAGAAGATATTATAAAATATATTAAAGGTATTAAAAATAGTCTCAGTGGTTGTATACATCCAAATAAAAGAGATATTCTTGTTTCCTAGTCAAAAAGCTTGTGTTTCATGGTTTAAACCTTGCTCTGAGGGTTCGAACAAAGAGTATAGGCCCAAGTGAATAGGAAACTAAGATTAAAACCTTGTAAATTATAAATATACATTTTTAAGTGAAGTTATAAATGTTTTATAATAAACTTATGACGCTTGTCTCTTGTGTGATGGTCAATAGTCTGGTTAGTAGATCTATGAAGAAGGCAATAAGGAAGATTTGTGTGATTATGTTTTTCTTGTTATAAAATTATAGAGGAGGAAGTATGGAGGTTAAGTATGGATTTAAATTTTTTTATAAATGTTTAAAAAAATATTTATATAACTTAATAACCATCCATTATTGAGACCATGAACCATTGAACAAGTCATAGGTTTGATTGTAAAGACTTAACATGAGTGTTTTGTATTTTATATACAAAGATCGGGGTGAATGACAAGTTCATATTAGTATACTAAATATGGATGTATTTTAAAATTAAATAGGAGTATAAATAATGTTTTTTTAAAGTGAAGAGACTCTTTGAGAAGGTATTAGATCTAGATATGGCATAAAGATAAGAACATGAGAAGATAGAGCTAATACAAGGTATGAAAGAAAATCCTTATAAGCTTATTTACAAGAGTTGATGATAGTATCTTAATTGGTATATGTATTGAAATGTATTAAAATATTACAAGTAAAAAAAAGTTTAAGGATGTTATAAATCATTAAATATATATATAGAAGATCATATTGCAAGAGACTTAAAGAGTCTACTTGAAATAGAATTCTGAGGTTTTAAGATTGTGATAAGGTTGAGAATACTTTTATTATAATTACTTCACTTTAAAGAATTTTTATGGGAAGTTTGGAGCTGTAAACTAATTATTAACTTTTTTCAAACTTTATATGATGATATAAAACCATAAACAAACTTCAAACTCACCAAATACTCATTAGAGATGATTGTGTAACCCTATTTTCACTTTTTTAAGCCTACATACCTTATGAATAATCAAAAAATACATTAAATTAAGCTTGAAATTATCAACATCACTTGATTACATGATGGAAGAGATGAAACCATACATTTAATACTTTAAGGAAAGATTCTTCAATTATTTTATTCAAAACACATACATAATCCTTCACCCCTATGTTGCACACTCCTACCTCCTTTTTTCAAAGCTTTCCTTCATGCACTTTTATCCCTATTTATACTCTTCTACCTTCATGTTATGCATATTATCACCTTAAAATAATATTCTAAACTTGGTTTCTTTAGATTTATTCACCTTGAGATACTCAACAACTCATGCCTTATCTAGTCTTCCTCATATGTTGTACTTACCTTGATTAGTCTTAAGGTAGTTTTTTTACTGAATTAGATGTTAAAACACATTTAAAATATATAAATAGAATTTTAATACCCTGATGAAGGATTTAAGAATCTAATTAATGATCAAACATACTATTCTAAGATGACCTAGTAAGTAGATCTATGATAGGTGTACTTACATCTTGATCACTTACCACACCTTTGGTAATAATTTTGTAACATAATTATATATAAATTTCACATACATTTCAAAACCATTCAACAGAATATAAGGTATATTTTTAATAATAATAAAAAAATTAAGGCATAAAATAATGTGAACATGTAATAGAAGATGTAATAAATTACCACAAAATCCAAAAGGTTAAATCAACAAGAATATTTAAAAAGTGAAATGTTGAAAAATATATGTATATATAATATCCATAAAATACATATAAAGGCATTAAAAATGTGAACACAATAAAATATCCTATGTCAATTCTATATAGGCATATAATTCCAAACAACTATACATCAAGCCATATAGACATACATTAAAATGTCATAAGACACGATTATAATCATCAAAATGCATTGTTCTCTTTGCCTTACTTGTATAAGCCTCTCCATTATATGACTTGCTCATAATTGGAGGTGTTATAATGTTTTGATATGATTCTTATTCTGCTCAAAACTTACCCATAGATCCAACTATTCATACGCAAATATTGTTAGAAACTTTACACGTGTACTAGAACAAGATACTTAAAAAATTAACAAGTTAAGATTTTAAAATGATAAAAACATTATTCATAAGTGAAATTACCACAAGATGGTGGTTAGATTCAAATTAGGTATTGATGTTTAATAGGTTTAATGATAGGTTCACATTGGTGATAGGAGTGGGAAATAGATCACCAATAAGAGTCGATGATGTGCTTATGATAACAGAAGGCTTGGGTCCCTTCAAACACACACACACACATTATATATATATATATATATATATATATATATATATATATATATATATATATATATTCAAAATTAACTCATTAAAATTCTAGTCAACTAAATAAATCATTTAAATATAAAAATATTAAAAACTAAATTCTCAATTATACCATGTCATGCTTGCTAATCATTTCAATAGTCTCAAAAGACATCATTGGAGGAGTCTGCATAGATAATTGTTTCATGTGTCAACTAATTACAAAAGTGTAGAGAAAAATTACAAAACACACATCCATATTTAGACTTAAATGTTACAATAAATCTCATGTACCTAGGTGAGTTGTTGCGTAGATGAAATCACAATAGTAACACCTACATTTACTACCTCCTAAATAGATAAAAGAGTGTCTAGTGTGGTCATCAACTAAACAAATAAAATATAATTGTTAGTCACTTCAACATATATATACAAAAACATACATGTATATTGAATCAAAACATTAATTAGAACTTAAAAATCACCTCTGTATAGGTATATACAAGCATATTAGCAGTAACACACATGCTCATTTGTCTTCCAAAATCTTGATGCAACATAAAAATTCATATACATTATTGAGATTTCTAGATGAAAAATAATTATTATCTTTTAAATTGTAAAAATATTTTAAATTTAACAAGTCTAATAATTGTTTGCAACAAGTAAAATATTATAGATACCTAGGAAGTTGTATCCAAGGTGTCTAGATAAAATGTAGAGGACTAAAACATAGTGAGATCGATGTCATCTAGGCCCATGAAAATAACACCATAAGTGGGATACATTATATCTTCCTCATCCTCCTCCTCAAGTATAATGCGCATAGCATCACATGATCTGAATAATGATCTCATTAGATAAAAACACTAGATGAAGCCTTACCATGTACACCCTTCTCAGTAGGAGTATGAGAAACTAGCTCGTATGCTAAACTAGGGTGTTATTACGTGCCTTAAGCACATGAAAAGTATCAATATCTATAGTATATTTTAATATATAGGGAATATATCAAGAGGATGTGGTTTGTCAATATGTTATTTCATAGGATGGTTAGGTACACAACATGCACCTAGCCTATCCTGTGTAGAGCCCTTTCCTTTGCCTTAAAACTCTAATAAATCAAAATAGTTTGGAATTTCATTTAGCACAAACTCAAAATATATTCTTCTAAAAAAAAATTAGGATATCATTATTTTTTCAATTTAGGTGATCAAAGACCATCCACCATCAATCCCAAAAATTATGTTTGATCAAATCATGATAACACCAATGGATTATAATCCATTTGGCCATCACATTTAGTGGTGCACCAGTTTTCCCATCATTGAATAGGGACAAAATTTAGGACTTGATTATGTGTTTATATTTCATAGTGGATGCATACATTTTTTTGTAATATTATGCCCTACATTTATTTATATCCTCAACCTACCTATCAATTTGACCCATTAATGAGTCAATTTCACCTAATAATGTATGTAATGTGTTTGCTAGATAAATTCAATGGGGGTTGTTTTCAAGGGGATCCCTTAATGTCCAAATCAAATTATTAAGTTTTATCTTATTTTAAATGATATGGGATACTAAATCCTCTTTACTATCTTAGAGAGCTTGGGGAACTACATGAGGGTTAGGAGGGTTTTACAGGTGAGAAGGGATAAGAGGGTTTTGATGTAGGAGAATCACTCCTAGTTGTAATTTTGTCTTGTTATTAAAAATTTTAGGTTGATTATTTATTTTTATGGGTAGGTATTAAATTTCATTTTGAAATCATCTCTAATTTTTTTTAGTAAGCTAAGTAGCTTCAAATTTAAATTTGGCATTTTCTCACCAAAATTCAAATTCAAATTTTTGAATGGTTATGTTCAGTTTTAATGGTTTTTTTAGAATATTGAGAGGTTTTTGTTTTTTATTGGTTAGGTTAGGTTTATTAACTCTATTTAATGTCATTTTAGTGTTTAATCACCCTTGGTGGTCTCTTTTGTTATGTTAATCAACTTGTTGTAAGCTCAAGACTGTATGGTGTCGTTGAAAACCTATGTTGGAAAGAAAAAAGAAATAGTTAGAGATATTTTAGAAGAATATAATGTGTGAATGATTTATAATGAGGAATTATTAATGTTTTGTATCCAATAAAAAACAATAACATTTTAGTATAATAACATGACTATTTTTCCTCAAGAATTTTGTATTTGTTCATTGAGAAACTTGAATACTAAAGCACAAGAATGACATGGTTTTATGATTTGAATGGAGTTTATTATATTAATTAATGAAGGTACATTTTTCACTTTGAATTTATATGAATATTAATAAAAGTACTTGTTTCTTTCATATTAAGAAAGAAGAAACTTAGGCTTATACAAATTTGTGTATGATCATTCAGTTCTTTGTGTAATCCAAGTGGTTCTTGCACTTATTCATGGTTATTTAAGAAGGAAAAGATAGTGATAAAAGTTTATAAGTTTATTATAACTCATTTTAAGGTTTGAAACTCAAGTAAAGAATAAAACTTCATCAAAAACTCTTAGTCAGTCTCTTAGGGTTGTACCTTGCCTTGACAAGCATTGTAAAAGGTAAGAAATCATAAGTTTTTGAATATTTTGTCAATAAAAGATAGTGTTAACAATTTATGAGTGTCTATTGAGGTTGAATATACATTTTTAACCCATTATGAGTAATTTAAATAGTGTTTTTCTTTAGAAAACCTTCTTTTTACCTCTCTCGGTATACATAAAAGACCTAGTGTAGAGGTTTGGCCATTTCATGGTTTTGGTACCTAAAGAGTGATTCAGACTTCAAAATTTGGCATGGATGATGTATTTTAGTTCTTGAAGGTTAATAAAATATTACTTTTCCATATTGGCATGTTTGGATCTTATTATAGAAAAAACTAAGTTTTAGGCCTAAGAGACCTAATTGACAGAGAAATGGTTTGAGTTAGTGTACTTGATTGGAGATTTGGATCCAAAAAAATTATAGTGTTTTAAACCCTTAATGGTTATTAAAAATTTCCTTTGTTGATGTTTAAACCCTGTATGTTGTACAAAACTCAATAAAAGTGCCTTCATTAGACAAGTAGAAAGAGGCCTAAAAGAGTAAAGATATTGAAAATAGCATACTTTCTTTTTTATTTTGAATCTAAAATTTTGTGTGTTGTTATAGGAGGATATAAGGTACTTTAATACATAATTATTTGGCCTATAGACTTTATACAATTGTCAAATCACCCAAAACAATGCTTTGAGAGGGATAGTAAAGATAAGCCTAAGAAGGTAAGCTTGTTTGAAAGTTGTTTGTACTAATTACTCTACATTATTTGGGTATCAAAGAAGGTTTTATACCTTAAGGAGATAGAAATATGGTGTACACTCTTAGATATCAAGAGTAAATAGATATTTTTTTGTCAACTAGCTTGGAGAGTGGACTTTTGGTCAAATAGTTTGGAGGGTGAGAAGACAAGATGACATCTAAAAGGAATAAATCCAATATTAAAACTATATTGAAGAAATTATATAACTTGAGGATTGGTTTTGAGCTAGGCTTGTAGTAGTATAATCTACTCAAAGAAGGGGAGTCCTAATAGGGGATGAAAGTGATAGAGAGGATGAAACTCAAGAGCTAGAAGAGGAAGATGGAGAAGTTGGAGACTGTGATAAATAAGTTCTTGAGAGAATACTAAAGTAATTAATGAAACAAGGTTTGAAACCAAAATTATAAATTTTTACATATTTAGGAGCTTATATGGAGAACTTATTGACTAGATTACATAACTAGATAAATACTTTGATTATGAAAGTGTTCTAGACCAGAAATTGGTGAATTTGCTTGCACAAAGATGAAAGGGCATTCATACCTATGGTGGGATTTCCAAGATAAAGTCTTGGGACTAGATGGTCTCCAAGTTGAAGGGTAAATTATTACCAAGTGAATATGAAACAAATCTCTTCAAAAGATTGCAGACTTTGAAGAAAAAATAAATGAATGTCAAGGAGTATAAAAATTATTTTTATAATTTTGTCAATATATTAGGTCATATAGAGGAGGATAAATATATATTTTTTAGATATCTTATTGGATTGAGGTATAATTTTCAAGATGAATTATGTCTAGTTAGCCCCATGACTCTTAAATAATGATATCAACTTACATTTAAAGATGACTCCAAGCTTAGTAGAAAAAAAACATATTAGAATATAGGTAAAGGTATAAGTTATATAGGAAGAGGTCAGAAAGGAGGTAGAAATACCTTATAGAGAAACCATGAAGAGGCTAAAATTTCACTAAAACATGTTAAGTATTGTCATTGATGTCAAAGGTGCATCTTGTGAAGGTTGATGTCAAAGAAGACTAAGGATGTTGTAGAGTGTTTTCATGAAAAGATGTTGTCAAGAGATAATTTGAAGGAAACTAATGTCTTATGTTTGCATAAAGGTACAAGTCATTAATGTCAATGTGCATATAAATCCTAGTCATGACATGAAGAGGTATTTATATGAAAATAAATGAACACAAGCATGTGAATGTTTTATTTAAATATTTTATCATGTATGTGAGGCAATGAAGCATTCATGATATTTTTAGGGTGAGCTTATAGGGGTAGGACCTTCAGACTGAGCCTGCACTTATACCTTTCTTAGACCCTATCTAGCCTAATGAGGTATGAAGATCATATTTTAAGGAAAGTATTCATATGTGAGAATGGAAAGAGGTGATATATGTTGTTTTAGGTATGTTCACAAAGTTTTAATCCATGGATTGAAGGAAATTGCATGAATAAGTGTTTTTGGCCTTCTTGAGTTCACAAAATGAAGTCTTAAGACTTGAGAAGCACTTTCAAATGTTAATTGGCATGTGTAAACTCTACATTTGAATCTAATATATTAATTAGAGATGGGGAAGGGTCATAGATAA
>JARHVA010000254.1:1930000-2072500 GCA_037957365.1 Torreya grandis | reverse complement strand
CCTATGCCCTTTCTAATTCTTTGGGCAGTGATCCTTATTATATACCTTATAAAGTTATAATAATCTTCATTAACACACTAGATAAGAAACCTCATGACCTCCACAAGATTATTGAAATAAGGTAAATTGAATAGATGAAATACTATGAGATAATTAATTTTGGAAAGTATGTTTTAATTTATGTCAAAGGATAATTTCATGTGTGCTTTGATGTCAAAAGGTAATGACAAAGTAGTGATGTCATAATATGATCAATATTCTTGCATGGATATTCAGTGATAACTTGGATAGGTAGTTTGATGGATGTTATGTATAGTGTGATCATGTTTTAGAGTCCATATGGATTGTTAAGAGTGATTATAGAGGTGAAATTAATTTATTAGAGTAGTCTTGTGAAGGTCTATGTTATGCTAGTCATTTTGGCAGATAAGGTTGAATAGGTAGATTGATGACATCAATATTCACACATGTGAATATCTAAAGAGAATTTTAGTACATGTATGGATTCCCCTATGAGAATATATCATGTGGAAAACATTTTAGGTTATGATATGGTGTGTATTAAAATTTATAGTTGTGCAAAGTTGACTTCCCAGGAAGATTGCAGTGTTTTCCCATAGTCATATTTGCAATATCGAAGATCGATGACACATAGGTGATCATGCAGATGGAGATCAAATAAATGAGGGGATACAAAGTGTTGATACCTAGATAAAATATATCAAGGATTGGATCAAGGATTTATGGTGTATGATTAATCATGTAATGGGAGATCTAATGGTGAGTACAAGGTTAATAAGTCAAAGGATCCTGAGACTACATGTGATAGTGACATGTGTCACAAACTCAATGCATTAGTAGCAAATCAATGGTGAGAGTTAAATCATGTAGATGGATATAAAAATTACATATCAAATAAATTATATAATGATATTATAAGGAAAATAGGTCTGCCAAGTGGTGTAAGAATGGATATTGATAGGAGTGTTCATATAAGGCATGTGGTGTTGCCAAGTGTCATAATTACAGAAGCCTAAATCAATGATAAATGACTAGTGTTACCAATTAAATATAGGATAATTCTAAGGATATATATGGATTTTATTTAATAAATTTTCTAGGGGGCATGAGATGAAGACATGTGTCTAAATCTTTTACATTGAATAGTGACTATTGTAATTTGAATTTCTAAATTAACAAAGGAAAACTAGTCTATAGTGTTTGATTCATATTTTGAGCATATGGATGAATATGAAGGTGGTATAAAAATAAAATTTGTAAATTAATCCAATATATATCCATAAAAATTGATTATAACTTTTTATTATTTTTATAGTTATAGTTATTGATCTCTAAAATTGACTATGTTTGACTATCTTTTGCAAGTGAAGCGATAAGGATGTTTGAGTTTGTTTTGATGGTATTTGGATGTTTCAAGGTGAAATAAGTATTGGATATTTTTTAAAACTTCTTAAGGATTTATTATGTGGGTTTTATAGGTTTTAACAATCCATATTTAGTATTAAAAAATTCTTATAAGTTGACTATTTGTTTGTTCATGGTGTTCTTGTGTACAAGGCTAATGTTTGAGCAAGTTCTACTTATGCAGAGATGAGTAATGATGGATGTAATCACTTAAAGGTGTATTAGGGGATGTATGGAGTGGAAATATACATTTTAAAGTGGTATTTTATTCCTTATTGTATCATTAAAGTGATAAAGGTGTGAATAGGTCTCTATGAGACCTATAAGGGTTACTAAGGCCTATTTGAAAGGTGTAATTGCTTAAGGGTGACCCATGGATGCTATGGACAACCTATGAGAGTGGTATTGAGTTACATGTTAATGTGATAAAATAATTAAGGGTTAAGGATTTTATAATGGATGACCAAGAAGATAATATCCATGAAGGCTCTATAAAGAGTGAAATCAAAGGTGATGATTTCTTGAGATGATGGGAAAGGAATAATGGAGTATGAGAGTGCCTAGTGGATGGATTGATGAGAAGATCAGGTTGAGGATTGAGTGTATGACCTATAGGTCATAATTTTGATGTCATGATAGTGATCATGCATATTTGAATATTGAGGATGAGCAAAGAGGTCTAAGTTGATCTAAAAGACTATTTTGAATGCTTTGAGTGTGAGTGAAGGATAGGTGATGTTTATGTGAGATTAGAAGATAAATTGAGATGTAAATTAGAGCATGTACTATGTGTATGACCATTTGGCCATTATTTTATTATTGTGATAGATTTTTTTCAGGTTTTTAATTATGTGTAAAGAAGTGTAGAGTGATTCAAAAGGTGGTGTTAGATATATTAAGAGGGTGTGAAGGATACAGAGAGTGTGTAGGATTGAAGAGAGATGGTATTCATTGTATCTCCATTAGATTGGTAGGAAATAAAATATAAATATATGTTCATTTCATAGGTGTTTTTGTGGGTGATCAACATCTAGGGCAAGTGGTGCTTGTTTATCCTTAGGGGTCAGTGTTCCTTATGAAATGGGTGCTTAATTAAAGTTCAAAAGTCTAGTTGTGTGGGTGCTCAGCTAGATAGGGGTTTGTGCTCCTTGTGGGATTGGTATCTCACTAAAGGTCTAATGTTTTTGATAATCTTATAGGATAAGTAGTATATGTATTTATAGGCTTGATAGTGGGTTTTATTCCCCATGAGGGTTTCCCACATAATCCATCTATTGTGTGCTTGATCTTGCATTATCTTTCTTATTCATTACTATGAATGATGTGTATGCTTCATGAATGTATATATTGAATTATTAAGGATTTTATGGATTTGGAATTGAATTGGATTATATTACATTACTCCTCTCTTAGTTATTATAGATTTAACAATTGATATCAAAATGGGTCCTTAAGTAAAGGTTTGACAACTTCAGGGTGATCCAAGGTACAATATGGATAGTCATTAAATGCAAGAAGGATTTTACACTAAGCAAGCACCAATGTTCAATGGATAAAATTATGCTTTTTAGAGTGTGAGGATGAGCACCTACATCATGTCCATAGGGTTTGACACTTGGAAATCTAATTTGGATGGTTATTTTAAACCAACTACTCCTCTATATAGTATTGTTGACAAGAAGCTATGTGAGATCAATTATAAGGCAATGAATGCTATCACTTTTGGTCTTTTAGAGATTGAATTCACCAAGGTATTCCATTATAATTCTACCAAGGAAATATGAGATAAATTGAATACTATTTATGAAGGATATTCAAAGGTTAAGTTGGAAACTAAGGACAATTTAAGAGTCTTAAGATGAATGGAGAATATTTTATGGCATCTTTTTTTACCAAGAGTTGATGAGATTGTGAACATTATTAGAGAATTTGGAGAGAGTCGTGAAGAAGCCACTATGTTACAAAGGTATTAGGGTCTCTCTCTCCCTCAAGTTTGATTTAAAAGTTTTTGACGCATAATAAAGTCATCATCTTACTTAGATGAAGATGGATGAATTGCATGGCATCCTTACTGCTTATGAGATGAGAGTCAATGAGGATAAACTACCAAATAAGGAAACACCATTTAATATAGAAATGAATCCAAATAAGAAGAGAACTCAACATAAGGAATTAAATTATGAATAGATATATAATGATGAACTAATAAATTTGTTTAAAAGTAAATTGAAAATAGGCTCAAGGAAGTATAAGGGTAAACTATCTTTCAAATGTTTTAATTTTGGAGAAGCGGGAAACTTTGATAACAAGTGCCGTCATAAACATAAGAAGAATGATGATGAAGAACATGGTCAAGGTCATGATGATGGAAAGAGATCATTCAGTTATGATAAGAGAAAGAAGGTATTTATAAGGTTTTATAATAAGTACTTCAAGAACAAGAAGAGTCTCTACACCAAAAAGCTAAATGCAGTACATCAGATGAGAGTGAAGGAAATGAATCTAAGTATGACCATGAAGATGATGAACATGTTGAATGTGAATCCCTCTTCATGGTAGAAGAAGGAAGTTTATCATATCAAAATGAGATTACTTAGAGTGAAATAGATAATGAAGAAGATAAGGAGGACTATGAGACTAAATTAAAAAATGCTCTTGAAGAGCTGAAGATTGAGCAGAAGATTAACAATAAAAAGTCATAAATCAAAGACTATGAGGATAAATTAAGTGTATTTAAGGCAAGAATGAATGAATACACCAAGGAGAATGAGTATATAGTCAAGAATCTCAATTTTCAATTAAAAATCCTGAAAAGATGAGTGTTTAAGGCATGTGATTGAAATTGAGCCATTTGAAAGCTAAGTTAGATGAGACATATAGTAATGTGAAGTAATTTCCAAGATTTGAAAAGAGATTAAATAATCTTGACAATATTCTAAGTAACCAAAAGTATGCAAGTGATAGAATTGGTCTTGGATACAAATAAGAACAAAATAATGTAACTCAAGACAAGATGAAGACTAATGTGAACAAGGATAATCAGACCTTGAATGTCAAAAATTAGTCATGGAATGAAGATGTTGGAAAAATGAAGACAAATTAGATAAAAAAACTAAATGCCATGAGGTATGCCAAATTTAATGTTTTTTGTTACACTTGAAATCAATTTGGTCATAGGGATAGAGAGTGTAAAAGACCTTCTAATAATGAGTGGAATCATCAGTCAAATGGTGTGAGCAAGGTTGAGTGATTTAACTATCATGATGTGGGACACTTTGTAAAACATTATCCAAATAAAGTAATGCAAGTTGAGTTTCCTTCAATAATAATGGTTTGTTAAAACTGTGAGAAGATTGGTCACATTTATAGGTTTTGCAAGTAAAAGTTATCAAGTCAAAACAAGTTATTTCAAGCTCTTAAAGTGAAAGGAAGAAGGATAGTTAACTCATGGAAACCAAAAGTGGAAACTATGAGTCATCATGAGTATTCAAGACCAAGTAGTCTATTTTCTATGGTGGAGAATGATACAAAGGTTAAAGAGTGTCAAGAGCTCTCATTGTCTACTCATGTTGTGAATGAAGAGGCCAATCTCAAGGAAAAGACCAAGGTGCTAGTTGAGGCTAGTTATGAGGTGTGTATGGATTCAAGTGAACATCCTATTGTTATTGATATAGTTTAATGAAAAGAACATCAATTTTCAATGCCTAGTGATGATATTCTAAATTGTAAGGTGGATTCTTCAATTTAAAAGGTATGTCATGAATCTATGTTGTCTCCATGTGTTGTCAATTTAATCTTAGAAGAGAAGGAAAATGTTGTAATGAATGAAAGAAAATTTGGAGGATTATAAGGTAAGACAAAATTGAATTTTTATTATTTATTATGACAATAATAGTGCAATTAGTATCTCAAAGAATCTTATTATGCACTAAAAAAATAAGCACATTCCTATTATATATCATTTTTAGAAAGAACAAGTGAGTAATCAAAGTGTTAAGTTGGAGTATGTGCCTAAACAAGATCAAATTGTGGATATTATGACCAAACCATTGTCAAAATATACATTTGAGTATCTAAGACAAAGCTTGGGTGTCATTTCTTTTTCTATGAAGCAATAGAAGGTCATTATCTAAGGGGGAGAAACAAGTTCATGAGCTTGATTCAGATATTGAGAGAGAAGGTATGAAGGTAAGTGTGTTGTTTATTTATGGTTTATGGTTTTTTGAAGATACTCAAGGATTACATGATCTTAGATGACTTAGGGGGAATCCCTCTAAATGTTTTTAAGTATTAAGAGGAGCTAACTCAAATAGTATGAGTAAATTAAGGAGTTATGCATGATGTGAAGGGGAGCATATGTGAGATGCTTCAGTCATGTTGAAGAATTGGTGATATTTTCTATAGATGAGAATTCAAGAAGGTTGTTATGATGACTTTATCAAACCTAGTCATAACTATGAAAATATGTTGAATCTTTATACATGAGAAAAATGAGTTTATGAGTTCTATAGGAAAACAGGTCCAAGGATTAGAGAATCCCAAGTTTAGATTAGTTTATATCAAAAAGGTAGAAATTGTTTCATAAGCATGAAAGGTATGTAAGTATCTTGACCACATAAAATTATATTTGAATACATACATGATGTCAAGTGGGGCTTGGTGGTTGTTTAGTCTACTTTATCATTAATAGCAAAGGGGTAGAATGAGAAGAAGAGGTTTCCATAAATGACAAAGGGGGAGATTAGTTTCAAGTGTGTTTTCATTGATGTCAAAAGATGATGTCATGTATGATTTGATGTTAAAAGGTAATGACAAAGTGGTGATGTCATAATATGATCAGTGTTCATGCATGGATCTTCAGTGATAACTTGGATAGGTAGGTTGATAGATGTTAAGGATAGTGTGATCATGTTGTAGAGACCCTATGGGGTTTCAAGAGTGATTGGAGTGATTATGTATGTGAAACTAATTCATCAGATTAGTCTTGTGCAGGTCTAGGTTCTCTTAATAATTTATTAGATAAGGTTAAGTAGGTAGATTGATGACATCAATATTCACACATGTGAATTTCTTAGGATAATTTTGGTATATTGATGGAATTCCCTATGAGAGGATATCATTTTGTAAAAGTTTAAGGTCATGGTGTGTATAAAAAATTATGGATGTGTAAAGTTGACCTCCCAAGTAGATTATAGTGTCTTCCCATAGTCAAATTTGTAATATCAAATATCAATGGCATGTAGGTGATCATGAAGATGGAGATCAGGGAAATATGGGGCTTCCAAGTGTTGATAAATCACTAAAATATATTAAGGATATATGATGAACATTCAATCATTAGAAGGTAGATATAATTGTGAGTATGAGGTCAATACGTCAAAGGATCCTAAGATTGCATGTGACAGTGACATGTGCCACAAACTCTATGCATTAACAGTAGATCAATGAAGAGAATTCAATCATGTAGATGGAAATATATGATGTGTATCAAGTCAATTATTAAATAATCTAAAATGGCATGTAGGGATACCAAGTGGTTTAATAATGGAGACTAGCAATAATGTTCACAAAAGGCATGTGAGATTACCAAATGTCATAATTACAGAAGTCCATACCAAAAATCAACTACCAACATTTTAAGTTAAATCTAGGAGACTTTTGAGGAGATTGATGGAGAATATTTAATCAAGTTTATAAGGGGCACGAGATGAAGACACGTGTTTTAATTTTTTACATTAAATAATGAATGTTGTAATTTGAATTTTTAAATTAATAAAAGATAACCATTATATTGTGTTTGATTCATATCTTGAGAATATGGATGAATCTAAAGGTGGTATTAATCTTTTTTGTAAATTACTCCAATGGATATCCATAAAAATTGATTATAAGGTTTGAATATTTGTAAATTTTTAGTTATTGAGCTCCAAAGTTGACTATGCATTTGACTATATTTTTCAAGTGAATCGAGAAGGATGTTTGATTTTGTTTTGATGGTATTTAGATGGTTTAAGGTGACTTAAGTATTAGAGAGTGTTGTAGACTTATTTAGGATGATTTTTGTGTATTTTTAAGTTTTGAAAAATCCATATTCAATATGAACAAATGCTTATAATTTTACTATTTATTCATTCATTCATGGTGTTCTTGTGCACAAGGCTAATATTTGAGTAGGTTCTGCCTATGTAAAGGTGAGTAGTGATGGATGTATTAAATTAAAGGTGTTTTAGGGGTTATATGGAGTGGACATATGCATTTGGAAGTGTTTTTTTATTCCTTATTTTATTTTTGAAGTGATGAATGGGTGAATAGGTCTCCATGAGACCTATAAGGGCTACTAAGGCCTATTTAAAAGGTGTATCTACTTAAGGGTGACCCATGGATGCTATGGCTGACCTATGAGAGTGGTATCTAGTTATGTATTAATATGATAGAAGAATTAAGTGTTAATACTTTTCTAATGGATGACCAATAAGATAATATACAAGAAGTCTCTATATAGAGTGAAATCAAAGGTGATGGTTTCTTGAGATAATGGGAGAAGGAATAGTGGAGTGCGAGAGTGCCTAGTGGATGGATTGATGAGTAGAGTAGGTTAAGGATTATGTGTATAACCTTTAGGTCATAATTATGATGTCATGATAGTGATAATTTAGGTTTAAATATTAAGGATGAGTGAAGAGGTTTAAGTTGATCCAAAATATTTTTTGGATGCTTTGAGTGTGAGCAAAGGATAGGTGATGTTTGTGTGAGATTAGAAGATGAATTGTGAGACAGATAAGAGTGTGGACTATGTGTATGACCATTTGGTCATGTTTTTCTTATTGTGATAGATATTTATTTTTTGATTATGTGTGAAGAAGTGTAGAGTGATCCAAAAGGTGGTGTTGGATGCATTGAGAGGGTGTGAAGGCTAGAGAGAGAACGTAGGGTTGAAGAGAGATAATATTCATTGTATCTCCATTATATTGGTAGGAAATAAAAGATTAGGAGATGTTAATTTTATAGGTTTTATTTTGGGTTCTCAAAATATATGGAAAGTGGTACTTGTCCATCCTTAGGGGTTGGTGCTCCTTGTGAAGTGGGTACTTCACTAAAGTTCAAAAGTCTAGTTGAGTGGGTGCTTAGTTAGATAAGGGTTAGTGCTCCTTATGGGATGGGTGTCTCATGTTTGTGATAATATTATAAGACAAGTAGTACATGAATTTTTAGTCTTGAGAGTGGGTTCTATTCCCCATGAATGTTTCCCAGATAATATATGTGTTGTGTGCTTGATCTTACATTATCCTTCTCATTCATTGTTATGAATGATGTGTGTGCTTCATGAATAAAAGTATTGAACAATTAAAGGTTTGAAGGATTTGGAATTGAATTATATTATCTTGCATCAATAATTCACTACCCCTTAATGATTGTATCTCTAATAATTAAGATGATTGAAAATAGTAAGATCATAAATGAGCTCATTTTTGGTGTTCTACTACTCAACCCTATAGTCGTATTGTAAATATACTTCATTCTAAGGTTGATAGTGATTATAATAAAATACTTAACAAGGTGACACATTAGAATCCCTTTTCTCTATGCACAACACTGATTCATGGTTTAATATCTCTTTGATTAATATGAGGGGTGGGGGAGGTGTTGTTATTTTCTTATTTACCTCACACACCATCTTGGATTCTAAAAAGTTTATTCCCTCTATTTATTTTTCCAAGTTTGTTCCCCCTATTTGTTGTGCCAAGATTTCCTCTCTTATAAAAATTGGTTGTGCTTCTATGCCCTCAAACTCTTCTTATTCATAGATCATAGGCAAGGATAACTTCTTTGGTCCTTATTCTTTGGCCATATAACCTTATAAGGAGCTTGAAGGTATAGGTGTGGTCATCTGATCCTCCTAAAAGAATGCATTTTTACTATTCCCAACTCCCTCAATTTTCTTGATTCAACATCCTCCAATGGTAGACAATAACACCTATAACATATAACTCTTTTAACTACAACCCTTTAATCACAACTACATTAATATCTCTATTCATGATGATCATCTTACTTCAAAAATTATGAATTGGTCATTGATATTAGATGAAATCTCCTCTAATATATTAAAAATGCTCTACTTGTTTCTATAAATTCATGAATTTATAATAGTAAATTGTTAAAATGAAGACTTGTTAACATTTTATATTTACAAGGGGTAATCCACATTTACTTAACCATTAAGGCATCCATAATTTCACTTATTAATTATTCAATAAGTATTGACATGATGTCTATTTGGCACACTTTCCACTACACATTATTTTATCACATTTAACGCATTTATCCCATCCCACTTTTTATTGAAGTGCATCACAACTGTAAATTAATTTTAATATTTCTATTTCTAAGGTGAGAACCTAAATTTTTTCCATATTAATACCTTAATAGTGGTTATGTGCCATATATTGTTTATATTTTTATCCTTATGTGCTTCCACTTACGTACCCCATTTTTTCACACATTTCCTTCCACTGTCTCCTTTATACTATCTAGATTTACTTCACTCATACCTACCCCAAACTAAAATATGTTTGTGGTCCTCCAAGACATGAAAAATAAAATAAGAGAGAACCAAGTTTTGATCTAAACCTAAGAAAAAGGTGCATAAATAATTCAATGCTTTATTGAATAATAAACCAAAATCCTAAAATAATCTAGTGGTACATGTATTATTAACAAAAGGGAAGTATCAATCAGAATGGTAGGGTGGAATCTGAATACCATTGAATTGGCCTGGAAGGAATGATCATCTAACATATTCAATTTACATGAACTTATGGGATTAATGTTATGAATGATGAACATAACATCCCAATAGACAAAAAATTTTCTAGAGTGGCATGCAAACTCAGATTCATAAACCAACACATGCATCCTAGGAGAAAAATTCTTATTCTTAAGATTTCTATCATTCCATGCCTTTTGTTTTTGTTTCTATTTATCCACTTCTTGAATCCAATACATGAGAAAATGTATTTCATACACATATAGTAAATAATTTAGGTCCACTTTTATATATTCCTCCTCATCCGACTTACCAATTCACACAATACATAAATAAATTACAAGGAACTCAACTAGAAGAATTATTTTAGCACCAAAGACAAGGTTAAAAGGAGTACTCTTTTTAAAATGTTTATACATGGTCTGATATGATCATAATATTATAGAAATGTGATCATCCAAATTAGTGTGATTAATATTAAAAATAATCATCAATGTATAACCCAAGATTTTATTGAAAACTTTAGCTGTATCATTGGCTTGAGGGTGATATGGTATAGTCTTGTGATGCACAATCATGAACTCAACCAAAAATATGTCGATTATCTCTTTAAGAAAATGATCTCCATGATCACTAGTAAATCTTAAAGGACATCCATACCTTATAATGATATTATCCTAAATAAACTTAGTGCTAGTTATAGTAGTGTAATCTGGTTGGCATTGATTTAGCCCAGTGAGTAAGGTAGTCATTAGAAGTAATGATATATCATCCACTAGTACACATCATAGGATTAATTGGTCTAAAAAAATCAACATTACATTTCTCAAAGGGTTAATAAAAAAGTATTAGGTGAAGGATAATAGCATCCATCTATTTTTATTTACCCATATGTTGACAAATATCACCTTAGCATGTGTAAGCTTTGGCATCCATAAATAAAGTGGGCCACCACAACCCTACTAATAGAAAATTATATGTTACAGCATCACCACCATAATGTCCTCTGGTAACACCTTAATTAACCTCCTAAAGAGATTCATGCACCTATGTTGCATCATGTAATGTTGTAATACTTCATTCTATCCAATTTTATAAAGGTCACCTCTAATTAGCTGGAAAGGAGCAACACAAATGGCCAATTGTTTTTTCTTGAGTGCTGAGGTGGGTTGGTGTTGAAATTATGTTAATAAAATTTGTGATATCTTATAATTCCTCAAGTATACACATGAATTAAAAAATATTCAAATCATATAGGTCATCCTCGATGGTGCACATTGGTTCACCAGATTCAATGCACAATAAGTGATATAGTCCACAATTAGTCTTACCCAGTATCACTATCACATAAAATTGAAATTCTTGAAAGAGTATATTCTATTGGAAAATGTTTCCATGTAATATTGGTTTATTCACAAGGTATTTAATTGCTTCATGATCTATAAATAAAGTGAATGAGGTGGCCAACAAATACTTATGAAATTTATAGATCACTTATACCATGGATAAAGCTTCACATTTTGTAGTTGAGTAATTTTATTTAGCTGAAGTGAGCTTTTTAATAGGAAAGTAGATAGAATGATCAAGACTCCCTCACCATTTTGTACAAGGATAACACCCAATGCCATACCTAAAGCATCAAAATGTACATGAAATGGATTTTACCAGTATATAAAATTGAGAATGGGTGTAGTGATTATCTTATTCTTAATTGATATAAATTCCTATTGTGAGAAATTTTCCATAATAATTGACCAATTTTTTTAAGTAGTTCCTCTAGTGACACTGTGATCTTAGCATATCCCTAAATGAATTTATGATAGTACCCTGTGTGTCTTAGGAAGGCATAGAACTAACACTAGGTGGTCAACATAGGAAGGAAAATAATGACTTCAATATTATCCATATCTACTAGTAGTCCATCATTAAAAATAATGTAACCCAACAAAATTTGAAAAGGATTAATAAAGACACACTTCTTCAGATTCAAATAAATATAAATTTATTGGCAGCATTCAAGAATGAGGTTAATATTATCATAATGATCATGCACTAAACCATAGATGGTCCAATCATCCAAGTATACTTGAGGGAACTTATGAATGAAATATTTAATATACTCTACCAAAATATGTGAGAACATGGTTGAAATATTCTTCAAACTAAAGGGCATCATATTGTAGGCAAACTAACCCATTCAGTAGTAAAGGTGGTATTTGGTTTATCTTCTTTTGTAATCTAGACATGATAGTAACTGAACAAACCATTAGTGAAGGTATAAATCTCAAAACTAGAAACTCCTAAAATTTAATGGTTGAAAGGAATTAAAAAAGGGTCAATTAAACAAGCAATATTTAATAACCTATAGTCTACACAAATGTGAATGTGGTCATCCTTACTGATACTAATCATCATGGGACTCACCCCTTCATACTCATGAATAAGAGTGATAAATCTAGCACATAACATACGATTAATCTATTCTTTAACCTAAGTTTACAGATTAAGATTCATTTGATAAGGTCTTTTTCTATTTGGTCAAGTGCCTTTAACGAAATTGATGTGCATTTTGCCCAATGAAGGATGCACTACTTTCATCTATGTGTAATTACATTGGAAAATGTCTTGATATTCCTATAAGAGTTTAAAAATCTTGGTGATCTCATTATTAGACCAATAATACCCCATAGTGGACATCTTAGGCACATCCTTTATTTCAATATTACACTAAATCATTTTGATGGCTCAAAATATGGATATTGGTTAGTTTGTATGGTATATTTGACATTTTGCACCCCATATTTAGTATGTAAAGCTAAGTGGTCAATGGATGGATCTTGTAGGTCATAATTGGTACCTTCCTCAAATTGGTACACAACATTTTGCTTACCCTTCCATATCTATTCCCTTAATGCATGGTTTGGTTTAATCTATAAAAAAGATGAGGTAAGAGTATCACATTATTTAAAAATGGACAAGCTATCCTTATGTGTACCATGCATTAGTCATATGTCATCTTAAACTAGTGTTGGATCACCTAAAATAGCCTTACAAATTGTTTAAAAGGATATTCATAAATCCATGTGGGGGGATGAGTAGGATATTGTTAAAATCATATTACTTATAATGTTACTCTAAGAATCAATGTTGAGGTGTCATTCTTGATGAATATACCATGCTCTAACCATATGGTGTGGAGAGTACCATAAAATGTATGAACCCAAAAATATTTAGGTAAAGATGTCTCATCAACATTCCAAGGTTTTAACAAGCCTCAAGATGAGATTCTAGATCACTTACGCCATCATAACTTAGAGTAGAGTGAACAAGATTATCATGATGGAAATGATAGTGTATGGCAGCTCACACTCAGTCCTAGGTGAGCAAATTATGACAGTGAGTTTCCTGCCATCAATCATCTTTCCCTTGAAGAAAATAAATAAATGAGCACATGCATTCATCTTTAAACACATAGAAAGTTTCCAACGATTGCACATACTCTTGGACTTCCATTTGACCATAGAACCTAGGTTGTTAATCTAACTATACGAGTGGTCCATCCATCAAAAAACTACAAATAAGGTGAAAAAAATATGGAATTTAAGTATTTTACATGGAACATCCTATTAGCTACCAATTATGCCACAAATTCATCTAGTAAGATCATATTCTCTATAAGCCCAATGTTTGCAGGCATTGCTAGTATTATCATAAATAGAATGTGTTTCCCTACTATAATATACCATCTAGAGTAGGATCAACATATTGAATTCCCTAAGTTGTGACATTATAAATATGATTTATATACTCATTAACATTAACTATTTTAACAAAAGGAGGGTCCTCAAAATTGTCTAGGGGAATCATGACATGATCATCATTTTTAAAACTAATGTAGTAATTTTTGAAGATCAATTCAAAATTTTTTGCATAACACCATGAATGACCTAAAAGAGTTGTAAAAAATCATCTTCAACCAATTTAATCACTTCAAATTCAACCCTAAAAGTGACACCCAAAATGTCAATGGTGGAATCATTAAAAATTCCTATGGGCAGTGTATGAGTCTTATTAACCATGAATAATATGAAGGGAAGGTTTTCAAGGAGGGATCACCATATTTATACAAACATCCTTTGTTATTACCTTTATCTCTATGTCAATTTGTACTTGTATATCATGAATGATCCAACCATAAATATCTATATTTACTAAGATTTATTTATTGCATTTCATATTGGGTTGGGCACAAGCCTCTTGTTATTGTGCATGGTTAAACTGGTGATCTTTTGTAGTCTTTGGTACTTAATGACTTAGCTAGGTACTTAAAATTAGAATGATTTCTTCATCAAGAATTCATTTTCATAATTCATGAAACTCATCATGCATCGAGTCTTGGAGAATTGAAACTTTCTATATTTTAACATGCATAGCAGAATTTGTATCTTTCATAACTAAATTTCACCTTGTAGCTCCCACACCAAAGTCATTCTATCCTAAAAAGCTTCTTTCTAGTACTAAGAATTTTATTAGTGATTCACACAAGGCTCTTCCTTTTGAACCTTATTAGTGGGTGAATTTGAAATAAAATGAGAAGGAGCACCACTTTGTGTAGTAATTTTTATCTTGGGACTAGTCATAGTGCTAGGGTGTTGTCTCTATTAAGTATTTGGAGTTTTTTAAGTTAATATCATACCAACACCATTTTCATTCCAATCCTTGGTGATGGTTGCATAAAATTCTAGGCATTATTTTAGATGATGCTCATTCATATAAAAAACACAACTTGGATAAATTGGGAAGTCATGCTAGTGATGTTTTGGATATCTATACTCGTAGTAGGTTCCAAGTAGAAATGACCACATCCACATATATGACCATGACCTATATATTAATGGCCTACACCATTTTTTGAGTTATCAGCTAAATAGGTCTAATGAGTACCTCACACACATGCCTCACGAATATCACTAATAAGGTGGCAATCATTAGTATCATGTGTATATGTATTGAATATTTTATAGTATGATGATACCTTTGATTGAGTAGAACACTAGAGGAGGGGGAAATATATCACATCATGGTTGTTGATGTGTGTTTTATTTACACTTGAGAACAATCAAAAGGTAACCTATAATTTTTTGGGATCTCAGTGACTATTGAATCCACTTTGAGGTACAATTTATAGCTATTGGGCCTTGCAGTGACTAGTGGTGGAATGGTGGTGATCAAAGAAAATGTTAACCAAGATGGTTTGGATATGGATATGAATCCTAGATTCACTTAGGTTGGATGGAATGGAGATGGACTTAACCAAAGTGGGAAATATTTAAAGAAATGGTAAATAGAGAGAAGAGTAAGGAGAGATATAAGATATATAAATAGAGAAAATAAATTCTTTGTAATTGGATTTAGAATAAGGACAAATTCTAAGGGACTAATGTTTTCATATTTCTACTTTAGAATACATAACTAACAAACATAATTAAGAGGTTTGAATAATAGAATGAAATTAACTACTAGTTATCAGTTAAAGGTTGTTATTAAGACTATTATAACATTTCTTAATAAAATATTATAGTAAATCCCAAAGATCACCTTTAACTAGATATAAATTAGTCTAGGAACTTACATCAAAGGATGTTTCTACATAGATTTAAAGAGTAACCTAACAAAATAATTACAATAAAATAAGAGCTATCAACCTAAAATTGTTGTTACACATTTTCAATTGATAACAAATCTTACTAATTAACCACAAGCTACTTGAAATATCTATAGCATATATCAAGAAACTAAGCTATTAGTTAGATAAAATGCATAAAAACTATAACATAGAAATGAAATATAAATCTATGAAACATAGATTTTTTAGAACAACCAAAGAGGTCTCTATCTATATTAAATATAAAAATTTCTCCTCTGATTGAAATGTAGAGGTTACATGTATATATAGGCTTGGGAAGGGAATGCCTTATCACTCAAGTCATTCTCAAATTTACATTACTTCTTAAAATATCCCATGAAGGAGAATGTATGACATGTATGGATATGATGGCTCCAACCATTTACAAGAGACAAAATACTTAAAAATAACTTACAATTAAAATGCTAGTAAAAATGGCAAAATAATTTGCCTATGAGTAAGAAGTTACATTTGGTGATGATTATGTGTTGGTAGTTGTCATTGTTGTGACAAAATTTATTGTAATGGTCAGCCTAGCTGTTGTAGATTCAAGCATAGTTGAAATTTCCTATAAGGGAATCACACTTGAATATTCCTATTTATTTTAATTCCAATCCTAAATATTTTTATATACAAGACAATGTTGGGCTTAGATGATGTCCATGTTTAGTGAAGATGTCATGTGGATTCTATTGACCTCTTTCAATAAGACTCCATGTTAAATTTTTTATGGCCTTGAACTCTAACTAAAAAATTCATATTTATGTTACTTTCCTCCTCTTAGAGTTGAGTTCTTGGCCAATTTATTCTAAAGAATGTCCTTGAAGTAATTATTTGAAAATTACATCTGCATGTTGTATTAATTTATCAAAACTGGCTCTAAAAATTAGCATACTTGTTGGGTCTCTAACTTGAGACAACTTGAGCTCATCTAAAATTTGTAAAACATGTCTTTCATGCTTCATCAACTTAAGGACCAAGGCCTTCACACTTGAAACCCAAATCCAGGATTCTTGTATTCTAACTAACACCAAGTTGAGAGCATTAGCTACTTTAATTGACATCATTAGATCTAAATTATTAAAGGCATTAGTGGTCATAATTAGGACTAATAATATAAGTTTATTCTCATATTTTTTGAAATAATTAAATAATGTATATGTACTAGTGACTTGGGGAGACATTTAAGCTTTCATTACCTAGATAGTTTCAAGAACATTATACAATTTGAGGGTTGTGCTCTCAACATCCTACTCTATCTCTTTTGGAAAATACACAGCCTATTATTGTTATTTTATCTATTTCAATTCCTATTGAAGCTCATGTTTGGCATGATTAGTTATTGTATGCAATTCATTGATGGCTTTAATTTGGGTCATTAAGTAGGCAAAGAAGTCTTCATTGTAAGGGGGCTCCCCTATCTTCCTATTTTTTATCTTAGACAAGGAGAATACATCATGTCTCTCCTCTAATATTATGCCTCTACCTGATTCATCATGAATCTTCCTCTTCCTCACTCTCTATATAGTCTTTATGTCTTGATCAAATATATAGATCACTATAGGTAGCTCTGTGATCATCAAGTTTGGCCTCTATATAGCTTGGGATTTAAGGTTTACTACCCATTATATAATCACCAACTATGAAGGGTCAATTAGTGGAGTGTCTTTAGAATTATTCAAGGTTAGGATATCCTTGGAATATTGCATTAATTCCTCCACCTTGAGTGGGAATTGTATAGAAGGAAAGATTATATCTTACCAATCCACATCCTTGATTTCTAAGATGGGATGTTTTATGAAAGTTGTCTTCTTAACATCCTTTTAGATGTCATTGTTATAGTATCCAGGGTGGTAGAAGAAGCTGGCATGGGAAGGCCTAAGTGAAACATTTGGATCAGTTTTCATGTGGTAAGGGTTAATTTGGTGGTCTTAAAATGAAATTTATTAGGCTCAGGAGCATTATGGTCATTAACAGTTGATGAAATAGTAGAAACAACAATAATTAAGGAATAAATGGGAATAAAAGTAAAAATATAATCAAGAAATACCATAGGGGGTGTGGAAACAATAGGGGTGGTAGAGATAATAGGAATTGAAGTAACATAAATAGAAATAGAAGTAGAGTCATCTTATGGTTGGGGATTTAGTGGTGTTTTTCCATTCAAATCTTTAAGGCTCAAAACTTTAGCCCTTTTCAGTTTTGCCTCCTCATCTTCATCCTTTAGATAATACACTAGATAAGTTAGCTAATTTTTCATAGTTGTCTCTACCTCTTCTAGAGCCTCAACTTGATCATCAGTCCCCATTTGTGATGATGCATCAATGTTTGAATTAATAAGGGGTTATTATAGTGCTAAGAGATTTGGGAGCTCTAGGATTCCTTTTATAGTGCAATACTAGTTTTCTTATTGGAGGAATGGTTTATTGAGGAGGAGGAGGTTGAAAATTTGGTCTTAAAATTATGGGAGCTTATATTACCACCTAAAGGACTACCTCCTCATCATCTGATGAATTGATATTAATTGGTTCTTTCTCACCTCCCCTAAAGTTGGTATAAATATGGGTTTTTTCAACATCATGCTCTTGCTTAATGACCTTCATCACATCTAGTACTAGTTGAGAGGGATCCCAATGAGATTCTATATGTTGTGATAGCCTTGAAGATAAATAATCCATTGATACCCATCCATGTAGAGGTGTAACTATATGTTGTGTTTTCTCAATAGTGAGGGAATGATCCCTCTAAGTTAACATCAATAGGTCTTTTTGGTGGTCAGCCATGTTTTCCCTTTTAAGGACCTAATCATCATCTTTGATGTTCAATAAGATGAAATCATGATCAAAGGGATCATGTTCATATGGAATGCTTAGGATTTTGAGATGTTCTTAAAAAGGGTCATGGGGATCCTAATCCATGTGTGCTAGTGAGGCCAATGGTTAAAACTATTAGTTTCTCCCAACATTCATGAAGTGTTTCCTATTGGTGTAACTCATTATGGCAATCATCAATAAAGATACATGATATATATATTTCTTATTCTTCTTCTTCTTCAGGTCTTTGTTTATGCTCCAACAAATATTTTAGGTTATTTATTGTTATACTGATTTATTAGGAATGTACTTGGGAAGACATAGGGGTGCCACCTTTTTTCCCCACACCATGATTACTATGTAATCAAGATACAACCAATAATCTCCCCTCAAGCCTAAGGTCTTGCTAATATTTTTGGATACTCTAAGGAGGGGGTATCATGTATTACCTTCAAAACTTGAAAATATACATCCTCAATAATATTGATGATGTTTCTTGTGTATGTATAGATGTGTAAGAATGATAAACAATCACATACCCTATTTTAGATGTAGTTCTAGATTGGACTCTAGAGCACTCCATTATAGATGTAAATGGTGGGAAAGATAGCATTCAAGAGGTAGGGAATCATGAATAAGTGGCCTTATATAATCCTCTTATATTTATTTAAAAATTATTCCACCATCTTGGCATTGATGATTTCTCCAAGGGTAAAGGTTAGTTCAGATGTTAACAACAAATCAAGCATTGGCACCCATTTCAACCAAAAATAACCAATGCTTTAATTCCCAAATAATTGGTTCAATAGGGCCATCCCAATTTGAATCCCCATCCTAAACTTTTTAATTAGGATGAGGGTTTTATCTTTGAGAGTTATCATTTCCTTTAGTGAGATCCATTTTCATAGGGTGTCTTCAGTTTTATTCATCTTCTTCCATGATACCACCTAGTGGCTATCATAGGTGGAATATGTGAAAGGAATATTCATTTATATATTGAAAACATCACCATTTATGTAGGCCACAACTATATTATGGTTCATGTGGTGAAGGAAACCATTAAAGACCTTACCTTCAAAGAAGAGGTATCTAAGTAGGTCAATGCACAACATCAATTCTAGATTGGCTATTATAAAATGGAGTGATTATCATTTTAGTGGTATAAAATCAATCACTAGTTAATTTTATCATTTTGTAGGTTTTTCTCCATTGAGTGTGCATCTATTCCATTAATGGCATCCCACAGTGCAATGTAATTAGCATACTAGTTTTCAAACATCAATGAGTTAAATATCATGTTTGTATACTCCATGAAATCCTTAATTGAATAATTCAATAGTGTAATAGCTCCCATAAACTTCTTGGAGGATAAATTCATTATGTCATGCTTTTCTTGGGAAATTTTGGTGCTAATTCAATTGACAAATTAATCTCCAGAAGCAATTTTTAAGCAAACGTAGGTAGCTAGGGATTTTTAGTTCTCTCAATATGTAAGAGAGTTTAGTTTCCTCAAAATTGACAAAGCATAATGTTTCATTTTAATTAGATCATATATCTCAAGGTTGAGACTTTACTTCTAGTTCATGCACCATTAATGCCTAATGGCTAGAGGTTTGATTTATTTACTTCAATTCAAACTTTGTCACTTTGTTTTGATGGGTAATCCACATAGGATTCACATATGCTAAGAGGACTAACCCACTATCATTCATTAACCAAGTGTCATTCTATTGTTAATATTATAAAGAGGACAATCGTGCAATGTGAGACTTTCTTATATAGTTAAGTGTTAGGAATTTTATTAAAATTATCACCTATCATGTTGTGTGAAGACAAAATCAACAAAACTTAAAAGTGCCAAAGATCAAAATTTCACAAAGTATGATGTTGAATGAATTTTTTTAATGAAGTACCATGTTGAAAAAAATTTACAAAGACCAAAAGTTTGTGAAGGCTTGAAAGTTTTGAATATTTTTAAGTCTTATAGAGAAAAAATGTCAACAAATAAAAATGTTGATGAACAAAATTTCATGAAGTACCACAATGAAAAAAAATTCTAAAGAAGTAACATTCGAAATAAAAATGTATAAGATAAAAATTTCATGAAGGCTTGGAAGTTATGAATCTACAAAAGCATCAAAGAGAAAAAAATGTCAATGAACAAAAGTTCACAAAGTACCACACTGAACAAAAATGTTGATGAAGCACCATGTTGAACAAAAATACTATAGAACCAAAGTTATGAATTTGTAGAAGTCTCAAAGATCAAAAAATGCTGACAAACAAAAATGCCTATGAAAAAAAAATTCATGAAGTACCACGTTGAATAAAAGTGTTGAAGATGAAAACTTGCATGAATTTTGAAAACATGCATACATTCAAAAACTTAAAAAATCCATTAATAGGTTAGCCTTAATAAAATAAGAAACAAAAACTTGGATAACCAAGAAGATGACAATTTTATTAACATTAGGATAAGTATAATTTTAACAAAAAATCTAGACATAAGAATTTTAGGCAATTTTACCTTGTGAAGTATACATATAAATGTCAATAAATGATTTTATCATCAGAATGAGTTCCTTTTAGGAAGTAGGGGGTCCCTATTTGATTTTTTTTAGAGTGGAGTATGTTGACTACAAAAAATGATGACTTATAGGGGAATAATCTAGAGTATTCAATAACTCAGAACCTTTGGTTAGCACCTACAAACTGATCATGAACCCTAACACAAGGTAATAATCAAATAAAAAACATAAAAGAGACTCCTATGAAATTTCATGAAACATAATAACTTTATTCATATCTTGGATCTGTGTGTGGAGTTATTTCCTTTTAACTTTATTTTGAGACTTCTAGCAAAGACTTGGAGTAAACTGTAGGTTTCACAATGGTTTATTAAAGTGCACAAAGAAAAAACTTAGGAATCTCAAGAATTTCTCTACTTCCATCTAGTAATTCATATACCTAATAGAGATACCCTTTGATTCCACCCTTTTTCCCTTTCATAAATTTTCATGCTGCATGATACATTGATCTTATTTCATCATGTGTGTTTTTATCACCTTATACTTTTTCTTTCAAGCTTATTTGATCACTATTTGAGATGCATTACTCCTCTCTTTCTCTTTTTTTTAGAATATGAATAAAAGAGAGGGATAGGAATCATTGCAAGATGGGGTATGTATAATATAAAATTTCATTTTATTAGAATTACATTGTTAGTATCATCCATGCCAATGGTTATTATCCCAAATAATTATTAGCATGGAAAGTGTGTTTGACCCAAATAATGAAAAAACTTTCTTAATTTACATGAAGTAATGAGAGAAACTTTTACAAACCTAAGAAGAGAATTTAAATGTTTTATAATTAGGATCCATTCTTATTTTCATACTTAATCTTAAAATCTCATAACTAGGGATGTAAAAAACTATAAATAAACCTAGTTAGTCTACTCCATTTAGGCTTTTCCTACCCTAGTTGTCTCTTTAGTTCATGGGCACATGTTTATGGACCTTAGTATGTAAGCTTAAGCATGGATGAGGATCATAGTGCTTGGATATCAATTTGATCATTCAAGGAAGACTCAAGCAAGATTTTTTAAAATAAAAAGAAACCTAACCTATAAAATAGGCAACTAATCTAAATAAATAAAATGCCAAAGTTGTGAAGGCTAATCTAGAAATCATGAAAACTACTCCAATGATAACCAAAGACAAAAAATAGGAAATATAACTATGAAAGCAATAAAACCTAATTCAACTTTACTTCTATTGTATTCCTTTTTTATTCAAAAACATCTTTAATGGGAGTAACCTTGAAGTATGCTTTAAGAACTATCCACTAACTAGGAAAGCTAGATCGTTGCCTTCAAGGTCTTTCAGGTGGAAGGTATTATTTCTTAAGATTTCAAAGATTTGATATATTCCAATACATAGAGGAATGAACTTATCATGTTGGCCTTTCTTTTCATGCACTTTGTCCCATAGGATTATTAGGTTCAATATTTGAAAGGATTTTACCTTAGATCTCTTATTGAATCATCATTTAATAATATCCTGATGTTTTCTAAAGTTTTGTAAGGCTTTAGTCCTTGCATCTTCTAGTTGGAATATATCCAAAAATCTAGACTAGACCCTTGGATCTTCCTCCATATAACCATGCATAAAATTATAGGTTGGGACCTTAAGAGAAATGGGGAAAACAAGTTTCCATCTATATATCAATAGGAAAGGAGAGATCTTGAGGGCCTATTTTTGCATTGTTATATCTATCCATAACACATATTTTAATACTAGGTACCGTTCTCTTGGTTTGTCTTGAGTTGAATTTTTGATGTGATCATCAATTTTTTGTTGGTAGACTCACCTAATACATTCCCTTAGGGGTAATAATTTTAAGAGGACTTCATTGTAATCTAATTATTGTAGGCCCATTTAGTGAATTCAATAGATTGAAAATTTGGGCTATTAACACTAATTACATAGATGGGAGTACCAAACTTGGTCAATATATGTACCAAAATTTGGGCTATTATCACTAATTTGAGCTTTATAATTCTTGGTGGCAATAACGTTTATCCACCTAGTGTAGTAATTCATGGATATGAGGATGAACTTATGTTTTGATGAAGAATTGGGATTGATTTCCCTAATGAAGTTGAGCCCTGATTGTGCAAATTATTGACCTTCAATGGCTAGGTGTATTAGCATGCTATATTAACCTTCCTCTTACCAAAGACTTGGCATTCATGGTAGGTTATAACATGGTTGTATGAATCCTTGAAAATAGTGGAGCAGTAATATCCCATTCTCAAGATCTTATGGGTTGTTCTAATCTCAGAATAGTTTCCAATACCCAACTTATGGTGTAAGTTATCTAATATATTTGTAGCCTCTTCCCTTGAGACACATATTAAGTATATGCCTTCATAGTTTTTGTGGTAAAGGATTCCTCATTTTATCATATAGTGGGAATATTTTAGCCTTAAATCCATCTTTTATTCTCTATTCATTTTAGGGGGGCATGTGCTAGTGAGTAAATAGTGAATGAAGGATACCATTCATCCCAAGCTATTTAGACTTCATTGATTGGATTAATCTGAATGCATGGATATATGTCAATCATTAACTAGATTATTCCCTATCCTCTTACCATATTAGATGATTTTATCTCTATATCAAACTCTTTCAACATCACCATCCACTCACCTTTTCTTTTTTCAAGCTCATTTTGGCTAAGTGTGAGCTTAACCACTATATCTGAGACTATAGCATAAGTTTTATTATTAATAATTTAGTGTTTAAAATTTTTCACAAATTTGATCAAAGCATATATTTTATTCTCTACCATTTAATATTTAAGTTTAAAAACCTTTCAATTATTACTCATAAAAGCAATTGGGTGTTCATTGTCAGTTACCTTTTGTGTGAGCATTATGGCAATGGTATGTTATGAAGTGAAATAATACAAATAGAAATCCTTGGTGAAGTTAGGACTAATCAATACTAAAAATTGAATGATGGTTATCTTGATGTCTCTAAAGTAATTTTTGGCCTCCATTGTCCATTATATCTTAGAATACTTTTTCAACATGGCATTCAATGGCTTGAAAATTTATACAAACCTAGAAATGAATTTGTTCATGAAATTTATCTTACTAAAGTAGGATTTAAATTAGTTTTATTTGTTAAGAGGTGTTGTCTTCAGGATAGCCTCAATTAATTTAGGATTAATATAGTATTATCTTTAGATATGATGTGGCCTACAATTCTTCCTTCCATTATCCCAAATATGCTCTTCTTAGGGTTGAGGGACACTTCATATTTCCTGCACCTATCAAATACTCTTTTCAAAATAATCTACACGATATGTTCTATTCTTAGAAAATATAGTGAGGTCATCCAAATAAATAATGATTCACTTACCAATAAGTCCTTATAATGAATGGTCCATGGCTCATTGGAATGTTTCCTTAGCATTAATGAGGCTAAAAGGCATATTCCTGGAAGCATATGTACCCCACTTTGTTGTGAAAGTTATCTTCATCTGGTCATGTGCTTCTAACAACACCTAGTTGTATCCTAAGAAACCATATAGGAAGGATGTCATTTCAATCACAATGATAGTCTAAATTAATTCATTTAAGGAAGGTGGGGGATAATTATCTTTCTCTAAGTATCAATTTAGGTTCCTAAAGTTGACACATAACATTATTTTACCATTCTTCTTCTTAATGTGTACCAAGTTTTCCACCTAGGTAGAATATATGATAAGAAATATGATCATAAAATCTAATAGATTTTGAACTTCAGTCTAAATGAGAGGTTATAGAATGGGATTCATAGGCCTCTAAAATTGCATGAAGGTTTTGTTATCTAGAATTAAGGGAATAATATGGGTGATTACCTCATGATCAAAAGTATTCCAGTCTTCATAGGTCCAAACAATCATGTCCTTGTACTCCATCAATATATCCTTTAAATTTTGATTTTTAATAGAAGTGGAAGCTAGACCAATGTTGATGTTCTAAGGGTACTCCTCAATTCCCAAATTTTCTTTGCCAAAATTAGATTTATTTATCTTTGGTTACTTTTTCCTTTCAACTTGTCAATCCAAGTCAATGATCCTTTCTAAGGATACCATACCCATAAGGACTTTATTATCCTTGAGATACATGATACCATCATCCCCAAGGTCATCTGATTATAGACATTCAAAGTCCTTTTCATCTATTATATGGTCTTCAAAATTATTAGAATTATTTATGAACTAGATTATATGTTGATCATCCTCAAATACCTAGAAGTTCCCACATTATCAATGACTGAGGGAAAAGGCACTTGTTCCATAAAAAATCATTGAATCTTAGACTCTTAGAGTGGTTCCAAATTGGCTTCTAAAGTTGCCAATGCATATTTTCGCTAATTTTCTTCACTTACAAAAACTCTAATGTTGAAAGCCTTAAAATATTTAATTAGGTCCTAGGATCTATGTTTATATTTCTTCAGGTAAGACAACTTGCATTGATACTTTATTTTTATTTGGTTGACCACCAACTCATAATCACCACATAGTTTTAGCTACTTGATACCATGCTTCAAGGAAAATTGTAGACCTAGGATTAGGGTCTCATACTTAGCCCAATTGTTGGTGCAAGGGAACTACAATTTGTATGTAGTAAAATATTATTTTTCCTTTTGATTGGTTGGGGCCACACTAACACTAGAGCCTTGCTTAGATCAAGCTCCATAAAAATGTAGATTATATAGCTTCAAATATCCTCAAAATTCTTAGCATTAGGTCCCATGTTCTAAATCAAAGGTATAAATATCAACATGTGAAGATGCAAAGTAGACCTTATCATTTTTTACATTATACTTGGTTATCAAGTAATTCATTTTTTGATAAAATTAAATCCTTATTTGATTGGCCACACCTTTCCATAGCAACCACATATGTGAGATTTTAGTGTGTATGTACCCATTTAATGTTTCTAACCAATCCTGATTGAGTAACAAATCATAATATTCTAGGATTTCAACCACAAGGATATCATTGTATTATTGTATATGTGGCTCTAAGGCTAATTTAATGTGTATGTTCAATAATTTCCTAACTTAAGGTACTATAGATTCATCCAACTATAGGACCACTATTTTTTATTTGTCTTGCATCAACCCTAGTTTCTTACATATAGTTATGGCATCACATTATATGATGATCTTGAGTTCACTAAAAAATTATGAACATTCTTACCAAACATTATGACTATTAAAAGGAAGGGTGGGACCTCAAGTTTGTCCTTATAAATCATTAAATTCATTTGGGAAGTCTTAGACTTGTCTATAGAAGATATTCCAATCAAGGTTTTCAATAACAACTCCCTCTACTTAGTGTGATCTAAACCAGTTCATGTAGGGTGATGTTAGCTTTGATATTATTCATATCGTCTATAATATTAGACCTTCCTCTGCTCTATGACTCTATGGGTTGAATTTTATATTTATCCTTTGGGGGAGGTGGAACTATTGTTTGGAGGTATAGAAGTAGTGAAAGGCTATTTTTTCCTCAATAGATAATTACTTATCTAGAATATCTAGAAGGCATGAACTTCATCTACAATATCCTCTGGTTCATTGTCATCTTCCACTAGAAAAGAAAAATCATGCATGTCAAATACCATAGTACTATTGGAGTGGTTGGAGGTATTATAAGAAGTCTTAGATTGACTCATCAAACCTTTTTGTCTATCACTTATTCTTGGAATATCTCAAATGTTGTGAATAAATCTATGTAACTCAACTCTCTGTGTTGAGCTATGTTATAAAATCTACACTAGTTAGGTATTGTTGCCTATAGAATATCTATCTTAGGTCCTTTTTTAAGTGGATGATCCATGTTGTTTCTATATTTTTTGAATGATCTATTGTACCTTAGATATACAAAGTTTCAATTGGTATTCTGGATGCCAACATTTCCCATCCTTTTTTGCATGCTCAATAATTCATTACTCAATTTATGTATTATCCTTTTAATAGTATCTAGTTTAACTTTATTAGTCATAAATATAACTTTAGGTGGTGGAAGTGTTGATTTGAAATAAATTCTAGACTCTATGGGGACTGCAAGCTTGGAAAAAGTTATTTGGAAAACTTATAATCTTGGTTGGGTTAATCATGAGATAGAGGCAATTGCATATGGGCCTGAGTTTGATTATGGTCCATAGTGTTTTGATTAGCATTTGAAATTGGATTTATAAAGGGGTAGGTTTGATACACTTTTAACACTAATAGGCTTTGAGATTGGGGGTTCATTTATCTATCAACCTCTATTTCTTCAAAGTAAGCTTGTGTCAAATTAGTAATATTAGTTTACTTACACAAAATCTATGGTGGTAGATCTAAATAATTATTGTATATTTCAAGGGATAATACAACATATATTTAATATGAAGTATATACCTAGTAATATATCTTTTGAAAACTCACATTGAATGCCATAATGGGTTCATTATGCTCTCTTTTCATGTTAGCGAAGTATTGGTACACTACACTATGGTTGGTAACTTGGTCAAATTATCCTAGGAAAATATTTTGGCATTCATTCTAAGACCTTATCAACCCTTAAATGACATTGAATAACCAATCATAGGGAACATCTTACAATATAAATGGTTTAATCCTATAAATTACATCCTTATGGATCACATTCAATATTCCCAAAGTATTTATGAAGGATTTGACATGTTCTTAAATAGTCCTACCTCCTAAAGGGGAAAAGAGAGGGAGGTATTTCATAAGATTTTGAGGCAAATCATGAACACCCCATGTAATGTTAAAGGCATAACCAGTTAACCATGGGTGGGTGATTTGACTCAAATAGGTTTATATTTTGTTTGTGGAATATGACTAAGCCTAGGACCTCCTCAAGATACCTTTATTTAACCTAATATTTCAATGGGTTTGTAAGGGTTGATGCATTAGGTTATTTCTATAAGTGTATCTTGTCAATATTTTAGATGTATCTAGTACAAATTTGATTATATTTCCATTTGAGTAATGAAAGAGGCTCTCTTTCTAGTGCCAAATTATATTATTTTATTGATATGGGTTTTATGCACACATGAGAATAATCACAAGCTAACCTTTAACATTTTAAGATCTTAGTGAAGATTGACTCCATTCCAAGGCATGAGTTGGAGGTATTCGGTCTTGTAGTGACTAGTGGTAGAATGGTGGTGTGTGAAGCAAATGTTAACCGAGATGGTTCAAATATGGATATGAATCATATATTCACTTGGGTTGAATGGAATAGAGATGGACTTAACTAAAGTGAGTAAGATTTAAAGAAACTAAAAATAAAGGGAAGAGTAAGGTTGGAAAGAAGATTTTTAAATAGAGATTGTGAATTCTTTTTAACCAAATTTAGAATAAGGACAAATGCTAATGGGCTAACGATTTTATCTTGTTACTTTAGCACACAAAACTAACAAACATAATAAAGAGGTATGAGGAATACAACATAGTTAACTTCTAGTTATTAGATAAAGGTTGTTGTTATTAAGACTATTGTAACATTTCTTAATAAAATATTATAGCAAATCCCAAAGAGAACCTTTGACTAGCTATAGTTCAGTCTAGGAAGTTGCATCAAATGGTATTTATACACAAATATTAAGAGTAACCTAGAAAACACATTACAATAAATAAGAGATATCAGCCTAAAATTATTTTTACATATTTTTAATTAATAAAAAATCTTACTAATTAACCACAAGCTACTTGAAAATGTATAAAATATATCAATAAACTAAGATAATGGTTAGATAAAATGCATAAAAACTATAGCACATACATGAAAGAGAATGTTATGTAACATATATTTTTTAAAACAACTATAAAGGTCTCTATCTATATTGAATATCAAAAATTATTCTCCTTTTGAAATGTGGAGATTACATGTATATATAAGCTTAGAATGGGGATGCCTCATCACTCAAGTCATTCTAAAAGTGACACATTTTTTTAAAATATCCCATGAAGGAACATGTATGACAAGTATGGATAGGATGCCACTAACCATTTACAAGAGACAAAATAGTTATCACAAAATTATAATTACATCAATAACAAAAAAATGACAAAATAATTTGCTTATGAAGAGGCAGTTACATTTGTTGATGTTTATTTACTAGCAGTTGTCATTGTTGTGACAGAAGTTGTTATAATGGTGGGATTAGTTGTTTTAGATGTAAGCATATTTGAAATGGTCAATGGGGAAATTTCACTTAAATATGCTTATTTTTTTGCCTTTCAAGCCTAAAAATGTTTACAAACAAGATTTTGTTGGGTTCAAACAATGTGCAAATTTAGCAAAGATGGCCTATAGATTCTATTAACCTCTATTAATAAGTTTCCATGTTAAATTTTAATGGCCCTAAACTCTACCCTAAAAATTACTATTTTTTTTACTTTCCTCCTTATAGAGTTGATTTCTTGACCAATTTATTCTAAGGAACATCCTTGAAGTCCCTGTTTGAAACTAGTAGCTACATGTTGTTGTAAGTTATCAAAATAGGCTATAGTAATTAGTTTACCTATTAGGTCTCTAACTTGAGATAATTTAAGATCATCCAAAATTTGTAAAACCTATCTTATATGTTTCATAAACTTGGGGACCAATGCTTGCACACTTGAAACCTAATTCTAGTTTTCCTACATTATAACTAACACCAAATTAAGAGAATTAGTTACTTTAATTAACATCATTAGATATAAATGGTTGAAATCCTTATTGATTATAATTGGGACCAATAATTTAATTTTATTCTTATATTATTTTAAATAATTAAACAATTTATATGTACTAGTGAATTGGGGAGACATTTAATCTTCATTACTTTTATAGTTTCAAGAATGTTATACAATTTGAGGGATATGTTCTAAACTTCCTCCTCTATCTATTTTGTATAATTCACAACCTATAGTGATTATTTTATATATTCTAATTCCTTATAAATATATTGTATATCCTTCTCAATTCCTCTAAGTAATTCATTATGAATTTAGTTTGGTTCATTAAGTAGGCAGAGAAGTATTCATTATAGGGAGACTCTTTTATCTTCCTATTTTTTCTTTTCGATAAGGAGAATATATCATTTCTCTCCTTTAATATAGATCTCACCATAGGTATCTCTATACTCATTAAGTTTAGCCTCTATGTGTCTTGGGATTTAAGGTCTACTACCTATTACGGAATCACCAACTATGAGGGGTTAATTGGTGGGGTATCCTAGAAAGAAGTCAAGCTTAGGATGTCCTTAGAAGATTGCATTAATGCCTCCACCTTGAGTGGGGCTTATAGATAAATAAATATTATCTTCTACCAATCCACATCCCTAATTTATAAGATGGAATGTACTATGAAATATGTCTTTTTACCAACCTTTTTGGATGTTATTGTTATAGTTACTAGGGTGGTAGAAGAAAATAACATGGGAAGGCCCAACTGAACCATTTAGATTGGTTGTTGGGTGGTAAGGGTTTCTTAAATGGTCTTAAAATTAACTCTATTAGGTTCAGGAACATTAGGGTCAGTAGCAATTGAAGAAATTGTAGAAACAACAGGAATTGAGGAAGAAATGGGAACATAAGTAATAATAGAATCAAGAGATACCATAGGGTGTGTGGAAATAATATTGGTGTTAGAGATAATAAGAATTGAATAAATAGTGATAGAAATATAAATAGGGTTACCTAATGGTACTTTTCCCTTTAACTCTTCAAAGATCAAAACTTTGGTCTTTTTTGGTTATGCCTCCTCATCTTCATCCTCTGGATAATCCACTAGAGAATTTAGCTCATTTTACATAATTATCTATGCCTTTACTAGAGCATCATCTTAATCCTCAATCCCCACTTGTGATGATGAATTGGTGCTTGAACTAGTAGGGGTCTTTGATGAATGGTCAAGAGCTTTGGTGGATATAAGCTTTCTTTTATAGTGAAACACTAGTTTCCCTATTGGAAGGATGATTTATTGATGAGGAGGTGGAGAAATTTGGACTATAGTAATGGGAGATTGGATTACCACTCGAGGGCCTACATCCCCATCATCAATAAATAAATATTAATTAGTTCTTTCTCTCTTCCCCAAGAGCTATTGGTAGTATTAGTTTCTTTAGCACCATGATCCTGCTCAATGGCCTTCATCACATTTGGTGTTAGTTAAGATAGCTCCCCATAAAATTTTATATATTATGATGGAATTAAATACCAATAATCTATGGATGCCCATCCACCTAGAGGTGTAATCCTATGTTTTTATTTCTCAATAGTGAGGGAGGGATCCCTATGAATTACCTTCAAGAGGTATTTTATGTGGTTGGCCATGTTTTTTCTCTTAAGGACCTTATTTGGTTTTTAGGAAGATGAAATAATTCTCAAAGTTATCATGTTCATATGGAATACCCAAGCCTTTAAGATGTTTCTAAACAAGGTTATGGAGTTCTTAATCCCTGTGTGGTAGTGAGGCTAATGGGTAAAACTCTCAATTTCTCCCAACATCCCCAAAGTGTTTCTTATTGGTTTAACTCATTATGACAATCATCAATAAAGAGCCATGTTATACATCTTTCTTCTTCATATTTAGGTCTTAAACTATGCTTCACCAGATATGGTAGGCTATTTCTTGTTCTTCTAAATTGTCAAGAATGCACTTGGTAAGACATAAGGTTGATGTCTTTGTTCCCCACTCTATGATTACTATGTAATCAAGATATATATAAATATAATATCCCCTCAGACCTAAGGTCTTGTTGATAATTTTAGATACTATGAGGAGGGGGGTATTATGTATTTCCTTCCAAACTTGTAGATATATGGCCTTAGTGATTTTGATAATGTTTCTTATGTATGAATAGACGTGAAATAATGATAAATAATCACATACCATTTTTTTGATGCGATCCTTGACTAGACTATAGAGCACTCCATTGTTGAAATAAATTTTGGCTAGGACAACATCCAAGAGGTAGGACATCATGAACAAGTTTCCTTCTATAAGCCTCTTATCTTTATGTAACATTTATTCCACCATCTTAGTGCTAATGATTTCTTTGAGGGAAAAATTTAGTTTAGATGTCAACAATAAATCAAGTAGTGGCACCCATTTTAATCGAAGGTAACCAATACTTAGATTCCCAAATAACTGGTTTAGTAAGGCCATCCCATTTTGATTCCCCATCTTTAAATTTTTAATTTAGATGAGGGTATCAGCTTTGAGAGTCACCATTTCCCCTAGTGGATCCATTTTCACAAGGTATCTTTATTTATACTTATCTTCTTCCATAATACCACCTAATGGATATCATAAGTGGAATATACAAAAGGAAGCTATAGATATCTTTGAAAACCATCACCATTTATGCATGACACAACTTTATTATGGTTTATGTGGTCAAAGAAATAATTAAAGACCTTACCTACAAAGAAGAGGTCTCTGAGTAGGTCAATGCATGACATCACTTTAGGTTTGGTTGATGAAAAAAGGAGTGATTATCATTTTAGTGGTAGAAACTTGATCACTAGTTGCTTTTATTATTTCATTAGGTTTTCCTCCATTGAGTGTGCATTTATTCCATTAATGGAATCCCATAGTTTAGTGTATTTGGCATACTAGTTTTCAAACACCGTTGAGTCAAATATCCTGTCTTCATACTCTATAGAATCCTTAATTAAATACTTCAATTGTAGAAGTGATCCTATATATTCCTGGAGGATAAATCCATTATATTGTTCTTTTCTTGGGCAATTTTAGTGGTAATTTAATTCATAACCATTCTACAGAAGTAATTTGAAAGAAAATGTCGGTAGATAGGGATTTTTAGTTCTCTCAATATGCAAGTGAGCTCAAATTCTTTGGAAATTGAGAAATCATAATGTCTCTTCATAATTAGACCATATATCTCAAAGTGGAGACTTTACTTCTAGTTTGTGTGCCATTAATGTTCAATATATAGAGGTTTGATTTATTTACTTCAATTTAAACTTTGCCAATTTTATTTGGTAAGTCATATAGACTTCACATATGCTGAAAGGACTACACTATTATCATCCTTTTTACAAGTGTCATTGTAACACTAATTTTTAAAAGAGGATAACTATGCCATGTGGCACTTTCTTTGATAGTTGGGTGTTAGGACTTCTGTTTAAATTATCACCCATCATTTTGCATGAAGATAAAAGAAACAAAACCCAAAAGTACCAAAGACCAAAAGTTTGTGAAGTACCACATCAAAAAAAATGTTGATTAAGTACCATGTTGAAAAAAAGTTGTGAATCCCAAAAATTCATGAATGTTTGGAAGTTAAAAATCTACATAAGTCCTGAAGAGTAAAAAATGTCAATGAACAAAAGTTTATAAAGTACCATGCTAAACAAAAATACTAATAAAGTACCATGCTAAAAATAAAGTTGAAGACAAAAATTTCATGAAGACTTGGGAGTTCTAAATCTGTAGAAGTCCTAAAGAGTAAAAAATGTTGACAAACAAAATTTTGTGAAGTACCACACCAAAAAAAAGTGTTTAAGACCAAAACATGCATGAATTTGGGAAACTTGCATACATTTAGAAACTTATGAAAGACTTTAATAGGTTAACCTGAATAAAAGAAATAGTGAAAACCTGGATAACCAAGATGGAAATTTCATTAAGATTAGGATAATTATAACAAGAAACATAGACATAATAATTTTGGGCAATATTACCTTGTTAAGTATACATATAAATGCCAATAAATGTTTTTCTCATCAAAATGAGTTCCTTTCAGGTTGTAATGGGTCCCTATTCACAATTTTTTTGAGAGTGGGGTATGTTGACTATAATAATGATCTTTTTGGAATATTCCATAGGACTACATCACCACTATGAAAATACTCTTCTTAGGAAAATTATTTATATTATGACCTACTAATTCATAGTCAAAAAACCATAAATTACTATAATTATCTTTATTACTATTCGTAGTGAGATTCTCTAACTAAGATGCCATAGAAACAATATAGGAATTCATAAAGATATTGATCCTTGTATATATACTTATAATAGCTTTAACATGAATGGTATCTTATACTACCTTGCATGAGTTAGTGAAGGTCTTTTAGGATAAAGTATGTCAAAAAAGAAGTAACAAGCCTCCTATAAACCACTGGGCATGTTGAGTTGTGTTTATCTCAAATGTTAACTTGGAAAGAAGCATTTTAAAATTTGAATAATACACATGCACACTCTCATTAATTTTTTGTTTAATATTCTTTAGGGCAGTAATAATCTATTGTTCAAAATTTGGAATGTCAAATTCTTGGAGAAAATCCACCTTCCACTACTCGTAGTTAACCACTACTTGTTGTAGATCAAACTTCCTGTACCATTTATGTATATATTCTAAAAGGGTAGTGACAAATTGAGTTGCTTTCTATTCAGTAAAAGTAATGTCTCACTCCTTCCAAATGAGTTCACACTTATGAACATGTTCCACTACATTTTAAACATCATGATATTCAGGCAGATGAAGCATCATCTAATAGACTATAAGCAAACTATGTGTTGGAAATAGATCCTACTTTGATGTACCTATAATCCCTTTTGGACCTTATGGGGGAGGCCCACCAATACCTCCTATACTACCTCTAGATCCTCTATCTTAACCACCACCAATACCGCCTCTTACACCTCTTATGAAAATAAAAGTACTTGATACATTGGGCGTAGAAGTAGGTTGATTAACTATGGAAGGACTTGTACTTTTACCATTAGCTATACTTGGTCCATTAGGCATTTCAAAGTGAGCCATAGAAATGAATTGTAATGCAAAATAAATTAAGAATAAACTACTATCTTAATCCTATACTTCAAAATTTTCTTTGATAGGTTCAAACTTTGACTCTATACTATCTGTATACCAATTTCTTAAAATAACTTCATCCAAATCAAAGTCATGAGTATGCATTATGGGTGTAGATTTGGGCCTATATATTGGGTACTATATTAATTAGTGCTTGACTTATTTCTCCTACATATACATGTGGTTAGGGAGTCCTAATTATACCTTTCTACCTCCTTGTGGATCCTTAAAACACTTGTAAAGTCCTCCCAACCATTTCATAGATTGCTTCCAATCATAGGCCTTCACGTAGCCTCATCGTTTATGTAACTATCACTAACTAGTTTCCATGTTGAACCAATAATTTTATATTAATGAATGTCCCTTCATTTCCCCACCAACTGTGCTGCTCATGTGAGGGAGAGTTTCATCATCCATGTGGAAGTTTTTAAGTCCTGAGTCAACTATAAGCTTCTTAATTTATAACAAAAATTGCTTGAGATACCTTATGTATAGCTTCTAAAGGAAGTTAAAATGGGATTCTTGTAGATAATAGTATGTAAAGAACACATATTTTAAAATATAGATATTAAGTGTTCCTCACCACTAAACATCCACTACACACATCTAGGGGCTCCCAATCTTGCCAAGATCAAATGATGCTCTATTGACTAGGATACCTTCCATTGGTAATTCCTTGAATGGTTTTGAACATATGTTAAAATTCATGTATGCAAGTGAATGGGAACTTCTATAAATAAATATTCATAGAGTGTCATAAAGGTTTTGTTCTACCCATGCATAATTATAAACTCTTCGTTTAAGATACTAAAGTTCAAAATTATCTTCTAAAATAATAATTCAATGTTTGACATTTTCCAAAGATAATCAATTGAGAATTTTCCCACCATTTTGTGAATAAGCACAATGTCTACTGACAACAAAAAAATGTTGGGCTCTTTTCCTTTAGTCTAACATGTCTTTCCCTAGTCATGCACCTAAGATAAAAAGAGTTATAATGAGTTAGTGTGCTAGCAAATAATTTCAAAAAAGGTTCTTGTATGCTCACTTGAACTACCCAAATTAACACTAGTTCATATTGGTTTTGTCATGTGATAGTGTATAAATATATCTTCTTAAGCTAGGGTTTTTGAACAAGAACTTATTTTTAAATTCATGCTTTGTTACATGTCTAACTCTTAACTATTCATTCACTCCATACTAATCATAGAAACAAAATAGGGTGTGAACTCAGAATAAAATAGTAATAATTACATTATGTTCATAAATAGATTACATAAGTGTTTCATCAACACAAATTTTTTCTCTCATTACATTCATATGAAATATCCAAAATTATGATGGCTTTAAGATTAAAATCATCAACAAAAAATAAGTAAAATCAGGGGGTATTTATACATGGTTATTCCTTTAATATTCAATTACAAAATCAATTACAAAAATATGACTCAGTAATAAACATTAATAACAATGAGTCATAAGAAGCCATTACATTGAATTCCTAAGGACTCAGGCCTAACTTCCCCCATATGTTCTCTCTATACTAGATCTTCATCATCATGCACCTATATTTTCATAGATTGGTGTTAAATTCATGCTTTACTATTCTTCTCTGACATTCAAGTGAACCATTCCTTAATCATCTTTGATTTCATCAAACTTGCCCAAGTCTTTCGCTAATGCTTGAGTTCTACATTCTCGATTCGTTCATGTTTTATGTTTCCTTATTCTATGTGACTTACCTCTTCCACACCATATTCTTCCATGTCATGTCTCTTCTACACCACAGTCTTTCATGTTATGTCTCTTTCATACCATGGTCTCCAATAAGTACTTAGGAAAAGTAGATATAAAATTGAGGGCCCAAAAATGAGCTATATATGCATCTTTCCTAATGAAGGATATACACCCTTGAATTATAAAAATTTTGTTGTTAACACACATTTATAATCTCACAATAATTTCAAGCCTTCTGATGACTCTTTTTGTGTCCAATAATTACCCAAAGTTACAAGCTTTAGTTCATCCTTAGTACTAATATTCCCTACCATTTTATTTAATGGTTACTGATATATCTTGTTGGACCCACTTGTAATAGACTCTCACAGTGTCCTCTACCCTTCTTATTCTTGAATGTTTAAATTTTATAACTATGCATTTTCAATTTTAGCTTTTGGTTCTTCTACTTCTTGCTCATCTTCAAAGAGACCCTTCAACTTCAAGTCCTTTTGGTGAAATATTTGGTGCTTTGAGACCAATTTGTTTCATAATAGTAACAAAGATGAAAAATCTCTTATCTATTATATTGGTAGGTTAAATTTATTGAAAGAAAAAAAATGAATCTAAATTACGTATAGTATTTATAATTTAAATGGGGGAGTAATTATCGTGACATTAAATTGAAAATAAGAATGGAAAGAGGGAAGGTAAAGAGTCATAGGTGGACAATGTTACGCCTTTAACCTATAATATGTCTATGGATATGTATGTCTAAATTATGGCTTACACACCTTCATATTACCTTATATTTTTCTATTTTCTTAGCATGGTATGCCTATGGAATAAATTTTGATAAGTAGAGTATATATATGAGGTAGTGGTTATTTTTTTATCATCATATTTTGAATTATGTTCTTATTACATTATTGTGGAGGTTTCCCCCTTAAAGTGGCTTAATCATAATATTCAAGTATTATGATATTAAGATAATTAATGTTGTGGATCTATTTATTTTGATCTTAATTCTACAATATATAATTCTATTGTTTTGAATTGTCCTAGTAATTTCATTACAAATGGTATCAGAGCTTCAATTTGGGATATTTTTTGTGATGTATTTTTATTTTTGGATCTCTCATCTTGAACACTAGAAGAATGAAAAAACATAACTTGTGATCTAAGAAGAATTGAATTTTTCATAATCATAGTTTTGTTTGTGAGGATTTTTACAAAAAAAGAAAAAAAATATGGTAAAAAAATGTCTACAATTTTTTTATCTTGTGCAAATTAGAAGTCATTGGATTCATCTCTATTATATGATCATAATGATATATTTTATTGGTACACTTTTTGAGCCAAAAAGTTTCACCCTTTTGCACATTAATAGTTTTTTGTATTTGTCTTGGTAAGTTGATCATAATGGTATCATCTGCCAATACATTTTTTTGAATTTATGATCCTCCAAGGGTTTGTTAATAGTAGGGCCTAACACTTGTGGTCATGATAAATGGAAATAAACACCTAAAACTCTTCAAAAATATGACATAGATTCAAAAACTTTTGATCCAAGTATTTCAGAGGTAGTTCAACAACTTAAGTCAGAGTTATAGGGCATGGTGCATAAAGATGATCTTGATGCAATTAAAGTGGACCTCACAAGACTAATAGGGGACTTGAATAGCTTTTGGAATCAATTGTAACAAATCATTTGGCAATTGGCCAACTTTTTAACTCAATAATTTAAAAATAACCCTCCACCACTCCAGTTTGGTTCTTCTCCTCTAAACAATCACAATGCCAACCATGGTATGAATCTATTTTTTATAAAACTGGACCTATGCAAGTTTTATGGTAATGATCTACTCACATGGATTACTCAAATTAAAATTTTATTTGATCTACATCAGACTCCCTATTCATAAAAGGTGATCATGGCTTCTCTATATCTAAAACTTAGGTAGTTTATATGGTATCATTGGTTGTGTACTCAAAATAAAAATAAGGTTCTCTTGGTTACCTAGTTTATATTTTATAAATATTTATATCTCCACTATTGTAACAATGTCTCAAAAAACTACTTCAGCCAACTAACCAAGTTGTGCCAAACTAGGATGGTTAAGGATTTCATTCATCAATTTTTAGAATCTTGCCTTATGTGTGACATCAAAAATTGAGGGAAATATAATTGACCTATTTTTGGGTGACCTAAAAGATATCATCCAATTATAGGTTTGCATGTTTCATCCTAGTAATGTATATGAATTTATACCAAGGGCACGTTTGGCCAAGGAAAAAGAGTTGATCAAATGAAGACCTTTCATTAATGTGTGTGAATGTACCTTACCAACACCATCATTTACATAGCCTAATATATCTACACCTAAGAAATTTGAAGATAAGTGTTCAAAAGGTTTGTGTTTTATATATGATAACAAATGGATTAAAGGACATCGATATGCTGAAAAGAAATTATTTTACATTGAAGGTGACAATAAGGAGGAATAAGATGACGAAGCTTTAGGGGTAGGTTTGAAAGATCCTAAAGATGAATCTGAAGATTATCAATCTAATTTTTCTTGTCATACACTTTTAGGCATTATTACTTCTCAAAATCTTAAGGTGATGGGTTTCCTAAAGAAAGAGAAGGTGACTATGTTAATTGACTCTAGTAGTACACATAAATTCATCAACAATACGTTGGCTACTCATTTGAACTATTTCATTTATCCATCTCAAAAATTTCATGTCATGATTGTAGATGGTGTTACATTCAAATATTTTGGAAAATGTCATAGTATTAATCTTTATATGGGAGACTACTTGCTAAATTCTCCTATGTTTACTATTCCCATGGGAGAAGTTGACATTATTTTGGGAGTGCCGTGGCTCACCACTTTGGGCACTATTGAGATGAGTTTATAATAATTATTCATGAGGTTTAATTTTTAAGTTAGGACCTTTAAACTATGTGGATTATGGGATAAATATCCATAAGTAGTTAGTTCCCATCAAATGACAAAGATTCTTAGAAAAAGTGCAAAAGGATTTATTACATGATTATTTTCCATAGAGGTTCAACGAAGGAGTCTATACATATTGATTTGGAAAGGGTGATAGATGAACATTATATTATTTTTGGTGACATGAAAAAATGAATTCCTCTTAGTTAGGCAAATGATCATGCCATCATACTCATTTTAGGAAGTACACTACCCAACATCAGACCCTATAGGTACTGTTATGCCTAAAAGAGTATAATTAAAAATATGAAATAGGAGATGTTGGAGGCAAGAATCATCCAACATAATCAAAATGAATATTCATCCCTAGTGGTAATGCTATGGAAGAATGATGAAAGTTGGGGGATATGCCTACACTATAGAGAAATCAATAACTACACCATCAAATATAAGTTTTCTATTCTAATAATTGATAATTTTCTAGATGAATTACATGGTGTTGTTCATTTTACCAAGTTAGACCTTTACTCTGGGTATCATCACATTCTCATCCTTGATGAGGACATACCTAAAAAAACTTTTACAACTCTTGAAGGCCATTATGAGTTTATGATTATGCCTTTTGGCCTCACAAATGCACCATTTACATTTTAGAGTTTGATGAATATTGTTTTTAGGCCATTTTGAGAAAGTTTATATTAGTGTTTTTTTATTATATCTTCATCTACAAAAAAAATTGGGAAGACCATTTTAAGCATGTTAAATAGGTAATTTTACTTATAGAACAACATAAAATTTATTCCAAACCTTCCAAATGTACTTTTGGTGTCCAAGATGTGGAGTACTTGTGTCATATTGTTTCACATAAAGGAGTGAAATTTGATCCTAAAAAAATCCAAATGATGATGGAGTGGTAGGTTCCCAAGTCCCTCAAAAGGCTTTGAGGATTTATGGGACTAACTAGTTACTATCATAGGTTTTTCAATACTTATGGTAGAATTATATCCCACTCATCTCTATTTTTAAATAAATACTCCCTCCATTAGATTGATTCAACTATCAAGGTATTTAAATAGTTGAAAATGGCTTTGTGCATAACTCCAATTTTGGTTACTCCTATTTTTTTTTAAAACAATTATGGAGTGTGATGCATCAGGATATGGCATGGGGGTTGTACTCATGAAATAAGGTAAGCCACTAGAATTTGAAATTTTTTAAATGAAGGAATAAAATAGGCTCAAACCAATTTGTGATGAAGAGATGATGGTTATTCTACATGCCATGAAACAATGGAAACATTATCTGATGGGTCATCACTTTTAGGTAAAGACTTATCATGATAGCCTAAATTTTTTTGGGATCAATGATTGTCATCTAAATAACAATATAAATGGGTGATTAAAATGTTATGATGTTATTTTAAATAACGTATAAGAAAGCAAAAGAGATTTGGTGGTAGATGCACGCTCCTGATAGGATGAATCAATTGAGGCATTATTATGAACCATGACCATGTGGTAAGTAGATTGGCTAGAGGAACCAAGATATGAATGGGAGAATGATATTTCTTCCAAGGATTTGATTCAAAATCTTCATTAAGGTTATAAATAATCTAAAAAATTTACATGGAATGGGAAAACATTATGATATAAAGATAGATTATACATGTATAAGAATTATCTCCTCAATCATAAAATTCTTCAATAATTTCATGCCTTTGAACTTTGAGTTCATTCTATATTTTTGAAAACATATCATAGAATCAATCAATATTTATTTTAGGAAGGACTCAAGGGGGATGTCTAGAAATGTGTGGTTGAATTCATGGTATGTCAAAAAAATAAATGTGAAACCATTAATACCCTAGGTCTTTTACAACCTTTATCCATCCCTAGCCAATGTTGGAAGGAGTTTTTCATGGATTGTATTATAGGTTTACCATGGTCTAAGAGTAAAAATGTTATCACACTATTTTTGGATTGACTCACCAAGTATGCTCATTTTTGTTCCTTATCATAACCATTTGTTTCCAGTACAATAGCTTCTACTTTTCTCAATAGAGTTCAAAAATTGCATGGTATTCTAAAGATCATTTTAAGTGACCAAGATCCCATTTTTATTGGTAATTTTGTACTAAATTATTTACATTTTTGGGCATGTATTTTTCCCATATCTCTTCATATCATTCCAAATATGATGGACAAATAGGGGTAGTCAACAAATGTCTAAAAGGGTATCTTCATTGTTTTGTTTTTGACAAATAGGAAAAATGGTTTCATTATCTACCACTTGAGAAATGGTGGTATAGTAATTATTTTCACACTTCTTCCAAGATGTCTCCCTTTGTGTCATTTTATGGCTATCACCCTCCATCCAAAAATTCATCTTTGATAGTGAATTATAAGGTTCAATCTATTGAGGAACACATTCACCATTAATAGGAGTTGTTAGTCAGTTTGTGAGAGAATTTAACAATGGCACAAAATAGAATGAAAAAACAAGAAAATCAACATTATAATGAGTGACATTTTGTCATAGGTGATTGGGTATTTGTGAATTTGTATCCATATAAATATATGTCTCTGAAGAAACATAAAAAGTATAATAAGTTTTCACCTAAGTTTTATGGCCATTATTAGATCTTGTATAAAATTGGTAGTGTGGCTTACAATCTTGAATTACCTCCATCCACTCACATACATTTGGTATTCCATTTATCTTTCCTAAATAAGGTAGTTGGACATAGAGTTTCCACTTAGATTGATTTATTTGAATTGGATGAAGAAGGTTGAGTCATTCAAGGGGCTGAAGAGATCCTTCACAGATGCACTAAGAAACTATAAACCAGAGTCATTAAGGAATATTTGATCAAATAGAAAAACCTTCCTTATAAATATGCAACATGGGAGGATGAATAATTAATTCAACAACATCTTGGTTTGGTTAAATGTTGAAGACAATGTTGTTTAAAAAGAGATGATAATGTTATGCCCTTAACCTATAGTACATTTATGAATATCTGTGGTCAAATTGTGGCTTACACACCTTCATATTATCTTATTGTATTTCTCTATGTTCTTAGTATGGTCAACCTATTGAATAACCTTGGATAAGTAGAGTATATATAAGAGGTATTGGTTAGTTTTTTATCATAATATTGAGAATTATGTTCTTATTACATTATTATTTTGATTTCCCCATTGAAGTGGCTCAGTCATAATATTCAAGTATTTTACTCTTTCGATAATTATTGTTGTGGATCTATTTATTCTTCTCTCAATTCTATTATACATAATTATATTATTGTGAATCATCCAATTAATTTAATTAAAAAAAAACAAATGCATATTTCATCCACTTATGTAAGGATAAAACTAAAAGGGAGTGAGTTGGTTTAATAAATCAAATTCAATTAGTGCTTGGAATGAGTTATACATCAACATAATAAAAATGCATACCCATTAAATAAAAATGACAAAGTTTTGGTATTCATTTGGTTCATGGATAAAATAATGAGTACAAAGTTTCATTCTTATTCCTCTTCAATATTCAAAAATTATGGACATAAAAAAACACTCTTTTAATTTCCATTTATAATATTTATAACAATGGGAATGAGCTCACCCTTCACATTCCCAAAAACGACTCTTCATATTCTATTTTTTACCCTATTTTATCCTTTATAGTTTTGAATTTTACAAAAATGAAAATGTGAATTTATTGAAATAAAATGTATAATAAAATAGGAAAGATAAATTTCAATCCACTAAGGATCCTTTGTTGATGTTGTGGTTGGTTATAAATAACCTAGTGCAGCTAAAGCACTTCTAACTTGTTCTTTATCTTGAGTGGCCTTGAATTTTTTGAATCTATTTATCGATTGCATAACATCATGAACATTTGGGACTAAGAAGTGATTACACCATATAATCCACCTTAAAAAAAAACATCATTATATTCATAATCTCACCAATTTTAGCCAATTAGTTATTCATTTCATCGATTAGGACATGAATCTTGCTGATTATAGACATGGATGTTCTACTGAAAGATCTTTCATTATAGAAATTTTCTTTTATAACTTTCTCAAATTTATATATAACTTAATCCATGATATGAAAGGTGATTTAATATTATTATAAAAGTTTTTAATGAACTATTGGAATAAAAATGATTGGGGGGTGAATCCGTCATCAAAACATTTACACTCTTTACCTAGTCATTCATGAACTATCAAAATAATATAGTAAACTAGTTACACATTAAGAACCATGAGTATGAGAGAATAACATAACATAGATAACTTATTTTAGAGGTAACATATTAAGGGGAATAAAACCCACTAATGATTAAAATGTACTACTATATTATAATTAAATCATCAAGACTTAGTGAAGCACTAACTTCACTTGGAGAACTAACCCCAACTAGCCAAACACTAACTTGACTAGGCTTTAACAATAACCCACTTGCAAGGAGGTACAAACCCACTAAATGACTAAGAAAAAAATAAACCACCTCACACATTTTATCACATTTATGACCCTTTATTTATCATATAATATATGATGATCTCCATATTCATCTCTACACACACCTATCCTTCTCAGACTGGTCTCTAGCCTTATTTGCTTAATTAGCCCTCTTCTTAACTAAGTTAGGTTATATGAACTTGATAATAATCTATAGTAACCATATAATATATTAATATTGTTTATTTTTATCCTTTTAATATTAAAAAATACCCCCTTTCTCTCTTCAAATTTTTATCTCATTCGCTTCAACACCCATATGCCAAAACCTAGGCAATTAGGCCTATTAGACTTTGTTCTTATACTAGGCTCTTGCTCATACACCTCTTGGTTGGACATACATACTTTCCAAAAAAAAAAATTCAATTAAATTTTCATTATTAAGTGTAAAAACATTAACCAAGGATTACAATAGTTTTTTCATAGCATATAGGACCAAAATCCCTTTTAGGCCTTAATGAGACCTAATTCAATTAGGCTGTCATTAGCACATGTTACCCTTTGAACACCTTGGAACACTCTTATACTTATCACATGTTAATAAAACATCCAATTTAAATTTAATATACTTATATCAATCACATATTTATTCCATGACACATTTTAACTCCAACCACCACTTGAACCATACTATTGACACTGTTCATAATTAGGCCTATGCATACCTAGAAAATATGTCTTAAACAATTGAACCAAAAACATAATATTTTAAAAGAATAATGGAAAAAATAATATAAAGATAAGTCTCATGACCTTATAGTCACAAAAAAATTTATTATACCTCACAAATCAAGGCAAAAGTACTCAAACCCTTCTTTGCAAGTAGTCCACTCAGAACTACCAATAAGCTTCAAAACACAATCATGGAGACAATGAATTATAAAACCTATATAATCACTTTAATTAACTTAAAATTAATTTATATTATCATAAAACACCCTAATAACAACTTAAAATAAATATATCATAAGATTTAATAACAATATTTGTCTTACATACCAATCTCATGACTTCACTGTACACAAACCTTACTTAGATAAGTCAATTTGAGAGCAACTTTATGATATATAAAATCATTTAAAATATCTTATCATCCAATATGGACAATTATTATAGGTATTAAACAACAAACCCATGAATTTGTATCCATACCTAATCCATGACAACATATCCCTAATCTCATTTTGACTTTTATCTGGTTTTTCTCACTATCTGCACCATTAGGCCTTTTAGCAATAGGTCAACTTGCATGACCAATTTATAAAATATGAAGTTTTGAAATTATTTATAAACCTTAATAGGAAACCAATACAAGTCTCAAGGTTAAACCTCCATCCATTTAGTAACTTTTACTCAATCAACTCTGCCTATTACAATAATTTTTTGAGAAACAAGGCCTTTCCTATAGGGTCCACTCACTCAGATGATAAACCAATTCCACTTGGAGATACCTGGGAGAGTTAAATACATTATAAAATAATAAAAATATTCCATCTAATCGATTATCATTAATTTCTATCAATATCTTCCATATTTGGTCAAAGTCAGGGTTTTAGAGAGGTTTAAACCACCTTATATTCTTAACAATCATTCATAAAGATTAGCCCCCTATTTCAAAAACTAATTCTTATAAATCTGATATAATACCCTTAATCATATACAAATAATTTATTAGGTTCTAATTAATATGTTACATGTGCTAATGACCACATGAAATTCCTTCTCAAGTTGAGAACTCTTCATTCTATGCACATAGGAAACCTCAAAACCACATTCCATGCCATTTATTACAAAATTTGACCTCAAACTTGATAAAATACCTGAAAAAACATGGCATACCTATTTAAATTATTGTTTATCCTTTATTACCTTTAAAATTTATCCTAATACCCCATTAGGCCACCATTTCTCTATTTGTTCTTTAGGCTTTTGACCTGCAAGTCTCATTAGTGAAACTGACCGTGTAGCCACTATCCATGCACTTTCCTCTTCACTCACATGCTCAAAAAATTTCTAAAATTATATAAAATTTATTTACATCCTTCATAAGTCTTGATAACATCTCATGACCTCTCATTAGGTTAGTATAGTTAGAACTAGTCTAGTTGTATGCTAGGTCTATGGGCCTTACCCTTGTGGGTTCACTTTGAAACATACCTGAGTGATTTAATGCCTCATATTTATACTAAAACATCCATATAATACCTCTTATTCCTTTGTGTACCCATCTCACTATGCCACCATGATCATTCATGCATAATACTAGGCATCCTATGCACAAACCTTATCAAGTCTCCTACTAGGTTCAAATACTTGATAACCTTGACAATTGATCTTGAAACATTTTTTGATGATTATCTACCTTTATTACACACCTTATATTTTTTTCATACCTCTCAAGGATTCAATTAAAAAATAATAATATTCAATGACCTCATACCTCATGAACAACCTTTGACATCAATGACAACATCAATGTCAAGCCTTAACAATAGAAACAATGATAAAAAATATCCCCCTTTGTCATTGATGGAATACCATATTTAACATTTATCATCCTTATCTCCCAATTCTAGTCTTTCTCCCCATTTGACATAAATGACAAAGTAATGTCTTTAATTCCTTGGATCACACTCCTTGTAGTCAAAATACTCAACACCTAGAACTATGAGTTTATGAGACATAAAACAAACATGCTCCCCCTATCTCTATACATACCTTCTTGGAAAAACTCAAATTTTATTGAATATAATGATAATTATTATCTCCCCCTAAGTACTTGGGTTTTTTAATGATTTCTCTGGGTAGTAATTACCCCAATTTCCTGTCTTAGATGTTCAAAAGTTGCCTTTGGAAGTGGTTTGGTCAAGATTTTTACAATCTGATCCTATGTATAAGCATTTTCAATTTTGACACTTTGTATACTTACCTTATCTCTTATAAAATGTTACCTAATATGAATATGTTTTGTTCTTGAGTGCATGACAAGGCTCTTTGAAATGATTATAACATTTGTATTATCACAATATATAGGTTTAAGACCATCATACTCCACCTTGTAGTCTTTTACAGTCTATCTCATCCATATAACTTGAGTGAAACATAAATATGATGAAATTTAATTAGCCTCACAAGTGGATAAATATATTGATGGTTGATTCTTGATTATTCATGAGACTAGACATCTACCTAGAAAGAAGGATCCTTCACTAGTACTCTCCTTATCATCTATACTTCCTGCCCAATCTACATCTGTGCAAGATATCAATTTGAACTCCTTGCTTATTAGATACCACAATACATACTCCATAGTCCCTTTGATATAAATTATTATCATTTTTACTTCTTTAAATTGATTTTTCTTTGGATATAATTGAAACCTTCCCACAAGACCTACAATTTACATGATGTCAGGTCTAGATGTAGTGGTGTATAACAAACTTCTAATCATTGACCTATAAGATGTCTAATTGACCTTTGAAAACTCATATACATTACTCAACTTACATCTTATCATCATGGGTATAATAACTACCTTGAAATACTCCATCTCAAACTTCTTCAACATCTCTCTTATGTACTTGGCTTCTAAGATGAATATACCTTTTTCAGATTGAGTGATTTGTAACCCAAAAAATTATGAAAGTTTTCCTAGCATGGGAATCTCAAACTCTTTCTTCATCACCTCTACAAAGGTATTTGTCATGTTTTCATTATTTCCACCAAATATGATGTCATCTACATATAAAACTACAATCAACTAATGGTCATCTTCTATCTTGATGTATAGATTGTTGTTTGCAAATCCTCTTTTGAATCATTGATCCAATATTATTGTCTACCCTAGCATACCAAGCTCTAGGAGATTGATTTCAACCATATAGGTCCTTATTCAATCTACAAACATATTATTTATCATTTGATAGTGAGAACCCTTCAAGTTTCTCAATGTACAATTCTTCTTCCAAATTCCCATTAAAAAAGGTAGATTTGACATCCATTTACTATACCTTGAATCCTTTGAATCTTTCATAAGCTAGAAACAATATAATGGCTTAAATATTTATATTGGTTTAAAGGTTTCCTCAAACTATACTACTTTAACTTATGCATATTTCTTGCATACCAATCTAGCCTTGTTTCTAATGACTTCTCCATCTTCATTCAACTTGTTTCTGAACACCCATTTTGTGCCAATGACATTCTTGTCTTTAGGCCTAAGAGCTAATTCCCAGGTCCCATTCTTATATATTTGGTGTATCTCCTCATTCATATCACCTATCCAAAATATTCATTTTCTATATTTTATAATAATCTTAGGTTAAATCTTTGATTTTAGAGCATTCTCTTGATTTAGATTACTTACTAGTCTTCTCCTAGTTTGCATACCTGCATTATTTTTACCAATGATTTGACATTTATGGTGGTCTTTTTGAATATATATTAAGGGTCCTTTTCAGTCCTATATCTATTTAAATTATTAATCCTCATAAACCTCTATGGTCTCCTCTTCATTCTTTAATTCCACATTCTCTAAAGTGTTATTTGACCATGAGTGAGATTTCCTTATCTCATCAATTCTCACATTGGTGATTTCCACTATCTTTTGTAGTCTATTGTTATAACATATATAGGATGAGATCATTAATGAGTATCCTATGAATATGCCTTCATCAGATCTAGAATCAAAATTACCCAAGTCTTCATCATCTCTTTTGATGAAACATATACTCCCAAACACTCTAAAGTGTTCTACATTTATAATTCTACCCTTCCATAGTTTATAAGGAGTCTTATTGCCATTAGTCCTTATCTATCCCCTATTCAACATGTAGATAGTGTCACTTATTACCTCTTTCCAATATACATCAGATAGCCTAAACTCATTTAACATAGTTTTATCCATCTCTTGAACTATCCTATTCTTCCTTTCTAGTACCCCATTTTGCTAAGGTGTCATAAATAATGAGAATTGTCTCCTTATTCCATGAACCTCATAGAAATAATCAAACTCATTAGACCAAAACTTTATTCCTATATCAGATCTTAGGCATTTTATATTATCATTCTTCTCATTCTCAACAAGAGCCTTGAATGCCTTGAACTTTCCGAGAGCTTCTAATTTGTCTTTTAGGAATGCAACCCAAGTCATTTTTGTGCAATCATTAATGAGTAACCTAAAGTAGATATCTCTTTGAATGACTTGAATTCCTTTAGGCCCATAGATATTAGTGTGGATTAGTTCAAAGGGTATTTTATTAGATTACTAATAGTACTTGAACCTTATTGTAGTTTTCTTACCCTGTTGGCATGCCTTACAAAGTATGTTTGTAGGTTTGATGATCTTAAGCATATTCTTTATAGGCTTCTTAATGTTAATCCTAACTAGGTTATCAAACTTTAGATGACCTAGCATTCTATTCCATATAAAAAATTTATATATATTTTTGATGAAACATCTCCCCTTCTTTATCTCATTCAACACATAAAGGTTGTTCTTAGTCCTCTTGGCAATGGCAATTAGCCTTCTTGGTTTTCCTCTCCTTATCACACACCCTTTGTCATGAAAGGTTAGTGTGTGTAATTAATTTAATATTTGATTCAAAATAATTAGGTTATGATTCATACTTTCCACATATAATACATTTTGTTTCTTTGTCTTTCTATTGTCCAAACTTAAGATACCCTTGCCAACTATATTGACAGTTGTGTTGTCTCTAAACCTCACTGTTCCTAAAAAAATCTTCTTCAAAGAGATGAAATTATTTATATTTATTATCAAGTGGATTGAGAAACCACTATATATACCATTTCATTTTTCCATCTTAAATTTTAAATGAAGTATGATCTAGGATAGAGTCGTATTTGGTCTTTTGTTCATCCTTGGCAAATAGTCCATATTACTTCTTGAGCTCAATTTGATCCATCCCAGATTGATTTATCTTTTGGAACTTATGAATCTATTAGATCACAATCTTGTAATGTGTCCTATATTATGATAGTTGTAGAAAATAACATTTCTATACTTACCATGATTCCATGATGACTTATCCTTTATAGCATTAGGTTACCTAATTGATATTTCTAGGTTAGTACTCTTGACATGTCCTAGCTTATCATTCTTTCTCTAAAACTTTCTCAAATTATCTATAAGCTATTCATGCTCACCCTTTAATGAATCTAGCTTTATCTTCAACTGGTCATACATAACTTCCTTTGACTTACACCTTATGTTGACATATTATAGCTAACTTTTGAGATCCGTGATAGTCTCTTTTTGGTGTTTCAAATCATCAAGGGTATTAATGAGCTCAGATTCAAGGTATAATTTATCTTCTCTTTCTTTATTTTCATATGAGACTTCTTCATCATACATGTTGTCTTCTTCTTTTTGATCACAAGACATTCTTGTGCTTCTTTGGATCACCTTCAAGTGGTTAAACTTGACTCAAAGGACTAGGATATGCTACCAATTTTTTAAATAAAAATTATTGAGAGTGGGGGGTGAATCATTATTCAAAACATTTACACTCTTTACCTGGTCATTCATGAACTATCAAAACAATATAGTAAACTAGCAACACATTAAGAACCATGATCATGCAAGAACATAACATAGATCATTTATTAAGTGGGAAGTTATCAAGGGGAATAAAACCCATTAATGATTCAAATGGAATATTTTAATTTAATTAAAACATAATTATTTATTGAATCACCAACTTCACTTAGAGGACCAACCCCAACTAGCCAAGCACCAACTTGACTAGGCTTTAACAAGCACCCACTTTCAAAGAGGCACCAAACCCCTAGATGACTAAGCACCAATTCAGAAATATAAAACCTTTGATCACCTTTATAACCCTTTTTTATCATACAATATATGATGATATCCATCTTCATATCTACAAACACCTATCCTTCTCAAACTGATCTCTAGCCTTCTTTGCTCAATTAGCCCTCTTCTTGACTAGGTTAGGTCATATGACCTTGAAAATCATATATAGTAACCATATAAGATATTCATGATGGTTTTTTTAACCCTAATTATGGTCTAAAATACCTACTGTAACTCTTTAAATTTCTATCTCATTCTCTTCAACACTCATACACCAAAACCTAGATAATTAGGCCTATTAAACTTTATTCTTATACTAGGCTATTAGTCATACACCTCTTGGTCAAACATACACACTTGACCACTTATTTTTTAAATTAAATTAGACTTATATCTTGTAAAAAAATTAAATAATCATTAAAATAGGTTTTTCATAGCATATAGGACCAAAACCCCTTTTAGGCCTTAAGGAGACCTAATTCAATTAGGCCTTCATTATCACAAATTACCCTTTGAACATCTTGGAACACTCTTAAACTTGTCACAAAAAAATAACACATAAGATTTCACTTTAATAGACATATATAAATATCATCTTGAGTCTATGACACATTTTATCTCTAACCACCACTTGAACCACACCATTATCACTCTTCATAATTAGGCTTGTGTATACCTAAAACATCTATCTCAAATAACTGAACCAAAAACACAATATTGTCAAATAATCATAGAAAAAAATAATATAAATATAATAATAATGACCTTATATTAATCACCATATGTATTATACCTCAAAACTCAAGTAAAAGGTACTCAAACCCTTCTCTATAAGTAGTCCACTTAGAACTGCCAATAAGCTTCAAAACACAATCCTAGAGACAATGACTTAGAACACCTATAGAATCAATTTAATAGAATTAAAATGAATTTATATGATATTAAAACACACTTAAAACAAATTAAAATAAATATGTCATAATTTTTAATAGCAATATTGGTCCTATAGACCAATATCATGACTTCACTGTACACAGACCTTACTAAGTTAGATAAGTCAATTTGAGAGAAACCTTATGATATATATAATCAACTCAAAATATTCTATAAAATATTGGAAATTATTGTATGTATTTAAAATTAACCCCATGCATTTTTATCCATCCCTAATCTCATTCTCACTTATGTCTAGTTTTTCTCACTATTTACACCATTAGGCCTTTTAGTGATAGGTCAATTTGCATGACTAGTTTAGAAAAAATGAGATTTTAAACATAATTATAAACCATCATGTGAAAATAATACAATTATTTATCTTTAACCTCCATCCATATAGTATCTTTGACTGAATCAACTATGCCTGCTACAATAAAGTTCTGAGAAATAAGGTCTTTCATGTAGGGTTCACTCACTCACATAATAAAACAATGACAAATAAAGATAAATTAGAGAGTAAAATACATGATATAATCATCAAAATATGTCATCAAATCCATTTTGATCCATTTACAATAATATATTCCATATCAGGTCAAAGTTAGGGTTTTAAAGAGGTTAAAACCACCTTACAGTCTTAACAATCATTCATAAAGCTTAGACCCTTATTCCAAAAACTAATGATTATAACTTTGAGATATGACCCTTCACCATATACGATGAATTTATTAGGTTCTCATGTAAAGTTTACACATGACAACAAACACATGAAAGTCCTTTTCAAGTTGAGATCCCTTCATTCTATACATAAAGGAAACCTCAAAACCCATTCCATGCCATTTATTATAAAATTTGGCCTTAGAATTGATCACCATACCTAAAAAAACACGACATACATATGTTAATTCTAATTTTTCACTTACCTTGAAAACTAATCCTAACACCCCATTAAGCCACCCTTTTTCTCTTTTCTATTTAGGCTTTTGACCTATAAGTCTCATTAAGGCTTGAAATTGACCTTCTAGCCACTATCCATGCACTATCCACTTCACTCACATGCTAAAGTAACTTATCACATTTTTTAATACTAATTTTCATCCTTCATAGTTCTTGACAACATCTCATGATCGCTCATTAGGTCAGGTAGAGTCTAGAACTAGTCAATTTGCATGTCAGGTCTATGGGTATTACCCTTATAAGTTCACTTTGAAACATACTTGAGTGATCAAATGCCTCATATGCATACTCAAATAGACTTATATTTCCTCTTGTGCCTTTTTTTCATCCATCTCACTAGGCCACCATGATCCTTCATGGATAAGACTAGGCATCCTATGCACAAGCCTTCTCAAGTCTCCTGCTAGGTTCAAATACTTAACAACCTTGAAAATTGATCTTGAAACATTATTTGATGCTAATATTCCTTTATTACATGCCTTATAAGTTTTTATAAGAAATTCATACCTCTCAAGGATGAAATCAAACAAAAACAATATTTAATAACCTCATACCTCATGATTAACCTTTGACATCAATGACAACATTAATGCCAAGCCTCAATAATAGAGACCATGATCAAAAGGAATCTCATCTAAGTGAGAAGAGATTAAATTTTGATTCTCCTTCATGATACTAACCTGATCCTTTTTCTCTATTATTTCTTGATTTAGAACCTCAATCTTCATGAGAATGCATTCATACCACTTGCAAGATGTCTCATCCTCTAGTTTCTTTAAGATTCTAGCTTTAACTATCACATTTGCATTAACCTAGATCATCTCATGAATGTCTTATTTCACATTCTCCCATATGTTTATCCCATTAGTGTGAGCTTTGATTTTTTCATTTATATCAATGAACTCTTTATCAAAATTTTCAAATATTTTCATCACCTCTTCAATATATTTCATTATGTTCATCAAAACTTTATCTACCCAAGCTACCAAAGTCTTGTAGTATAAATTAGATTTGTTTATTCTAGTAATGGAATCCTTGATTATTCCTAGCACTTGAGATGGAGCATCAATCTGAGGTACCACAAGCATGTCAACTGGATTAAGAATGTAGTTGATGTATCCTAACAATTATTTGATTTTATTTTAGAGGTGATCTTGGGTGAACTCAACCTATTTTGACATTTTGATGATTCTTTTATTCATCACCCTCAATTTATGGAAGTCACTTTCCTAGTTTCCTTTTCAAGTGATATTATCTTGAGAGTATAGTCACTCACACTCATATCAAAAACATCCTTATCCACATTGGGTTCTACAATTTCAACAAATTAAGTGCCAAATGGGTTTGGCACTAATTTGGAGGTGGTTTTGGCATTATAGGGAGGAGTCTTAAGGAGATAAACTACTATGTTGAAATCAAGGAGATCTAATTCTACCACCCTCCTTTTCTTGTTGAGCATTAGTTTCATCCATTAGAAGGACATAACATTGAAATACGTTCTTTGAGTTTTAGTTAGAGGGGGTGTTGGTTGATTTGGAAGAGTAGTACTTAGGAGAGGAGGATGAGTACTTGGGAGACTAAAAGGGATTAAGGAAGTACCACTTCAACTTATTTTAAAGGTGCCTACTATGTTATACTAGTGACAAGAAGAGAAGGGTCACTAAGGGTATCAGAAGAAGATTACATCTTATAGTTTTAATTAATATCATCTTCCTACCAAATGTAAGAATTTTGTCATAGGTTTTACCTAGCTATCCACCTTACTTAGGATCATCATTATCACCATCATTAGAACTTGAAGATATTAATGTTTCAATTTTCATGGTAGAACTACTCTTATTTAGAGTTAATGTAAGAGATTTTTTGGGAGGAGATGAAGCCTTTATTCTTCTTCAACCACATACTCTAGTCACTTTAGCCAAATTATGATTGAACCATTTATTTTTTATAGCCCATACTATTAGATTTCACCCATGTACATACACTAATTCCCTTACTGAACAATTTGTTTTAGGTAAGGGAGAAACTACAACCCTAACTATGTATTTAGGATTGATTAATTTGGTAATATCATCAACCATCTCATCAAAAACCCATTCTTTAGTGAATGAATGCCTTTATCTTATTTATTATTATTTTGATCCAATATCTTTGGACTACCTCATTCTTATCTAAATACTCTTCCTAGTGGTCTTTATAATGAGGCACATGTTCATAGTTTACATTAATACCAAGGCATATTTTTACATATTTCTTCATGTCCATAATAACTCAGTTGGCATATGATCTGAGAGTGAATTGGGAGATCAATGATATAATTCATTTATTATTGACCATTGTTTTTCAAGTTAAGTGTCCCAAAGAAATAGGGAAAGAAACATCCAAGATGTTTTTATCCCTATAGATTTTGTGTACTACACCCAATTATATATAGATATCTATCAATATTATCTTATTGTTGGCTACTCTAGGGAATCTTAATCGGTAACCTTTGAAACTATCAACCCTGATGTAGGTGAATTTCTAATATTATAGATAGAAGTTTCCATATTGGTTGATTAGGGTGGTTGATTCATCAAAAATCCTTCTACCCCAATCTTCATTTAGAATCTATAGTGCTCTCATGGTAAATGTGTCATTCACCCTTTTGAAAATTTTATTACTTTATTTTAATGTTAACTGGGGGAAAATTAGTAGGCTTGGGTGACAAGGGTGATACTCCCATGTTGTGAATGTCCTAGGTAAACCATATAATAAGCCAAAGAGTACACGAGGTAAGAAGTCATAAATAATTATTTTATCAAGTGTACATTTATAATTTGGAGGTGTAGGGAGTTATTTACCATTTTTCCCCAATTGATAAATTATTCTCCATGATAAGTTATATTAAATATCATGAACATCTAGGTGTGGAAAATCTTGGTGTATTTATTGTGCACCACCTTAAGAGTAATCATGTTTGAAAGATCTTGAAAATTTCATATGTAGAAGTTATTTAATAACTTTGAAAGTCTTTCACTCCTGTTATTCAACCATGAATTATTCATTTTAGTCAAAAACTTAGTTGTATCCTTATCCCAATATTTATATCCTTCATTGATACTCATGTTGATGATGTCTGCAACAAATGACATTCTCATTATCATCCCCATTTTTGTATCATCTATTTTGACCATGAGCACTTTGATACTAGATTTTATTTCATGAGAAACTAGGTCATAGTTTATATTTTAGGTAAACTCAAGGTTAGAACATTAAACAAAAGTTGGGAAATACATTACCTAAGGAAGACCACTCTCTACAAGTCAATTAACCAAGATACTTGGGTTTTTTGAGTCCAGCCTAGGGTGAAATTATTTAAAGTTTTTGTGTCCAATTTGTGACTCAAACATCTTGGGGATGTCTTTGTCTAATACGAATAATGGGTCATATCCCATGTATTTATACTTCATCTTGACTAGTTTTAAGTATGTGAAGGTGGTTTTATAGGTAAGATCAAGGAGTGTTAGTGGAACTAGGGGTAGGAAATGTTGGATTGATTGGAATGAATGGGAAGTAGTGGTCATATGAAAAGTTTTTAATGAAAGTGAAATGTAATGAAATTACTTCAAGAATAAAGTATAATAATAGAATTATATCCAAATATGACTTAAATATATCCAAATATATGATAATAGATAAGCCACTTCGAGGGGGAAACCTCCACAAGCTTCAATAAGAGAAGAATTCACAATATGATGATAAATGATTACCCACCACCTCCTATATATAGTCTAACTAGGCCATGGTTACTCCATAGGCTGACCTACTAATCTAAATAAAGCATAGATAAATGTAATATAATGTCAAAGAGGGATAAGTAAGCCACAAGTCGGCTAATACTATCCTCATATAGGTGATAGGTTAGGGGCGTAGCTCATGCTGATGATGTCTGCAACAAATGACATTCTCATTATCATCCCCATTGTTGTATCATCTATTTTGACCATGATCACTTTGATACTAGATTTTATTTCATGAGAAACTAGGTCATAGTTTATATTTTAGGTAAACTTAAGGTTAGAACATTAAACAAAAGTTGGGAAATACATTACCTAAGGAAGACCACTCTCTACAAGTCAAGTAACCAAGATACTTGGGTTTTTTGAGTCCAGCCTAGGGTGAAATTATTTAAAGTTTTTGTGTCCAATTTGTGACTCAAACATCTTGGGGATGTCTTTGTCTAATAACAATAATGGGTCATATCCCATGTATTTATACTTCATCTTGACTATTTTTAAGTATGTGAAGGTGGTTTTATAGGTAAGATCAAGGAGTCTAAGTGGAACTAGGGGTAGGAAATGTTGGATTGATTGGAATCAATGGGAATTATTGGTCATATGAAAAGTTTTTAATGAAATTGAAATCATTTCTATATGATATTCTTGAAAGAGGAGAAATTAAAGATAAACCATTAGTACGATGTTGTAAATATTTATGGGGATTGTTAAAAAATTCAACAGAGCTTCACCGGTAAGGATAAAATTAGGGGGAATAATTACCACTTTTATATCAAGATCACCATGGGAAATGAATGAAAAAGAGGCTTGATTTATATAAAAGGTTTTATGCATAATGACCAGGGCCTTGCACATGCATGAGAGGGTCAATAAGCCATCCTAGATGTCCCCACCAATGTGCAAGTAAGGGCTATCTAACCCATGGGCACAGGTGTGAGAAGATTGCATCTATATGTTTCCATGTCTATGGGGGCCATCCATATAGTTTCAAGCATGAGAGGTCCATGCCTATGCAGAATCACATCCATGAAGGTTGACTAACCATCACATTTATTTATATGATGAAAATGTGGATGGGGGTTTGACCTAAATTTATCAAGATACATGAGGTATTGATTTAAAAAACAAACTTAGAATTTTTTGTTTTTTGCTAGAATATTTTCAAAAATTTATCTTCTCACTCAGTCTTCAACATGAATATTAATATGTTATTCTGAATCATATCTTAAATTGGTGTCGATAATTTTGGGGATAATAGGTACTTGTCATTTTCATTGAATTATATTTGTTCTCCATCCTCCATGATTATATTATGGGGTTTTAATAAAAAATCTTTATGCTTACTAACCTTGTAGTTTTTTATAGCTAATGAGAAAGAGGCTTGATTTATATAAAATTTCCCTTAGATAGTTATATGCATAATAATTAGTTCCCTACACATGCATGAGAAGGTCTATAAGCCATCCTAGATGTCCCCACCAATGTGCGAGTGAGGGCTATCTAAACTATGGGCACAGGTATGAGAAGCTTGCATCCTTATGTTTCCATGTTTGTGGGGGCCATCCATCTAGTTACAAGCATGAGAGGTCCATGCCTATGGAGAAGCACATCCATGAAGGTTGACTAATCACCACATTTTTTTATATGATGAAAATGTGGATGGGGGTTTTACCTAGATTTATCAAGATTCATGACATATTGATTTAAAAAACAAACTTAGAATTTTTTATTTTTTACTGCAATCTTTTCAAAAATTTGTCTTCTCACTCAGTCTTCGACATGAATATTGATATGTTGTTATAAATCACATCTTAAATTGGTGTTGATAATTTTGGGGATAATAGGTCCTTGTCATTTTCATTGAATTATATTTGTTCTCCATCCTCCATGATTATATTATGGGGTTGCACTAAAAATTCTTTATTCTTACTAAACTTGTAGTTTTTTATAGCTATAGTCAAATCTTTGGTTGTTTCTTCCTAAAAAGTGAAGTTTAGTGTAATGTTTTAATCCTTTCTCAACCATGATATAAAAATATTTTTAACTTATGAAGAACATTTTTCACTAGTGGATTCTCATCCTCAAAGACAAAGGTTTGTGTAAAATCATGTTAAGCTTGTGACTAATTTTTAGTTTCTTGTCTGCATTCCCAGTGCATGTATCATGTTGTTAGAAGAGGTGATAAAATATACTTGAATACATGTACCCAATACCTATGTTATACAACTTGAGAATACTATACTTTAACACATTTGTGAATATGCATTTCAAGACACTATCATTCTAGGAAATATTGACACTAGCTCGTGATCACATGTGCTATTTGAAATAAAGCTCAAAATAATTTTCAAGCATCTTTAAAATGTAATTGATCTTAATTGTGTAATTCCCACCATGTCATAATAGTGCCATTCATAGCATAATTAAATGTATTGACTCACTAATCTATATTTGGAATATGTTATTATAATCTAAAAATAAATTGGCCTATGTCCTTGATTGTAAAGTATTGATTTAATAGTCACTTTTTAGCGACATCCATTCTCATTGGTCTCACCTCATGGTATATTCCTAACCAATTCATCATATGGGTGTCTAAATAACTACTCACTAAAGACATAACTTCTCATAGTAAAACACTTATCTAAGTTGGTTCAGTGTAATCCATGTCTATCACACCTACTTGATATATCATACCTAATTTAGACTATGTTGGTTATCACATAGATGGAGATATGCATTCCACTATATGGAATTATGGAACTTTTTCTTTGGATATCATAGTTCTATTTGAAGACTACTCTATTTTTTGTAATGGCTGAAATAGTTATGTTTATGGAAGAAAATTTTGAACTTCATAGATCGTAGTGCACTGTGTTTAGGCTCTATGTTTACTTTAAACTAGTTGTTGTCCTGATATTCATAGGGTGAGTTAGGTTATTTAATAATTATATAAATTTTGATTTCAACTTTATTCAAATGTATGATAATAATATTATCCCCTTGGTGAGATTCTAACTAATTGTGCATTATGTTCATGGTAATCTATCCATCATATGTCCACTTCTTGTTGATCAACATAGGGTGGTGAATTTCATAGGTATTCATATTGGTGACTTATACATTGCCTCACAAACTTAGATCAACATATTTTATCTCTGCGTCTTCTAGGCATCCAATAGGTTATACCCTTCAATAGTTTCCAAGATTCAATGTCATTGGGGTATAACAGAGAGAAAGTTATCCAATAACTTCCCATGTTAATTAAAGGATTATATTTATTGTATTTCAAAATTAAAATACAACATTTGGAACCTTAATCATACCTATTATATATCCATTTTAGAGTCAACATCCCATGGTTTTTCTTTACATACCATACCACCTTATCAATGCTTTGTTGCCCTCTTTGTGTGTAATCTAATAGATTATGCAAGAGATTTGTGATGTTTTGTGATATATCTTAATTTTATAAAGTTATTACCAATTTTATTAGATCTTTAAAATTATTAAATACTCTTCATTACCTCATAATGCATATAATTTAACCATTAATATGTGCATTAATAATGCAACATTACTCTTAGACAGAGTTTGGTGTTATATATTTTATAATATTTGTGTTTCCTGATACCTTATACGCTTTTCTCTTTTATGATCAAGATATTTTCATGTTTAATTTTTTTAATTATTTGATTTTTCAATATATCTAAGGGTGGTAATACTTATTCGACATGTTGATGCTGAATGACTGCTTGTATGTGCACATGATCCATTGGGTGTGAATTTACCATGTTTACATTTATATTGGTTTTTATTTTCCCATTGTTATAACATAATACAATATTATTTATGATGTTTTACTAAAAATTATATACTATGCATAGTACACTTGTATTTATGGATTGGTTGGACAATTTTGTGCAAAGTGATTTTATTCTCACATAGATAACAAATAATCAATTGTTGACCTTGTCTCTCATTTTGTTTTGTATTACCTCCTTGGTATCCACATTGATACCCACCTTTATATCCACTTATCTTTTATAAAACCCCAAACCTTGTTGTTGATAACCATCATATCATCCTTGTCATTATGGTGAACCCCACCCCTCTTGTTGTTGACCATCATATCCCTCAAATGGACCTTGGGGAGAAGATGGGCCCCATCCTATTAGCTATTTTTGGTGTGATGTAGTGTTCCATGATTGATAATATTGAGGAAATGGAAAATTCCATCCTTTCTAGTACTATGGAGACTATGAATCTAGCCTATAAAGCCTTGAGGCAGATACTGATTCACATTTGTTAATTTTACATTTGGGCTTGGAATTCATAGTTTTACAATAAGGATGTGTTGTGTATCTATTGCGAAGACATTATTGGTGATGCTTTCCTTTAATTATTAGATATATTTAAAAATTTTATCATCATGATTGTTTGAATTACATAAATTATAGTATATACTCTAAGATTATTGGGTATAATGTTATAATAGATGGCATTCCATAATCACATGCCTTACTACCTAAAAAACCTCATATAACTCTATTTTATCTTTTAGGTAATCATTCCTATGGTGCATCTCTTTTACGCACTCCATACACCACAATCCTAGTTTGGTCCTATTATTTTCATACAACTAATGCATTTTACATCAAACAACATTTATCATTATGCTAGTTTTTATAATAGATTATGGACTTGTAGTCTTATATCTAATCCAATTAGATAAATTTATCTTTCATCCACCTTGAAAGTGAATTAGGTTTGAGCAATTGAAAACCTAATATGAGGTCATAGACCTTCTACAAATAATGCATCCTTATTTATATATTGAAATAGAAAATTTACTGTGATCATTATAGAGTAGGATTATGAGATAGGTTAGGTCATGTGTTAGTTAATAAAATCTCTAAAAGAAGCATAAAGACATAAATTATCAAACCTATTCCCTCAAGGGGTATTGTTAATGAATTTAAATAACTAGTTATGAAAGTATGATAATGTTATACCTTCCAAATAGATATTCTCCCTCACAAGTGGCTAAGAATCATGTTCCTCCTAAATTTGGTGCTCCAAGTCTTCATCAATGAGGTTGGACATGAGCCTCCATCATCTACTAGTTCACCAATGGTTTATGATCTTTAATTTAGTCCAATTAGGTGAAAGAAATGAATTTTATCTATAAATAATTATGAATATTAGGTTTACACAACTAAATATTAAAGATCAATGGGTGAGGCCTTGAATTTATGACCTCCAAAAATAATTCTAACCCAAGTGTAGCTAGGTTAAATTTAATCATGGTTAAATTTAATTTAACCCTAAGTTGAGTTAGGATAACCATGAGGGCCATGTGAGAGACATAGGTAAAAGTGATTATGTCTTCCACCTAATCTAGATAACTTTTAAGTGGCTTGGAAACTCATAAAATCAATGATGAATAAAATTTATATTTTTCATTTTTTAATTATGAATTTCCAATAAATAGATATTCCAAAATATCATGGAATTTCCACTTAAGCTCTTAATTTGAATTAATTTGCTTAAGTGAATATACTTATTTTTTAAATATTTCTTTGGAAATATATTGCATGCTTAATCAACCTAGTCAAAACTTTCATTTTACTGAGTCATACTTTAACTAGAGTATAATCAAAAGAAGGTGTCAGTTACGTACAAGGTAATACCCTAATTAGGGTATTATGGATGTGAAATAACACATGCATATGACATGTGATATTGAATTAGAAGAATTTAGTGGTCTAGGATGTCATTTTGTGTGGTCACAATTTGACTTAAATTGATTTAATAAAATATAATAATGACACAAAATGCATTGCCCCATTTAGGGATACATTAACAAAAATTAGCACATGTATGTGAACAGTTCAAATGATTTAGATTGCTTTAATGATTTTGGTCTAGATTGTGCATTATCATAGAATATAATTTAGATTGATAGTTTTAGAACATTAGTTAGAAGAATTAGCTATTTACATGTTTCCCCTATTTAAGAATGCATGATGAGACATTAGGTTGAAGAACCATCTTTTCAAAGAATAAAAAGGTCACTAAGAATAATTTGAGAGGTAATGATTGGAGAAATAATTAGTGACCCATGATGCCTCCTAAAGAGGGCATGTAGGGATGAAAGAGAGGTATGGACTCTTTAAAAAGAGATAAAGGGTGAAATTAACTAATGGATGAGATTAAATCCATATGAGCTAATGATTGCATGAGTTGATTCCCAATGATCAAAATAAAATAGAATAGAATGGGCCCCAAGGTAGGGGTAAGTGGGAAGAATGAATCCCAAAATAGAAGTGACACACTTTGACATACCCAAAAGAGGGAAAAAATTATGGGCTTAGGGAATGATCGATCCTAAAACAAGTTGTACACTTTGAATTTACAAAATGAGGGAAAAATCTGTAGAACTTGGAATTAGAAGAAAAATAAAATGAGAACATTGCTCCAAAGAAAAGAGGATAATGAATTAATAATGAACCCCAGTAGACTATATTTTTTCATTTGATAAATTGATTTTTCCCCTAGGAGGGTTTTTTTGACCACTAATAATTAATGTTTCCCCATTAGGGCTGATTAGATCAGTGATTGGTCTAAATATTTCACCCCATTTGGGAAATTTGGCAAGAATATCTCAATGATATAACCTATTACATAGATTAAATATGAGAAAGTGCAAACATAGATGTGAGGGTCTAATGACTTAATAATCCACAAAAAAACATGCATATGAAGATGTACATAGTGATGAAATAAATGATTAGAAGAATAATGGTGTCTGATCTGACTCAAGATACATCATGTATCCAAGCATTGCCTACATAATCAAAATGGACCTTAGGCCAATGTAGTTCTCTTGATAGTTGGAGAAAATGGAATGAGGAATGAAGAATAAAATAAATATTGATCAATGTTCAAAATGTTTATGATATCTTCTTTAGGTTGTAAATATGAAGGATAGTGTGCTCAAAGATGTTTTGTGGCACATTGACTTTTGGTCTTGGAGCACTTGGTGTTTAATTCAACAAATTGAAATTATGCATCAAAAGTATGAATAACTTATAATAACATTCTATTTATTTTTTATTTTGATTAATTTAAAGGTGAATATTTATAACTAAGGATAATGATAAAAACTACGAAAAATAGAGTTAAAACTATTTGCATTTAGAAAAAATAAAGAAAACAAAGAAAAGAAGAAGATAAAAGGAAGTGTTTAATACAATAATTTAACCCAACTTAAAATCAAGATATGTGTGATCAAGATCTAAGAGAGCACAATAATATATTCAAATATAACACTCAAAACAATCTAACCTAATAGGTAAAACATAAAAAAATAAGATAAAGTAATCAATCAATTAGTATGCATGTATACAAAATGAAAAAAATAATAATAAAAAAAATGGTTAATCACAATGTTAGATAAATAAAATACAAATCATTTGTGTATCTATAATAGAGGCACTATGCTCACTATGGGGTGACCCCTAAGGTAGGCAATAATGACACTATGATAATAAAATAAAGACAGTGGGTAAAAGGTTTCCCCCATGATATAGGTAAAAAATGACACAAAATAAATAAAATGTGGGGGGGGGGAGAGAATAATATGAAGGGGTAACCAAGCTGACTCTAGATGCACTAGGAAAGTGGACATTTTTGACATAGTTTCATGGACGCAAGATCCAACATGAAATTTAAGTCAAATTTAGTTCTCCTAGGATATGGGATAGAAGAAAATGATGATAATAAAACATGATTGTGGTATAGAGGAATAAGGGAATGGTCTTGTAAAATGAGGAGTACATGAGAAAAAAGAGGAAACTTTTAGGTTAAAACCACACTAAAAGAAAAGAGATGAGTAGACACAAATGAATTGAATTAGGAATCTAGAGTGTCTATTACATCTAAAGTTTAGAAATAAAATGAACTTGAAAAATGATGAGAACATAAATAACTCACAAAATAGTGAGAGTGTAACATAAGAAAATACAAGGGTACAATGATCAATCTTATTCAAATGAATAATGTACATAATGGTAACTCACAAAATGATTAGAGCATGGGATGAAGCCAAGTGGTCACTAGTGTATCAAAGTTGAATACACAATGGTGACTCACAAAATCGCTAGGGCATATGGCTAAGGCTAATAAGGATGGTGAACTAAAAGACAATTGGTCACTTGTGAAATAATGTAGGAGTCTTAAGATCCTTAAGGTAAAGAAGTGATGAAAAATAAAGTGTGGTTGAGCTAACTTGAGATACCCCATGTATATAAGTGTTACCTACATAGTTTGTGTGGACCTCAGGCCTATGTAGTTCTCCCAAAAATGGGAGGGAAAAGATTGAGGTGGTCTATAAATAAGGTAAATAAACAAGATATCCCAACCTAAAAATTTGGATGGATTTATATCCCTCATGGAAATCCTATGCTAATTTTCATGATTTTGTGATTTTTAGGGTTTTCTAGGTCATTTGTAAATGTTTCTAGAAGTTTGTAAACATCTCAACTTGATTAAGAATAACAAGATACCAAATAGTTCAAATCTCAAAATGGTGATTGCATGGCTTAGGGGTGAATGAGATGACCTTAATATAAATTGAGTGATGCCTACATAGTCCTAAAAGACCTTAATTTAATGTATTTCAAATATATGGCAAGCTACAAAAGGATTCTAAAGTGAGGCAAAAGACAAGTCAAAGTAAATAACAAGGGAAATAGAAAATACAAAAGGTGAGGTAAAAGGTCCTATTATTCCTACTGATGTGGAGATGCACATCCTGATCAACACATGATACAACTAGAAGATTCAATCATTGAAGTTGTTGTCCCACACCCCTTTTGAAGAGATACTTTGTCTAAAACTTATTTCTGATTTTGACTCTAATAATGTTTTTTTTACTGGGCTTGGATTATGTTTCCTCTAAACTTCTAGATAAGATGTCTTCATAGCCTCTATGAAGGAAAGTATTTCCAATAGGGGTAAATAATGTTAGGAACATGATAAATGGTCTAATTTGGAAATGGAATATTGGTTCATAATCAAATTTATAATTATTGGGTAATAAATGAAGATCAATACTTTTAGTCACACACAATGTTGTTGATTCTAGATTTGACATAATTTTGGTTGTGGTGAGGCCAAAGAATTTTTCACATGTTCTTGATAGGACCATAATATTATTATATTTTCCAGGCATAAGAGTAGATGCTATATGATTATGTTATATATTGGAAGCTATATTGATGTTATCTTTGATAATGTATTCATCAATAAATGAAGAACTATTATTCTTGGATATTGGTGCCTCAAAGAGAGGTTTTCAACAATAAAGTTATCTTGATTATCCCATAATGCCTCTAAAATTTTTTCACAAAGGAACATTGAATTTTGACTTTGATTATATTCTAGCATCTCAAACAAGGTTTTACTAAAATATGTTAATTTTATAATTTGATTGTCCCCTAGCACCTCCAAAAAGGTTTAATTGGGAGATTTTTCTTATTCTATATGAATGTGGTCTTGGTCTCCCTGATATTCTACACCTGATATGTCACCATGGATATAGTTCACAAAGTGTGATTCTGTTGGTCCCAATAGACACTTATGGGAGGTGGAATGTCAATATAATGTCTACGTTGGTTAGTGGTAATGGTATGTGGAATGATGAAAGGAAACACAATCCTCATAAAATATACTAGGAGAACTTGTATTGATGCTAAATTAATCATCCTCAAAAAATGTAGAAGGATCACAAATGTATTCAAATTGATCTACAAGGAAAGTGTAACCAATGTTGTAACAACCAAAAATTTATTCTAATTATAAGTTGATTATGACTCAAAGGACTCTAAATCTAATGTTGATACTAACATTGATTTTGCTTCTTATGTTAAATATGATATTGACTCAATAATATAACCTAACTCTAATTATGATTCTAATTCAATCATGGATGTTGGTACAATTATGTATTATTTAATGTTTGGTATTGGACAAGTAATGGCCTATGATGGCATAATGGGATCTTCAAAAATAGATTCATCTAAGAAGGGTTAAACATAGACTGGCTCATCTAGGTGAAGCCCCTCAAAGAGAGGGAACAACTTGAGAAGTGACTCAAAAAATACTTGTTTGTCATAGTGAGACACCTCAATGAAGGGAAAAAGGTCTAGAGACAACTCTATAGAGACTAGCTTGTCAAAGGAAGGTGTTTCAAAAAAATAACAAGGGTTGACACGCAACTCCATCAAGACTAGTTTATTAAAGTGAGTTTCCTCAACAATAGGGAAAGTATCTAAAGGTGATTCATCACAAGTTAACTCATCACGAATGGGTTTTCTAATAATAAAATCAATAATTGATTGATTATTTTAACCTTAGTACACACTTAGTTGTAAAATATCAATTTTAAACACATTTTATTCCTCAAAAGATGGCTATTAGAGAGGTAATAATTGGATCTATTGTAGCTCACTAAATGGCTTGACTTTTTTAAAGTGTGGAATAATTAGTACTAGATGAATAATGGATTTTTGTTAAATACTGAGATTTTTAAAAATTAGATTATTGAAGAAGGGATCAACAAATAATGGCTCATCAAATTGATGTTCCTTAATTATGGGTTTGATAAATACTGGCAGTGGGCCCAGGATAGTAACTTTAACTTGTCTAGTCATGATTACATGAACTTTATTAGGTAATGATCTACCAAAATTGGAAATAAAGGGAGGAGGACTTGTAATGATAATCCTTAGGTGATGCAGAGCTTGGTTGCTAACATAGGCCAAAGGAGTATGGACTAGAATGGTAACCTTTGAGCACTATGGAGCATGGTTGCTAACACAAGTCAAAGGATAAGGGATTGAAATGGTAATTCTTGGGTGTTGTGAATATTGGTTACTTTCACAAGATGAAGGATGAGGTCCTAAAATGGCAACCCTTAGGTGATATGAAGCTTTGTTACTTTCAAAAACTAAAGGAAGAGAACTGATAATGGTAACCCTTGGGAAATGTGAAGCTTTATTACTTGCACAAGTTGAAGGAGGAGGGCCTAGAATAATAACCTTTAGGAATTACAAATTTTGGTTGCTAACATAGGCCAAAGGAGGGCCTATAATGTTAACCCTTTGGTGATGCAAAGCTTGGTTGCTTGTAAAAACTAAAATAGGAGGATGGGGTTGGCATCTGAAAATAGGTATGGATTGGTTTGATAATTAAAAATTAGTTCCAGATAGGGAGATATTAGTCTAAAAAAGATGCCCCCAAAAAGGTTGGTATTGGTCGAAAAAATATGCCCCCAGAAAGGGTGGTATTCATCTAGTGAAATGGAGTGTCATATGACATGTAGTTCAAAATTAACCTAACTTGGATTGACTTGGATTTTAACAAGTATTTGGGTTCAAAAAAGGAAACCTTATTGACTCATAAAATGTATGTGGGTTCAAAAATGAACCTTGACATAAAAAATTGATTCCAAACTAGATTTGGGTCTAAATGGACCTGATTTAAATCATTTTCAATTATAATAACACAATGGTACTATGTGCACAACATAATAGTATCATAAAACTAACATGAGTTAAATATTTCTAAAAATTTGGGAAGAGTAACACCTTATCTTGGAAGTGTGCAATGGATTACATGTCTGAACATGATTTGACCAACATAACACCTCTCTATTCAAATGATGTGGTGTATAACAAGTGTTTGGTTTCTTGATTCATTTTTGGTTTCACACAAATAGATTTAGACTCAAAAGACCATGTAACAAAATAAGAACAAGAAAAACAATGAAGTGCATGCCCTATCCTAGAAAACTGACAAGGTGGTTTTGTACTCTTGGATTCCATCTATATACTCCTTATAAAGAGGAAATTAAGTTGTAAATCTCATAAATTTAGATGCACATAAAAATTAGGGTTTTTAGGCCCCTTATTCTCTCAAGAGATTATATGATGACCTATGACTTTGAGATACTTGATCTATAACAATGGTATTATGTGGCATGTGGAGCTTTTCTACAACTATCAATTTTTGTATGTTCTAAATGGTCCCATATGTGTGGTTAGCACTATCTCACAACACATAATTTAGATACACACTAACTAGCTTGTTATGAAAAGGTCTTGTCCTTTTCACAACCACTGCATCATTATTTGATTAGTGTAGTGAGATGTCCAAGTTAACCCTATGTTATGAGGTAGTTGATTACTAATGGAGTTTTTTAACTACTCAAACAAGCATCCCAATAATTCAACCTCAATTTATATACCCCTATCATGAAGTGGGGTTGAAATGATGCTGAGAGATGAATTCCCTAGTCAAAAATTCCCTAGATAACCCATGGGGAGGCTTTAAACTCATGCCCATAAGATAAGATGCAAAAATAAAAATAGTAAAAGGACTTCAGGGTTGTTTTGGGATCATCCAAATCACTCAAATTTTGGGGAACACCTTTACAAATTTCCTTCCACATTTTAAACAAAGCAAAAAAAAGCAATAAGTGAATCATGTTTTATCACCCAATTTACCTAAATGGGATGGGGAGATGGCATACATGCTAGAATCGTTTTACAAAACAAACACACAACAATAATCAAAAATAAAAAAATCTTAAGAGCACTTAACTAAATTTGAGTTTATTTTAGAGCACCAAAATGAGATGTGAAGTGAAATTTACTTTTGATTTTTATAAAATAAAGAATAAGTGTCTTAAAAATTTTAAATAGGGTTTATAATTCTAAAACAAGGGTTTAATATTGTCAAATAAATTTGTAGCTCATTATTTTTCAACACAAGTTAATTATACCATTCCATAGTGCATTCCTACCATTCCACAAGGTGTTTCCACTGATTAGCAGGGTATTTCTATCAATTGATAGGACATTTCTATTTATTATCAAGGAATTTATACCAAAATGATAAAAATGATTAAAAAATAAAATAAACATAGTAGTTACCTATAGGTTTTTAGTGTAGGATAATTTAATTATTTTGTTAGTAAACCTATCATTCTACATGTCGAACCCACCAATCTCTAAGTTGATTTCATCATTCCTGTTAAACACATAGATAGACATAAAATAGATTAATTAATTTCACCATTCATGTTGGTTATTTTTCTATTATGTAGGTCAATTCCATTGATTCATGAGGCATTCACATAGATGTCCAAGTCAATTTCACCATTTTATAGGTTGAATTCATTGTTTTGTCTAGAAATCATAAAATGTGGAAATTTAGAGAATAAAAAGAGAAAATCAACCTGAAAAGAGGGTATAAGTGATAGATTATAAGGTATAAATGTTGTGTGAGGTGTGAGTCCAACTGAGCATGCCAAAATCTAGAGTAGGATTAGGAGTAATAGGTTAGATCATGCGTTAGTCAAGAAAATCTCTAAAAGAAGCATAAAGACCTAAATTATTGAGCCTATTCCCTTAAGGGGTATTAATAATTAATTAAAATACTAGTTATAAAAATATGAAAATGATATACCCTATAAATAACTATTCTCCCTCACAAGAAAGCAAGAAGCATGTTTTTACCTAGATTTGGTGATCCAAGTCATTGTCAATGAGATTGGGCATGATCCTCCATCATCTCCTAGTTCACCAATGGCTTAAGATATTTCATTTCGTCTAATTGGGTGAAATAAATGAAGCTTATTTATATATAATTCTACATAGTAAGTTTACACAATTGAAACGTAAAGATCAATGGGTGAGGCCTTATATTTATATCCTCCAAAACTAAATCTAACCCAAGTGTAGTTAGCTTACAGTCAACTATGATTGAGTTAAAACTAACACTAAGTTGAGTTGAGTGAGAGACATAGGTCAAAATTATCTTGTCTTCCACCTAATTTAGATATTTTTCAAGTGGCTTGACAACTCACAAAATTAATGATGAATAAACCTAATATTTTGCATTTTTAAATTATGAATTTCCAATAAGTAAATATTCCAAAATATCATGGAGTTTCCACTTAAGATTTTAATTTGGATTAATTTGATTAAGTGACTTTGATTGATTTTTTGTATTTATTTAGAAATTTATTACATGATTCATCAACCTTGTTATAAATTTCATTTTACAAAGTCATAATTTAACTAGAGTATAATGAGAAGGTGTCAATTATGTATGGGTTAATACCCCAACTAGGTATTATCAACATGAAATAATGCATGCATGTGACATGTGCTTTCAAATTAGAATAATTTATTGGTACAGGATGGTCATAATTTGACTCAAAGTGATTTAAGAAAAGATAATAATCACACAAAATACATTTCCCCATTCATGGATATATTAGCATAAATCAGCACTTGTACGTGATAATTTCAAATGATTTAGAGTGTTTTAGTGACTTTGGTCTAGATTGTGTGCTGTCACAAAATATAATTTAGATTTACAATTTATCATAATAGTGATAAGAATTGGATGTCTACATTCATTAGATCCAAGAACCTATAATCATAGTTCCATACTGACTTACCTAATTTTTGGTGAATTTATTTCAAATCTTGTATTGTATAAATCACACATTTATTCATTTTGAATTCTCTAACTTGATTTTTAACATTATAAAAGTTTAATTCAGTATCATCCCTTCTATACATGAACTCCATATATTTTACTATTAAGGCTTCTATGATATCACACTTTTTTCATCATCCATAGTTACACCTTTGATGTGCCATTTCATGTCATAGGTTAACATGTATTACCTAAGGTAAGTAGACCCATCCTACAATGCTAAAGCGATAAAAAAATATTGTAGTGAGAGTAATGTTTCCTATCCTCATACCTAAAACCATTGGTTGTTGTTGACTAGACTTTACCAATGCCTTAAAATTTGTTACACCCTAAAATCTAGTCTCAATCAATTTATTCTTATCCAACACTTTCTTAGTGTCTTCACTATATTTTCCAAATTTATTTTTAAAATAATCAAACCATGTACTATCTTTACTAGCTTCTACACTTTTCTTCTACTCTTTGTTGATAAATAGGCACAAAGGATGTTTACCCTTGAAATGAATGATCCTTATATGTGACTTTTAGTTAATTTGAACTTGAACATGCTTTAATCCTATAATTTAACACAACCTCTTCAAAATATTGTTCCTTCTCTTATCCAAAAAATATTCTCCCTTGTAAATGTGATCTAAAATTATCTTCTAAATGATCTAACTAATCATATGTTATTTATTCACTCTCTTCCATCTCCTTTGAATCCCATTTTTAATCTATGTCCATTCCTGCACTCTCATATGTGCCTTCTCCTATTTTCTTCACTCTCATTTATTCATATCCATAATCTCTAGTTCCTCCTTGATCTCCCATTCCTTATTTATATCCTAAAATCTCTACTCTACTCCTACTCTAGTCTATATTAGGATTGTTTTATTTATTCCATCTTATCTATTATCATAACTCTCACTCTAACCCTAAAATTCTCTTCTCATTATGTTTATTTGTGTCCTCCATCATATGGGTTTAGGTTCAATTTTACCTTCTTAGTTATTCATCATTAAATTCATCATTGCACATATCCCCACTACTCTATTTAAGCCAAAATATGCACTTTGACCTTTTTTAGAACCAATATTTTAAGTAGAGTATGTAGTTACTGAAGAAATTTTCCTTACATATCTCTTAAAAATAAATAATATGTAGCTCTGATCATGATGTATTCTTGCATGGAAAAATTAGTGATATATCCATCAATTTTAGTCTTTATCCAATGATCTATTGTGTGCATCCAATCAGTGTCTAGATTTCAAAACTTGACTATATTTTCCTTATTCCAAACAAAGTGTTATGTTTCTCTCAGCTTGAATCAACAATACTCAATTATTGACAACCATGTATCTAAAAAATTAGGTAGTATAGACCAAAATATTTTATAAATATCCCCATGTTTCTGCTCACTTATAACCTCTGTCACAAAGCTTCTTATCCTCTTTGCCTCCTCTTCTACAAAATTGTGAATTCTCTCATCCAACCATCGCTCCAAATCTTTCTATCAAGGTAATTATCTGACATGTTTTAAATATCTATGCTCACCACACATTAATACTAGAGGCTCCTATAAAACCAATTATAACATGCTAAGTTGTGTGTTTATATTCAAAGTAGGATACAGGTTCATAATGCATAAAAAATTATTGAAAGATAAAGTATTCCTTTTATTCAAAATTACATATTTATCTAGAAAAACAAAGACTTATATTAGACTAAACATTAATTATTATTATTATTATTATTATTATTATTATTATTATTATTATTATTATTATTATTATTATTATTAAATTAAACATATTTAAGTAAAACATAATATACACTATGCATGAAATAAGTACAAAAAGACATACATAAAACCCATAATATTTTTATCTATTGAGTTAAAAAGTGAGATTAGGCTCCCATACCCTTACAAGAACTAAAATATGTTCAAATAGAAGCAAGAAAAACAAACATAGAGCAAGATCCCCAAGGGATAGAACACCAAAAGGTCGTCATCAGCCAGAAAGATAATAATCCAACATGAAAAAGACACTAAGTGTCAAAAAAGTGGCAAGAATAATAAGAACCATAAAATTAGTGGTATGATTCCTTTGAGTTAGTGTAGATGACCAGATTCCTATTTTATTTCTTCTTGTTTCCTACCTTTTTTATGAGCCCTTTGTTTCTCTTGCTTGGACCTTGAGTAGGATCCTTGGAAACATTTATCTTCAAGGTTTCCAGGGTTTTCTCCATCAGTTTCTCTATCTTCTTCTTCCCTTGTTCCTTATTCTATTTATGTTTATTTACTTTATTTATTTATTTACTAAGATTGGCCTCCCCCATTTCTCCCACCACCATCGAGTCCTTCATTTTTCCTTCAAATTCTCTTGTATGAATATTCAATCATTTGAGTTGGAAGAGCATTAAATTTTGATCTCTATATTAACATCTACATTAATAAAGATTCACTCTTTTAGGTTGGAAGAGTAGAAAACCCATCATCTGATTTCTATATTAATATTTATATTTTATAACTCTTTTCTTTAACAATAGATCACCATATATAGAACTTAAAAAGCTATGTCACTTCACATTCTATATTTTTATCTCAATATCAAAGGGGTGTTTTCACATTCCATATGATTTTGAAATACATAAAAAATGATAAACATTACACAAAATGTCCCACATCACACACTTTTTGTGCATTTACATTTTATGATTTTATAGTCCTAAATATACTACCAACATTTCTTTAAAAGTTTTGGGCCACACTATGTGAGAAGATAGATACTAGGTTGAAAAACTCTACTGCTTTTCATCCACAAACCAATTAGAAAATTGATTTTGTGATTATAAATTTGGTACAAATATGGAGAGGGTATAATAGGAATCATATTAAGTATTGAGATGAAAATTTGGTGTATATTCAACATTCCTACAATGGGTAAGTGCATTCTTTTACTAGAAAATATCCCTTTGAAACTTGTTTTGGCTACTTACCTCAATGTGTATTTAATGTTATTTTAAGAAAACCATACATATCCAATGGGAAAGTGGATCCTAAGGTCCAAAAAGTTGATGAATTCATTAATAATATTCAAAAAATTCACCTCCAAGTCTAAGAGAGGTTGAAAGAGTCACAAGCCAAGTACAAAGTAATACATGATCAACATAGGACTAGGCATAGTTTCCTTATTGGATATAATGTATGGTTTTACTCAAGTTTAGAAAGTCTTCAAAGTAAGTTTAAGAAGCTCAAGACTCTTTGGTATGGTGCATTTTAAATTTTGGAAAAAGTGGAAAAAATTATTTTAGACTTGATTTGCCTCCTTATATGAATATCTATTTAGTTGTCAATGACAATAACTTACGTCTATTTAAGTCTTCTATGTTAAACAATGAACATGAAGATTTGTTGTTACCTTCAATTTAATACTTCACTCTATATATCCATTTGAAATTAGAGGAGTATGTTATATTTAAAAATAAGGAAATTAAAACACAAAGAGGAGTGCAAGAACACCATTAGTTGGGTTAAATGTTAGCTACACAAAAAGGTGAAATAGTATTCTAGAGAAGATGTGGGGAAGAAATTTCCTCACAATATTCATAAAGATTTTAGGGACTAAAAATCCTCAAGTTGGGTAGGTATGATACAAATTTGGATCCTAATGTACATGTCATATATATATATATATATATATATATATATATATATATATATATATATATATATATATATATATATATATATATATATATATATATATATATATATATATATATATATATATATATATATATATATATATATATAATACATTTACATTATGCTCAATTATATGTGATTCATGCTTGTAAGACATCTCACATTTGAAACATCATATCAAACATGTTACAATTGTAGAGTTAGTGTGGGGGTGATCTATACATATTCATAGTGATGAAGTAAGTGAGTTTTAGCTGTTGAAATAAGGGAGTTTTTCATACATATCAAAATTGACACTATTTTCAGGTTGGTAATTATCTGACAACCCCAATAGTTGTGTAACTATAAGTGTTTTCAAGAGGTGGTTGCATAATTTATTTGGTCATTTCAAAGCTTCCAATTTGCATACATCGGTAATTTTACCACCATAAAATAAACCTAAAGTTAAATGACTACAAACATTTCTTATTCTCATGGGCAATTCATTTAGGATTCTTAGTGAGCTCAAAAGTTGAGAGAGCATAAATATAAGTCTTGTGTAAGGCAAAAGGCATAAAAAAATGCAACGACAATCCTTGAAGTTGGATTCACATTGCAAGTTTCAAGTTTGTATCTTTATTCTCATGTCTCATTATTTCCTAGCTATAGCTAGTTAGTTTAGTTATGTTGGAGTACAAATAAGTGTTTGATAAGTGCAAATTAACCTCATGTACAATTTTTTGATATATTTTTAATGAAAAATATATCCATGAAGGCCATACTTGGTAGTGCATTATATATTTATTACATTGCATAGTGGAAGGGGAGGGAAATTGCCTCACCTGCTCAAGGCTTTCCCACATTTGTGTTTCTTCAAGGTAACTCTTATGTTTATTATGAGCTGTGTTCATTCTTATGCTTCATTTTCATGTGAAATATGTTATACATTTTATTTTCAGAATTTCTTTATATTTGTTTTAGAAATGCAAATATCCTAGGACAATCATCTTCTAATTATTATTGAGCTAGGAGTTATAAGATCTATTTTGATGAATTTTAGTGTGGAATATCCACTTACTTTACCAATCAATTTAAAAGGTGGTTTGGATATGACTCTAGTGAAATCAAAGGAGATGAATAATATATCAATAGCCTTCACTAATAAGGACAATAATTTATTTTATATGTTTATAATATCTAATTTGTAGGTCCAATTACCATATGTATTCAATGCCATGGTATAATCAGTGATCAAGACCTTAAAGGTAGAGGTTATTAGTTGGCTAAGAATCAGGGAAGATCAAATGGAAATTTATGTCACTTTTCCAAAAAATAAGTTAGAACATGCTCATATTCTCATAGAGATGTTGAACAAGTTTTATCGGAGATCAAATTGGACCTTATGGAGGTAGATAGAAGACTTGGTCGAAGGTGGATTATTGATGTTGAATATGTGGAAACAAGTTTTAATAATTGCAAGGCCTTGTTTAAAAATATGTTAATACCTAGAAGACCTTAATAATTAGTTACTAGATAGGTGGAGTTCATGGGCATTGTAATTTTAGTTTTTTAGAGTTAGACATAATTTTTTATTAAACCACTTCCTTTGTTTATTTAAGGTTTGGAAACAATTATTTTAAAGCCTTTTTTAAAATCAATTTTTATACACTCATTAGAAAAGCTCATGAAATTTACACATGGATTTCCTTTTATATTATACATTTGTTAAAATTTTCATGAAAGAAGAAACTGAAGGAAGAAATTGATTGAAGACTCCAAATGGAAATTTATTTTTAGTATTAAGTTGGTTATTTGATAATTTTAGTTTATAAGATTGGTTAATTTGATATATGCATGTTATATTTGAGCTATGTTATTTTTAGAATGTTGTACCAATGATAAATTTTGGCGAATTTGATTCATAAAACTAAAAATAAATTAAACTCATGTTATAGGGTTGTTGACTAATAAAACTATTTTGGGTTCTTAGAAAATCATGTAGTTACATGAGCACATGCTATTTAACTATTTAATTTTTTATAAGTAAAGTTTGCTCTATCTTTTATCGATTTAAGCTCATGTTATTTTTATAAGAAAGTGTTTTATTTTTAATGAGGATACTTTTTACAATAATATTATCATTTGGTAGTTAAGAATATGTTATTTCAAATATCAAGAAGTTTTTAAGATTTAAGTCATTGATATATAGGAAGAAGCCATTTTTCTTATTTTTATTATTATCACAACTTTGAGTAAATTACTAGGATAGATTAGAATTAACATTAGAGTAGTAGTTAAAAAATTGAACGAATGTATTTATGGATGGATAAAGTAACTTTCACATTATTCATATCTTTTACAAGGCCTAAAATGAGAGGGTTCTCTAAAAAAAACCTCATCTGTATCCCATGTCAAAATATTGAACAACACTCTATTTCGAATCACATACAAATAAGGTCTAGCCAAAAATTATAATTATTTGCTCAAAAAAGTAATTGGAAAAACTAATTTCACCATATAAATTGTCAAGAAATTGGAAATAGGGTGATGAGACTCACACCTATCCACTAAATGGAAAAAAAATCCTTTGAATCAAGGGCAATTCTGAATTTTGATAACTTCATTTCTCATCTTTATATAAATCAAAGGGTTTTTCTTTCCTTGGGTGTTCTCCTCATATGTCCAATGGACATAGTCAATGAGGGTTCAATCCTACTCCATTGGTCTAAATCACCTACATGCTTCTTACCTTTACCTTGTAGTTTCATTGTTAAAAATAAATGTTAACAAAGAGGTGAAGATATTTCTTATCCATGATAAGGATTTCCAAATTTGTTGAGGACGTTGTAATGGCCACTTTCATCTTTATAAGTTCCCTTCAATTTTTAGGTCATGAATGTCTAAGGTGCTCTCTCTTTAATTTAACAAAGGTCATAATGTCTATACACCTCATCAAGTAGCTCTATTTACTTCCAAGACTTGGGTAGAATTTGAGATTTATTTAGCTATTGAGCTTCATTATGTCAATATAGTGCACTGTGAATGGTGTCACATGATTTCAAAATGTGTTCTCACCTTAATATTTTAAATATCAACCCTTGACCATTTTAAATGCAAAAAACTGCATTTGCTTCACTAATTCACTTTTAAAATTTTTAAAGTGTCAAAAAAATTATTTATTATTATGCATAAATATGTTGGTTTTAAAACATAGAATAATTAATTTATTATTATGTATAAATTTTTTCTTTTATCTTCTTCATATATTTTTAAATTAAAAAATATCTTCATACCTTTGTGGGTTTTGAATCTACACATTGATTAGGTCGACAAAGCCCTAGAGAATCGTTCTTATAGGTGGTTAAAGATCAGATAATCCAATGATTGAGATCCATGCACTTTAACATAGAAAGTTGTCATTACATCACGATATTCTAAAATGTTTATTGTAGGAAGGCCTTTAACAAACATGTATAGTTGAGATGATTAGATAGTTAAAATTTGCTTACATAAATATCAACAACTATCATTGTAACATGGTTTCCAAATATCATCACTCGTAAAGATTGTGAAGTAATGAAGGATCACTCTCAATTAAATGTTTTCACACTAAATCAATGATAAAAATTTAATCTTTTTAGGTTAATGATCCATGTTATATTGTGGTTTTGTAGGCTACACACACTTTAACCTAGGGAAAGCTCAAATAAGGAGATATTGTTCATTAATCTACTACATACGTTAATGGTTCACATTGATTCATTTTTTTAGTCAAGGGCTAGTGCTCATTCATGAGTCTTTAAGATTTTCATTTTTCATTAAGGTGAATCTTTGAGATATGTTCATATTTTAAAACCATGAAGCCATGAATTATGATTCTTAGTTAAATATTTTCACTCTAAATAATTGGTCAAAATTCACATACATGGATATCAACGTCCCAAAGTATCTCATGGGTTTGTAAATTATGAACTATTCAATCTAGCAAAGGCTTGAAGAAGGACATAATGTTCATTAACCTACTATATATATCGATAGTTTTTGTTGATCCATTTTCTAGATCAAGGTCTGGTGGTTTTTCATGAATCCATAAGATAGTTGTTTTTATTAAGGTGAAGCTCCAAAATATGATCACTCATTAAACATGCAAATCCATGAAGGATGATTCTTAATTTAATGTTTTGGCACTTAATTGATAATCAAAATTCATTCCTTTCAAATCAATGACCTACATTATATCATGGGTTCATAGCTTGCACATTAGATTTAATCCGCATAAAGTCCTAAAGATAAAATGTAATTGCCTCTTCAAAGGTTCCACAAAATGGTTGACAAATACCTAAAGAATATTCTTCTCTTGAATAAAGGGACACACTAATATAGGCATTTAACATTGCTTCATATACATACATGTATTTCCATGTTGTTCGATGTACATACATGTATTCACATGTATTTCCAAGTTATTAGAAAATATAAATAATTGTAAACACATATATCTCTATGTAGCTGCAGTTATTTACAAGCACTTCTAGGTGTCTTCAAGTATTTTTTGTACTACATGTATGCTTTGTTCTATAAATAAACCTTGAACATGCCTAAGAGGCTTGGCTAATATCCCCCATCATTAACTAAGAAAATTCCATGATTAGTTATGAAATCCTCATAAATAAGCATGGCTTCCCACATATATTCATGAAATCCCACATTTATGCGTGAGTCCTCGAAATCAATATTTAAATTGGAAAATTTCATAATAATGAAAACATATATAATTATAATTATCCTTTATAAATAAGTTAATAACCAATGGTTCTTAATCTAATAGATAAAAAAATCAATGATTATAGCCTCTTCCTAAGTTCAATAATAGGGCCCACAAAGTGATAAAAAAATGAAAACCATATTTTATTTGAATCAAGGGACTCACCAATGTTGTTATTTAACATTCTTCCATGTATATGCAGGTATGCCCAAGTTCTATGTAAGTCATTACACGTAGAGGGAATCCATTATTTGTTGAAGTTTTATGTAGCGATTCATGAACCAATTATCACTACAATATTAACCCTACAAATAGTTAATAGGGAAATGCACTATGTAATGTGGTGGACCCTATCGATTCTACTAGCCATTACCTCTATCTATATGTATTTGTGATTATGGTATGCTCACTATGGTTGTGATTTTAGTAATGTTAACCACTTTCTCCCTTATTATTTTGGTCTCTTGCTAAAGGCTCATTTGTTAAAAGGCCTTCCTTTACTCGATTACCACTACCAATTGCTTTTACTTCTTAAATATTTACTTGGGATTTCTTTTCTTATTTACATTTATCCCCTCCTTTACTGTGTCTTTGTAAAAGTTTAAGACTGTTAATAAGTTTCACATGTTTTAATATTTCTTTTGTTTAAAGATAGATTGTTATGGACACATACTTTTAGCTAATTGGGTGGCCATTTAAGCATTTAGAATTGTTTTAAACATGATATTTTATGGAAATTTTTTGCTCAGTTGGGTAATTTTATTTACCCTTTGTTTATAGATAATAGATATGTGTATTGATTATATGTAACTATTCAATCTTTTTATTTTTTTGGGGGTGGATCCTACCTTCGAACTTTGTTTATGGACATATTGTGTTTTATTATGGAAATAAATTCAAGATGTGTTTCTTCATATAGACATTATGTTAGAGCCCTATAACAATATTCTTTCAACTAATTTCTTGTTAGAGCATATATGTATTATGGAGGTCATTTATACCAACTGATATCATTTTATCAAATAGTTGTTAATTGCACATGTTAGATTTAGGACAAGAAATCACATAATTGGAATTTGGAGATATCAATATTGCTGAAATAATTTAATATTTATATAAAAAAGAGTAAATTGATCATACAAAATAGTGATGAAATTTAATTTTTTGATTAAATAAATTACCCTCTATATTTATTGACCATTCTCTTAACTTATTCTCACTCGATATCTAACTAATTGATCACAAATGGTTACTAACCAATCTAAACTAACCCTAAATTATATACAATATGCCTAAGTAATTGATCATACACAATGACAAGCCAATTTAAACTAGTCCTAAACTATTTGTATAATATGTGGATCATTTCATTATCGTAGGGAAATATTGTATAAAATAGCTTAACTTTAACAAGAAGTATTCCACTTATTTCAAAATTTTGAATTATATCTTTCTTAAGATTGATAATCCTCATTAATATTTCACTCAATATAAAATTCATAAAAAAAATAAACATGTAGGTCACCATAACTATAGTGATCCTTAGTTGTGTTGATATCTTGTCTCCCATACATGTAATTATATAAACATAATGTGCATGGATTTTGAACCTCAAATGAGCCCAATATTTAAACAAATACTTATGAGCTCAAAAATGATTGAATTGGGCAAATAAGGAATGTGACATCATGATATCTAAAAACATGGATTTAAATTTTACGTGAGAAGACTAATAATATAAAGTGATATGTTTCTATCTAAATTTTTTTAAATGTTTATTGAATTATATTCACATATTTTTCAAAGGGCCATGCCATGTATGTTAATGGTGGAAATATATTTTGGTATTCATAAAACATTGATTTTAATAATGATGTGTGGTTTATACTATTTATAATCATCTCAATTGGAGATAATGCTTCTACACTCCAATACCCATTCCTAATAGTCATGGAAATTTGTGTCTATGAACATATTGGTTTTTTTGAAATAAGAGATATGCTTGATGAGTTACTAATGGTAAAAAATTGGTCTAGGTGGGTTCTCAAAATATAGTTCCGTCATACCAAGAAGCTCATTCTCATGGCATGTGTTAATGTTAACTCATGCTTCATGGTGTGTAGTAATTCCAACACATGTTTCATGGTCTACATTACCACAAAACACTACCAAAAGACCCATAATAGCTCCAATATCACCAATATAGATCCACCAAATGTTTCTATTAGTATAAACTAATTTGGGTTGATCAGGCATGGCATCTTTTAGGTGTTACATAATCCATGTGTATGTTGGTGTAAACTTTTTTCCCTCTGGGTTTTGTCTACATGGTTTAGTCAGCTTGCTTAGGTTTAAAAAAGGTTCTCAGTATATAATAATCACACATGCATGAGGATTTTGGGACATGTCTATTTTACACCTATATAAGGAACCTTTCTCTATATATTTTGGCTAATGCTTGAATGTTTTAATGAGAGAATGAGATAATGTTTTTTTTCACAACTTTCCTTATGTGAGACTTTTTTCTTTCAGATTATGATATTTCACTCTATAGGTTATTCATGCATGCTTCAATATTTATTTGATTTTGGTACATTCTAACATGGTATCAAATCCATTCTCATAGTCATTTGATATTCAAATCTTTATGAGATCCTTATTGTGCAATGCTACTTTTTTCATTGATTTTAGTTTTCAAGGGTTTAGTGGGTTTTTTTGGAAAAATACATACAATTATTTATGATCAGAGTCTATAAACAAAAAATGGATAACACCATTAGATTCAAAGGGTGCCAAAACCCTAGGATTGGTTATAAACTTGACCTAGTTTCATGACAACCATTTTAAGAGGGTTTTAAGGAGTTTTATTGGTTTTCATGCATTTCCATACCATTGGGTTCTTCAATCAAAAAATAATTTTTGAGTTTTTATAGGTTTTAAATATTACCAAGTGGGTCTTTACCAGATATACCAAAGTCCAAACCAATTTTCATAGATGTGGGTTATTCTTCAGGGCATTTTCTCCCCTTCGCTATTTCTAAAAATTCTATAAAAAGTTACAAGTTTGTGAGGTTGTTATATAGCTCATGACTTTGTGACTTGGTTGGCCTCTAATTTTTTATGTCTTCATAGGCCCACAAGCTAGCATCCTTGACTAGATGACTTTGGACAACATGAATGTAGCCCTATAGTTGTTTGTGTACTCACGTCTATAAATCTGAGGGTCTTATTGGTTGACCTCAGATGACACAAAAATGCAACCATAAGCCCTCCTATTCACACATAAGACTTTCCCATGGTTCCATCTATGTGAATTAGTGTTCACACACCCATCTTTCTATTGTAGGTCTCTCCCAACATATGATGATGATGATCATTTGGACATCAAATTTAACACTGTTAAGGGTGATGCTATTCATTTTCAAAATGGGGTTATTTTTATGATGATGTCATTACTCCATCAATAAAATCAATAAAAAGTGGGAGGGGGAGATCACCCAAAATAAATCTTACTCCCTAGTCATATGAGGTAAACCCTAAACTTAGCCCTTGGCCCTTGGTCATATGAAAATTAAGCCCATGATCACTTCCAATGCAAAAATTCTTAACTTTTGCTCCAAGTAACCATTAGTTATATATATATATATATATATATATATATATATATATATATAATTGCTTCAAAAAATATGTATAGAATTTCTCCAAAGGGCCTCAATTTGATCAAAATATTTTCCACCATTTACGTCCAAATTTTTCATGTGAGCTAAGATTTTTAAATGGCCATAACTTTTGATTGATAAATATTTTTTGAGTGTCATCTTATTCAAAAGTGAATGTTTTTTCATGATATATGCATTGATGGTGTTTTTTATCCCTATATATCTCTGTTTAAACCAAATATTATACACTCTTGGATGCATTATTGGCTAAGTCTGATGTCCCTCCAGTTCTTTTATACTTATGCACAATTATTGTAGACACATTCTCAGTTGACTCTAGCATCTATACAAGTGTGTTGGTATTTTAAAATTAAAGGGGGGTCACTTTGATAGTTTTAAGGGGGTATTATGTGGTATTATGTACTTTTATTTTCTACATTTCTTCTTTATTTCTTAAAATAATCTCTTTTTTGTATCATGTAAAATTATTGGTCGTTTCTTCCTCTTATGACATTCAATTATCACAAATGAAAAAGTAACATGCTACCTGCTCTAAGAAAACAAGGATTCTATAGGATTACTATGAACAAGAAAATTAAACCTATAGTAGATGCAGAGAAAAATAACTAGTTTAATAGATGTGATCAAACACATTGTTGTCTTTGTTTGTTTCCCCTGACTTAAATTTTCACATTGAATCTACTAAAACACCAAATGAAATATGGACCACACTATAAAAATTATTAAAGAAATATAATGTCATGGGAGGTCATGAACTAGAGAATGAGCTCATAAGTTTGAGTCTAGGTGACCTCTTCACTAAGTTTAAATATTTGAGGTTATAGTTAAAATAATGTGAAATAGATAGGAAAGATGAATAACTTGATCTATCTATACTCTCCAAATTGGGTCCAAAATACTTTATGTGTGTCCATATTCCATACCATAAAAAGTGTTCTTGAAACCACATAGAAGATGCATTCTTTAGATTCCTTTGTTGTCAATTTGAATCAGGAGCAAGATAAGTTGATACAATGGGCATAGTGAAGTCCTCAAAATCTCATGTAATTTTTCTAAGAAAGAAAAGGATTCACACAACAAATAGAAGAAATAGAACAAAAAATATCAAGAGAAGGATGCAAATCTTCCCACCTACAAATCCAATCATGAGACCTCTTCTTCCAATTATAAGGCTAATAAATATTGGATCAAATGTGGGTTTTGATAAGGAAATCATGATGAAATCAAATGTTTGAATAATAAAATTAACCAACCAGCTAAGATGCTCAAGAAGCACAACCTTAGTTTCCTATATTTTGCAATTCATAATTCATCGACACATGAATCCTCTAAGGAAAATGAACATAGTAAAGAAAATGAATAATAGTATAGTAAAGGGAAATAAAAGGCAAGGACCTAGCTACAATTTTACCTCTAACTCCTACATGGATCATTAAATTTGGTGTTTCACATCACATGGCCTCTTCACAGATAGAGTTAAGTTACTTGGACCTATGTGACATGTCTTCTATACAATTAGATTATGAGACTCATAAAAAGGTTCTTAGGAGAGGCTCTATTAAAGTGGGTGGTTAAACATTCAATAATGTTCTCATTTATCCCTCATTTTCAACTAATCTCTTATTAGTTTACCAAGTCACTCACCTTGGTCTTGGTATGTGAGTTGAGTTCACTCCAGATTCAATGTATGTTAAATATTTTCACTATGATATTATATTGGTAGAAGGAATGGTTGATCATCAAGAATCCAAGTCTAACTAAATGTGAGGTCTCAATCCTGACCTATACTTCAAAACAAAAATTTGATCTGAAGCTTGAATCTCAAATGTAGACACCAGGGTATGGAAAGTATTTGTGTATTATTGCATAGATTATTTTTTGCCTTCGCACAATTGAGATAAATTAATGTATTTATCATCATAGTTTTCAATATGATAATAAGTTAATTTGATTGCTTTTATGAAACCATTCCATGTGTCTACAAATATGTTTAAACTAAGATCTTCTTCATGTATAGTAAAATAATTTTTCCACCATTTCTTAATTGATAATGAAATATTCAAAAGAAAAAATATGATTTTCTCTTAGGTAAGTGATTTAATAAATAATATTAATATATGAGGTTAAGCTATTTATTTATTACATCTACATATATTTTTCCTTCAACCATATGAATGTCTAGATTGATTTGTATCTTACATGGTGTTTGTTCAAATGGTTAATGAGAATGAAAGGTTTTCAAAGATGTATACTACTTGAAAAAGAGAGGATTATGATAAATTATACTTACTTATTCATGTGCATGACATTCTTACAAATCTTTCCTTTATATCTGCAATGCATCCTCTATCATTATCTATAATATCTCTAGAGTTAGCTTCATTTTATTTTTGTCTCCCATTTGAGAATGTGAATGAAGGTATGATGAATGGTCACGAGTCTCAATCCCTAACTTATGTTTATATCAATTTTCATATTAAAATCATTGTACTGGGGGCACCTCCTAAGGCCCTACCTCAAAGGGCACCTTCCAAGTTCAATATACAAAGATCTCCTTTGAGTATTCCTAAAGGTGAGTACAACATCTTCTAACAACTTGAGAATATTAAAGCCCCATTTTATATCATGGATCTTCTCAAATCATCTTATATCCACCATTATATTATTAACAAAAGTCTCTATGAGTTAAGGGTTCTGATAAATATTGAACCAAATTAGTTATAAACCATTACAGGTCATATTTCATCCTCCTAGTAGATTACCTTTGATCCACAAGATATGAATCCTATTGGAACCAATAATATAACCTCATATATATTTATGTATTCATTTTTTATCATTATTTAATTAAGAGAGTGCATGTATATGGTGGTTCTATAGTCAACATATGTAACATTAATCTAATCAAGAGCTTTGGATATTTAAAGTTTGGGCTTAGGCCACAAATCATCTTGAACAAATAATATGATGATAATGAATGACTATTAACTGACACCATCTATAGTGGGCCATATCACACATCAAACCTTAATTCATGTGATACACTTTTAATTACCTTATAACACCCTTTTGGGTTGTCTTTGGATACATGAAATGCAAGTTGTTCTATCCCCACTAAATCAATGTTCTAAATTACCTCATTCTAGAATGGAATTTACCATATTCAATGATCTGAAACCCTTACAACACTTAAAAACATTGTAAGGAAACTATTATGAAGCCATTTATTATCCTATCAATGAGAGTGCTCCCCCATAAATTACAAGTTCAAGTCTTACATTGGTTAGTCTTATCTAAGATAGAATCTCTATCAAGATACCATTATCTTAGAATAAAATAGAGTGACTCAATTAAATGTTATATATACTAACATGAAACATATATGTCATGTATTACATATGTTACATACATGCTTTTATGACATACATATTACTATCATGCCATAATGGAATGGTTCATACATATCTCTAACCATTCCATACACATCTCTAACCAATATGTTAGTCTAGTGAATTGTCAATGAGGGTGTGATTAGGGATAATGAAGACCCTCAAGGGAATTATTAAGGATCATTATGGATCATTAAAGATGATGAGTGAGTGACTAAGGATTATTAGGGATGATAAGGGATGATGAGGGACAATGAGGGAGTGATTAGGAATTCAGCTTGAATCTAGCTTCAACCCTTTTTCCTAATCATTCTTAGTCACTCCTTTTTATATATAGGTTAGAATTCCCCCCTTCCTCCTTTCAATATATGGCTTAGTAAATTACCCCTTTCATTTATCTATATAGGTGATCATTCATCCTATCTTAATTTTCAAGCATCCCTTGATGATGCCCTCTCTCCTTTATCCCTTGATCCAATAATTCCACCTCTATTGATTTTTAAGCATGATAATTCCCCTTCTCATTCTAAAATATGGCTCAAGTATTAAATCAGGTATCAGGCATTCAATATATGGCTTAGGTAAGATAGATATGGCTAGGATTAAATACATGTATTCAATATCAAAATATGGCTTATGTATTAAATACAGATTAAATATGGGTATTGCGAGATGTCATGATTTATCTTATGCACTATTACTACATATTCTTATTAAAATATATTTACACTACATGCTTCACTGATATGCCTATCTAGACATGTCACTTACATGCCCTGCATTTTATATATTACATACATGCCTTGATTGATACATACCTTACTATGATGACATACTCTCCACATGATCAAATGATATTACATGATGTTATCAATACACATGTTATAGTTGATTATTATTTTGATATGAACAACTTATATGATACATCCATAATATCAAAAGGGGGGAATTACAAGGGGATTGACTTAGAGACATAAGTGTGCATGAATAGTAAAATCATAGATGATCTATTTCATGGAATCCAATGATCCACATGGTTTATATAATCAAATTGTTTCATATACATAAAAAACATTAGCATATTGATACACTGTATAGGGTAATATGATATGCATATGCAATCACTTTATAAACATTTAAGTAAATATTCATGCACACTTTGATGAATATGCAGAGTTTAATATATTCATGAGTTTTCATGGTGGAAATAAGTTAAACCTGAATGTTTGTTCTAGGATCTTTAGTTGATAATTTTGTGGATCTAGAAACAAGGACAAAACCAAAGGATTCCATAACAAAAGGTAAAATGGACAAATATACAAATGAAAAATTTCATCCTTTTAATTCATTTGAAATTGAAATCCCCATCTTTTTGAATTCAAAGATTTTAGAAGAGAGACGTGATTGATTAAAGTTCAAAAGAAGAATAAATGAATAAATCAAAAGGTCTAAGAATCAATTAACATGACCCTTCAATCCCAAAAAAAAAGGAGATAATAGGGGAGGTCTTTAGTCTCTTGTCAAGTTCTAGTTTATATTTTGCTTGTTGATCATGAAATTATGAGTTTTATTGTTCTGATCCCTACATATAAAAGGTTTTTATGCTAATTGTTGACTAATTTGGAGCCCCAGTCACATCCCTAAATAGAAAAGGAAATAAGTTTGTATGGATTAGGCATTTTCACCTACATTCATTTTTTTGTAATGATGTTTTGATTCCACTACCACTCCAACTTTGACTCATAGTACTAATTGTTACCTATTTCAAATTTATTTGTTGCTCATAGAGGTCACAATTCTTTGTTGAAATAGATTCAACATTCATAAATGTTTTAAATGATATTAACATAATATTTTTTCATAAATTGCACAATTTTAGAATTCACAATGTTTAATAACTATTTTAGATGTCACATTTCTTATTTGTAATAGATTCAATTTTTGTTCTTTGGATGTGGCAACCTTAACTTTGTGTGCATTTTTAGTTTATAGGATTAACTTTAAAACCTTATCAAAGTTGTGAGGTAGTTGAAACATCTGATTTTTAAAATTATATAATGGATTAACCTGAATATGGTATACCCCATTAATATCACCAAGATGTATTCTATGTTGGTATTCATGAGTATCTTGATTAACATTCTCTAGATTAGGATTTCATTATTAACAATATGATATTCTAATTTAATGTATTCATTAACAATATTTGCATCAAAAAAAGAAAAAGACTAATGAGCATTCATCACATTTATTTAATTCATTTTAGATGGGTCCAAAAGAATCTAATTATACTCAATATGGACACCAAATATGCAATGACTATTTTAAAATTGTTTATAGCTTAAATTATGATCTATTTATATATGTTTATTGTTTGATATGTAAAATTTTATCATTATTTAGATAGAATACTATTGAGAATCAATTTTGATACACATTCTAAAATACTTTCATTTATGTTATTTAATTTTTTTTATACCTTTATTCCCAACCTAAGGGCATGATAAATCTATGGTATCTCACATATGGAAAACTTAAAAATCCATTTTATTTTCCTTTACACGCTAGGGAAACAATTAGTTATCCATTTTAATTACAATTAACTATGTACATAATGATTATAGTTAACGGTTTATGTAATATATAGGTTAATTAGGTATGTAATGTCTATAGTGAACAATATATGTAATGATTGTATTTATCTTTGTATGTAATGATGATAATTAATTATGTATGTATATATGAGATAATTAGTATTTATTTAATCACTTTAATTAATTATCTCTTCAAGATCTTCCTCACATGGATTAGGACTTTGGTAAAGAAGACATTTTATAAGTTTCATGCACTAATTCTCTGATATGGAGTTTTCTATCAAGCATGAACAAATGAAAGGATTCACATAATTTTAGACCTATTTGATCAAAACAACCATTATTAGAAAACTAAAACCACTCTCAAAATAAAGTGTCAAAATTGGAAAAATCTAATTTTGGTCAATCACTATTGGGATAATCTAATTCTAGATTTTTAATCAAGATAGTTTATTTTCATACTAGATTTAACCAATTTATTAATTGGTTCAATTGGTATGTAATTATTACCAAACGATCCCTAATAAAAATTAAATAATCTCCATTAGTTTCATGGGGATTGATTGACCCCAACAATATAGTAGTTTGAATCAATTAATTGAATGGTTTAATTAATCATGTAATTGGGGTTGGATAAATCAAGCTTCAATTAAAAATAGATAATCACAATTACTTGTATGAGTTTTATTTGATAGAATGTATGTACCAAATTGAACCAATTACTTGAATAGTTCAATCAAGTGCATAATTTGGGCCAATCAATCCCCAATTGCCATGGGGCTCAATTAGACCCACTTACATACTAGATTGAACCAATTACTTGATTGGTTCTTTAGCATTCCATTAGATCTAATTGATATATATATATATATATATATATATATATATATATATATATATATACATATATATATATACATATATATATATATACATATATATATATATATACATATATATATATGTATACATATATATATATATATACATATATATATATATACATATATATATACATATATATATAAATATATATATATATACATATATATATATGTATATATATATATATATATGTATATATGTATATATGTGTGTGTGTGTGTGTGTGTGTGTGTGTGTGTGTGTATATTAAAGCCTAGTAAATTTTTTAACGTGATCGGTGGCACTGGCTAGGCACGCCTAATTCCAGTACCATAGGGTGGGGGAGACTAGAACTTGAGACCAGCAGAGCCACAATAGAAATACTTAGCCAACCAGGCTAGGGCCCCACCTAGATCTAATTGATATTAAATTGAAATTAAATGATCGTAATTTATTGTATGGGGATTGATTAACACCAATTACATACCATATTGAACTAATTTCTCAATTAGTTAAATTTATTGCATAATTGGGGATAATTGAGCCTTTATTGACTTTAGATGATCATAACTGATTACACAGGGCTTGAGTGGTTGCACATATATACCAAATAGAATCAATAACTTGATTGGTTTAATCTAGTATGTAATTATAATTAATCAATTTGTAATTGACACTAGATGTATATAATTTATTGCATGGTGATTAATTGACCTGTACTAGGTTAAAATAACTAGTTAGTTTGATCAAGGACATAATTATGGTCAATCAAATGCTAATTGATGTTGTATGAACACAATTGGTTGCATGATGCTCAATTTGCCTTAGTTGTGTACTAGACTAAACTAATCTTGTAATTGCTTCAATGTGATATATAATTGGTGTTAATTGATTTCCAATTGAAAATAGATAATAATAGTTTATTGTATGGGTAACCATTGACCTCAAGTGCATGTAATATTGAACTAATAAATTGAATGGTTCTACTAAGTAAGTATTTGGTTTGAATTGAGCTTAAATTTAAAATAAACATTTGCAATTGGTTTTATGTGACTTAACGAACACCAACTATGTCTCATAATGAACTAATTATTTGAATGGTTCAATTAATTACGTAATTAGGGATAATCAAACCTCAATTAATATTAGATGGTCACAATTGGTTGCATGAATATTGATTCTCCCAAATTGCATATCAGATTAAACTAATTACTCTTTTGGAATAAGTTTGGGATCAATTGATTAAGCCCTAATTGACATTAAATTGACATAATTGGTTTCACAGGATTTCATTGACCTTAATTGTATATTAGATTGTACCACTTACTTGATTCACTCAATTAGGGTTAAATAAGTCCAAATTAACATTAATTGACTATAATTTTGGACCAAATTGAACCAATTATTTGATTGGTTCAATATAGTACATAATTATCGCCAATAAATACTCAATTGGATTTATATGGTCATAATTGGTTACTGTGGGCTCAATTGGTTATAAAGGTCACCTTGGAATTTTAGCACTTGTACGATTTGTTGAAACATTAGGGGAGTACTCCATATATAATGATAGGAATTCCTCTTCATATATTATTAAATGGATCTCTTATGGTGCCAAGGTGGTAGTGGATCCCTTCACATATTCACTTCTCCCCTTATCTTCCTCAATGGAGAGTTTGGAGTTAGTTAATGCATTACAAGTCCATTATTAGGTCATCTTGATGAACCTATCATGCTCGTGATCATGTGGATATTGGGTTGCTCGATCACCTCTAATTGAATAAGGAGTGTTTGAAAAAAACCCCACATTATCAATCTACTATGGCCATAAAACTCAACCCACATTTGAAATTTGCATCATTTAAGTTAGTAATTATGTGTTCTCAGTACTCCTAACAATAATAGTGACTCAGTCCAAATAAATGTTTTCAAATAAACATTTTTCATAACAAGGCATTCCTAAATATTTTCATGGAGAGAAGGGCTTTGAAGTTGTAGCTCAACCCTAAAATTCAATATTTATTTTAATGTGGAACCATGGATCTGATTATGGGCACCTATCAGGGCACTGTTATTAGTGATTTTTCTTCTGAACTTTTGGCTTCTATACATAGACCCATAATATGTCTTGAGAAGTGGCCCCATGGGAGGGGTCTCCTAGATTTTCTTAAGGGGCACTAAAAATTAAATTTAGGAGTATATGTAGCAAAAAATGTCCCATGTTACAAATTTTTTGAGTGTATGATGCAATTTTATAAAAGATAATATTTAAAATTATTATATTTTTATTTACTATTAAAGTTTAAACAAATTTTGAGTACTCATAAATTTAAATTTGGTATAATATCTTCCTAAAAAATAGAATCAAGTATGCAAAACTCCCATCTCCCCCTTTTTTTCCATGCCTTAAAACTTTTACCTTAAAATTAGCCATCTCCTAGTTTTTAGGAAAAGATTCTAAAATTTTATATTTCCATGGCTTTAATTTTTCATGTGGCCACCTTCTCATTAAAAATAGGAGAAAAAGCCCCTTCCATGGGACCAATGGTCAGATTTGAGCCCATCACAAACCATCAAAGGAATATAAACCTATCATAGAAGTTTTTCAAGAAAAAAGGGAATAAAAAAATGTAAAATCCAAAAATTGTGTGATAGTTAAAAAGTGCATAGTCATTATTAAAATAATAAAAGAAGGTTGAGGTTTAAAAATGCACATCAGTCAGTCTTAGTCATAGTCCTACCATCCTAGGCTATATCCCATCCCTATGCTTTCCATGTCACTACCTATATGGTGAACATTTCTATTTTGACTCCCAAGTGGTCGAATGGACAACTACCCACACCTAGTCCCATGAAATTCCCAATCCCACATTTACACTAAAATTTTATTTTATTTTTTTAAAACTGGCTAATACATTCTACTAAAACTTGTAGTTGTAACTTGTCAATATTAATTTGTTCTTCCAGTGTTACAGACACTTCCACTCTATTAGTCAACATCGGTGTAGGCTAAATTCATTTTAATGTATTTGCAATTATCTTTGCTATGAGTTTGACTAATTTATAGCTACCATCAAATTCAAATTAATAATGGTGGTGGGTTTTGGCTACTCCAATCATGGGCTTAGATTTGGTCTCAGTACTTTATTTCTCATAAGTCACAAATCCACAAGGTGAAGGCATTTCTATTACTCTGCAAGGTTGTTTATCCACTATTTGAACTAGTTGGATTTGTAGTATGCAAGGCTCTTTATAGACTTCAGAGATTGATTGCATCCTATAAATTTAGGTAAGTACTAGACCTCTCCAATTTATTAAGCAAGCAAATGAAAAGGAAGTGTTATAACTTATGATGGCCATTGGTGACATGAATTTTTTTTAAAAGGTTTTCATAGAGGGTTTTGTTTGAGATTCATAGCATGATTTTAAGGTTTAATCCATTATCCAACTAAACTTTTCTTTAGTAAATTAGGGTAATTAATTATTTTAAAACTATAAAAATATAGAGTTGTGTAGACTCTTGAATATATATTTTGGGTATTTTGATTTGACTATGAAATTATGAATGTATATTTTTTATTTTTATATATATTTATATTGCTAATTTTCATGGAATATATATATATATATATATATATATATATATATATATATATATATATATATATATATATATATATATATAAACTTATGATGGCCATTGGTGACATGAAATTTTGGAAAATATGTGTGTGTGTGTGTGTGTGTGTGTGTGTGTGTGTGTGTGTGTGTGTGTGTGTGTGTGTGTGTGATCAAATTTCAATCTCACTTTAAATTAGTCTTATAAAAGGTGTTGAGTGCTAATGGGTGCAATTGTTTATATATATATATATATATATATATAGTTTCATTTTTATGAGATCAATCTAAGTGTAAATTATCAATATCAATTTTCATTGTAAATTAATATTATAAATATATAAAAACACTCACTATAATTATCAATCTTATAGTAAATTAGTCTTATAAATATATATATATATATATATATATATATATATATATATATATATATATATATATATATATATATATATATATATATATAAATGAAACAATATAAACTATTTTATGTAATACATGTAAATTATTTTGTGTACACACTATAGACTATAATTTTAAATCTCACCCTTTTTTTTCATTTTAATAATGATTATGCACTTCTTAATTGTCATGCAATTTATGGATTAAGTTTTTTTTATGGCCATTTTTTCATATAGACTTTTATGATGGGTTCAAAGCCCTTATATGTGTTATGATGGGTTCAAATTTGACCACTTGTAACTTGTCCATTCACCTTCCATCTTTCACTCAGTGACACTGAGTCAACACTATGTCACACTTGTTAGTTACCATGCAGGGAGTGATAGGTAGTGGCATGGTACCTAGTTGGTAGTCACATGGATGGGTTAGAGCCTAAGATTTACTAACATGTATTTATAAAGCTGACCCTTCTTTTGCCATTTTAAAATATAAGTATAAATTACCAATGTCGATTCTCATTATAAATTAGTATTATATATATATATATATATATATATATATATATATATCAGTGGTCAAATTTGATATGGTCTTAGCCCATCTAAGTTGATGTAATAAGTATACACTTTGCCTTACAAATTTACAATAACAATAAATGAGTTGTATTATTTCATTTTTATTAGACCAATCTCCCTTTGAATTAGTACTATATATATATATATATATATATATATATATATATATATATATATTTATATATATATATATATATATAGAGAGAGAGAGAGAGAGTATGTGTGTGTTAATTTTATATATATTTATAAGGATAATTTAAAGTGAGATTGGAATTTGGTCTCATTATATATATATATATATATATATATATTTGAATTTGTGACTTGTGAGAGAAAAGTATCCCTAAGCCTATGACTGCACCTCCACATCCCACTTTTAGTAGCCACCAATCCACCACCATTATTAATTTTTGGTAGATGGAAATTCATTAAAATGAATTTATAAAATTAGTTGGACCATCAATGCTAAGTGATAGAGTGGAAGAGCAAATTAGCAATGCCAATTGGCAATGACCATTGACAAGTTACAATTACAAGTTTTAGCATAATGCATTAGCCATTTTTTTTTTCAAGTTTAAAATTTTAAAAGAAATGTTTGATTGAGAATTCCAAATCACATAAGTTCCATTTATGAAATTTCATGGGATTGGAAGTGGGTATTTGTTACTTGTTAACTGGTTAGTTCATTCACCTTCCTAAGTGTAAATTACCTTAAGTACAAATCTTGATTCTCAATGTAAATTAGTATTATATATATATATATATATATATATATATATATATATATATATATATATATATATATATATATAATTTAATACTATTATATATATATATTTGAAATACTAATTCAAAGGGAGATTTGTCTCATAAAAATAAAACAATACAACTCATTTATTATTATTATAAGGCAAAGTGTATACTTATTACATCAACTAATTTATACTAATATATTTTGATGGCCATTCTATATTTAAATCCTAAAGTTCTCAATAGTTAAGAATTTTATAAGAATAACATTTTGAATTTTGGAAATTATTTTAAACCCTTACCATTAGAAATTAATAAAACATAATGTTTTTTTATTGAGATTATAAATGATTTTAAATCCTAGTCTTAATCCTAATCCTAATATTACACTCTAGTATATGGGACTTTTTAATTTTAATTTTAATTTTAATTTTTTCATTGAGTAGGTATAAATTATGAGAAAATGGCTTCTATTAGTCATCCTAAGAAGGATAAAAAGCAATTGTCACTAGCTAATGCATTTTGTATCACTTAAAATTCTAATCAACAATGCCAATCCAGAAATGAAGAATTTGATGTTCATTTACATGAAGATAAATATGAATCAGATGTATAATATATTTGGGAAGAGGAGCAAGCATGAAAGAAATAAAAAAGAACATTCAAGTCCAAATAGAAAACAAGATTTCCATGGACTTCTATTGTAAAAGACTATAATGGTGTTGAAAGGATAAAATTTTCTTGGTGTGTAAAGTATAAGAGAGAGACTCCATTTGATAAATATGGGAGTACCACCCTTCAATTCAGTGGTCTAATAATGCATGCAAAATCAGAGCTTCATAAATTTTCTTTCCAACTTTTGGAGGGAGAAAGAAAACAAAGTAGTATTCTAATTACCAAACATGTATAATTAATGATAGATGTTGAGAAGGAGAGAATTATATATATGATATAAAATATGTATTTTGTTACCATAAATTATTTACCATTTGAACTCTATAATCCAATTTATGACTTGAAAAGGTATAAAGGCACTCCACACATGTCTCTAATAGATGAATACTCTACATATACAAATACCACATTTGGAAAAGAGTTTATACAAGATGTAAAGGAGGTATATTTTAAAAAGTTAAAAGATGTGATTTTTCATAGTCTATTTTACTCAATTTTAGTTGATGAAAGTACTAATCATAATATAAAACAACATTTGATAGTTTACATTACATATTTGACAAATGAAGGAAGAGGTAAATATGTAACAAAATTTATATGACTCCTTCAAATAAAGGATGGAACAACTCAGTCTATGTATGATGTTGTGATAAGTCTTTTAGTAGAGATGAATTTATCCTTCATGAATTTAGTTGGATTTGGATATGATGGGTCTTCTATTATGAGGGGTATTTGTGAAGGTTTATATACTAAGATTCATCAAGATAATCCTTGATTATTAGATATTCATTGCATATCTCATCAATAAGAATTAAAAATAAATGATGCTTCATCTTATTTTCTAGAACTATAATTTATTAACAAATTTGTAAACAAAATTTACTCATGGCTTGGAAAATTTACTAAAAGACATGGATAATTAAGAGATATAATGGGGAGTCATTTCAAATCAATCAATTAGAGGTGTTTAAAATTCATCATATAGGTGTTTATTTATAAGAAAGGTCATGGAAAGGCTTTAAAACTCATGCATGTTTCGTTGAGAGAATGAGAGTTAGAGGATATAAATAATGTATGATTTGGTTAGAAATTTTCAAGTAAAATTTTTCATCCATTTACTTTTAGACGGGCTTATTGAGTTAAATAGGTTGAATAAAAAATTTCAATATGACTATGTTGACATTACTTCCATTGACACAAACTTAGATAATACTATTGAAATTCTTTTTAAGAGATTTCAAAGAGACATATTTGGTGAAGGTACAATACATATATTATACAGGTTCTATTTCATCTTTTTTTAAATAGAGCACAAGAAGAAAATATTGAGTTTACAAATGGAGAATGTACAATACATATACATCCATTTATATTTAAGAGATTGTCTAACTCATAAATATCAAGGACACTAGATGATTTCATTGAATTGGGAAAAAGTTATACAGTGAAAATTATTGACTCTCTAGATGCAAGCTTCATAGATTTACCTATATTTAATGTTGCTAAGTTTTTTGGTCCTCATAATATTATGATGAGGTGGATGTTAGAGACTATAAAAAAAAATATGTTTAACATGTTTATGTGAAAATTTTAGTATTGAAAACTTGTCTATTATATATACTATCAAATGTTTAGGTGAAATGGATGAATTTGTTTGTACTATCTATAAATCATACCCAAAATAACATATGTTTGGAGCATGGGATATTTGTGAGAGTTAACTTAAATGGTTTGAATGTCATGTCCCCTTCTAGTTGACATATTTCGAGCGGATGATTAGCCTATTATGCGACCCTCGTAGGCTGATAGGATGGATAGAGGGTCTTGATAGAGATGGGTTGGAATTCGTTCGGGCACTTTCGGGCATGAATTAAGGGAGATATTAATATTTGATTGATTTAATCAAATATTAATTATTTGAACTAATTTTAATTAATTATTAATTAATTATTAATTATTAATTAATTATTAATTATTAATGATTTGGTCTAATTTGAGGATGCAAATTCTAAATTAAGACTTGGTCTAATTTTAAGACCCTAGTTCTAATTTAAGGAAGTCTAATTTAAGGGAGTCTAATTTTAGCAAGCACACCTTTGGAGGTGTATAAGAATCTCTCATGAGAGAGAGTTTGTATCCATATTTATTATTGATATTGATTCTTGTTAAGAAATTCTTCTGTGAAGACTGAGCCAAGGGTTCCAGGATTCCAATTGCAGTGAAGAACGTCAACTCTTCATTGTGTGCGATTCAGAGGTTGTGAAAGATCAGTCGATCTATTGCCGAATTGAGAGATAACTTCACCCAGAAGTTATCATAGTATTACAGGTATTTGAGAGATAACTTCACTCAGAAGCTATCACAAGGGTTTACAGGTATTTTCTTTATTTTGGGTTTTTGATTCAAGAATTATCCAGATATAGATCTTTTGTATCAGCCCATAATTCTACAGATCAAGATCAGGCATATAGGGTGTGTTATATCAGCGGCCGTATGAATTCCGTACAGATCCATGAAAATCCGTACGCATCAACAGGAAGTATAGGTACCGACATCAGTGAACAGATACTTACAGAGACCGACATCGGTCGACATACTACCGACATCGGTGGAGTAACGACTGCAGATCGACCGACGACGGCAGTATAACCGGCGTCGGCGACTGTGTATTTTACACGGCAGGCCGAGATGAACCAGATTCAGAATTCTTTTCCAGTTTATGGAATATTCAGGCTATTCAGGCTGTACTTTCGATAAATTTTTGTATACTTGACAGAGGATCTCTATTGTAAGCTTATGAGCAAATAAATAAGAGCTTATACTGTGTTTTATTTATCTAATTGAAGATATTTTGCAGAAATTCAGATAAGCAATTTCAGAGCTTTTGTTTTAATATTCGAAGGGATATTACAGTGGTATCAGAGCTAAATCCTGCCATCCTGAGGGTTTGACAGATCTTATACAGCCACAAGGGTTGGAACCACACGGGTATTTCACGCGCAGTAGAGCTTTGCTTGAAGGTACTCAAGTTCTAGAACAACCGCCGGAAGACATGGGTGATGATATTGGTAGGGCCCGTATTCCTCACCATCCGAGAGACCAAGATGATCCAGAGGTTTTACTTACTCTTAGAGAACTACGAGAAGGGCAAAGGCAGAATAACCAGGTATTACAGCAGTTGGCAGCAGCACTGCCAAGATTGGGTTCTCCGAGGAGACATTCCCCACACCGTGAAGATGTCAGGAGTGTTGCAGGATCACAGCGAGGCCATGGGACTATTTCTCATACAGCGAATATGCCTACTAGGCCTATCTTTGTGAGACAGGAAGCAGAGGAGGTGATAGCAGGTGAGGAGCATGAGGAGGCATTTACGGACACACTTAGGGCAGCGACTGAAGAGTGGGAGTCATTACCACCTATGGTCAGGGAGATGATTACTTTTGACCGATTCCTCACACAAAGGAAAGAACATTACCGAGGTCGACAGAATGGGAGACCAAGACCCCAGAACAATGATCTGAAGCATGCTACGAGTAGGCTCACACTAGCAACATTTGACGGTAGTGGTAAGGTGATAGCACAGGCCTGGGTTAGTAAGCTGGATACATTTCTCACATTGCGACCGATGGGTGAGGAAGATGCTATCAGATATGCGACCCTACATCTTGAGGGAGTAGCTCACGATTGGTGGCACCATGGGATGGTGACACTCCATCATGATCAGATCACTTCTTATCAGGAGTTTGTGGACAGGCTGGTGGAGTGTTTTGACAGGAGGGATCCAGAGTCCTATTTCTGAGAGTTGGCACAGTTGTGCCAAAGTGGCAGTCTAGAGTCATACATTGGTGACTTCCAGAAGTTATCAGTCATGGTTCCTGACATTTCAGAGAGGCGACTAGTAGTACTCTTCATGGAGGGATTGACAGAACCACTGAGAGGTTGGGTCAAAGGCTTTGATCCTCCTTCCTTACAGGAAGCTATGAAGAAGGCACGTAGTATGGAGATGGCAGCCCCATCTAGTAGATCTAACTCCAGAGGTACTTCTTCATCCAGGGACAGTAAGGGCTCCAACAAGAATAGAGAAAGACCAGGCTTCAACATAGATAAATCAGGGGTCAAGAATGATTCGAGGGCCAATCCAGCAGCACCACCTTTGGATAGAGAGGCTCTTAATGATCTGCGAAGGAAGAAGCTTTGTTTTTACTATAAAGGTCCATATGATGCTAATCATGATTGTCCTTTGAGACCTAAGGGCAAAGCAAATCAGGTAATGTGGGCCTATTATGAGGATGAGGAATCAGAAGATTCTGAACATCACGATTGTTCTGAGGAGCCAGAGGCTGAAGCTTCAGAGCCTTGGGTAGAGGCAGAGTCAGAGCTCCAGATTTAGGAAGCACGTCTATCTAGCATCCAGCACGAGGGATCATTCAGACTCCAGGGAGTTTTGGCAGGACAGAGGGTCATTACCCTTCTTGACATAGGAGCCACACACAATTTCATTGACACTAGATTTGTGGAGAAGCGTGGACTCACCACAGAAGAGTTCGGGGGCATTAGAGTTAAGGTAGCTGACGGTTATACCCTCCGGTGTGAGCGGATGATCAGAGATCTTCCATTGCGCTTGAACAACTATGAGTTCAAGGCTGATTATTATGTAGTCAACATGGGGGATATAGATTTGGTTTTGGGCATGAAGTGGCTTCATTCCCTTGAGGTAGTCACTCTTAGTCTTAAAGATATGGAGATCCGTTTTGATGTAGATGGGAAGACTCACATTCTTAAAGCAATACGGGACGGCAACATCAAAACCATTTCTTTACATCGGATAGAGAGGCTCATGCGGCATGATATGGTAGAGTGGGTTGCTGAGTGCACATTAGCACCAATGCAGGAGGGACAACTAAAGACCAAGTACCATCCAGACATTTAGCAGCTGAGAGTCAAGCATGATAAGGTCTTTAGTGACATTCCACCAGGGAGACCTCCAGATAGGGGCATTGAGCATATTATTGAGCTTGAAGAGGGGGCTAAGCCCATTATGATTACTCCTTATCGACATCCTAAGCAGTTGAAGGATGAGATCGAAAGAACAATTAAGGATTTACTGGCTATGGGTCATATTCGGCCAAGCAAATCACCGTTTGCTTCTTCAGTTGTTCTAGTGAAGAAGAAGGATGGTACCCTACGAATGTGCATTGACTACAGAGCCCTGAATAAGAGGACCATTAAGAACAGGTATCCTATACCACGTATTGACAAGCTTATTGACGAGCTCCATGGTGCACATTACTTCACGAAGATAGACTTAAGATCAGGCTACCATCAGATCAGAGTTCGCGAGCAGGACATGGAGAAGACAGCTTTCCGTTGCCATAGTGGACACTACGAGTTTATAGTGATGCCATTCGGGCTCACTAATGCACCAGCAACATTTCAGTCCACCATGAATAGAGTCTTCCATTCACTTCTGAGGAGGTTTGTACTTGTTTTTTTGATGACATTCTTATATACAGTAGGACTTGGCAGGAGCATTTGGCTCATCTGGAGACTGTACTCAGCATCTTGGAGAGGGAATCCTTGTACGCCAAGGAGTCCAAATGTGATTTGGGGATGACCGAATTGTTATACTTGGGTCATATTATCAGTGCAGGGGGAGTGCGGATGGATCCTGAGAAGATCCGCGCCATCATAGATTGGCCTATTCCAGCAAACCTAACACAGCTAAGGGGATTTCTAGGTTTGTGTGGTTTTTACAGGAGGTTCGTGAATGGTTATTCATGACATGCAGCTCCCATGACAGATTTGACTAAAAAGGGTGCTTTTTGTTGGACACTTGAAGCACAGGAGTGTTTCGAAAGGTTTAAGGAGTTGATGACTATGTGCCCAGTTCTGGCACTACCTGATTTTTCGAAGCCGTTCGAGCTTCAGTGCGATGCCTCAGGCGAGGGCATTGGAGCGGTGCTTATGCAGGACAAGCATCCCATAGTATATGAGAGTCGTAAGCTCAGAGGACCAGAGAGACTGTACAACATTTATGATAAGGAGATGCTTGCTATCATGCATGCCTTGGCAAAATTTAGGCAATATCTAGTGGGCAGCAAATTTTGCATCAAAACGGACCACAACAGTTTGAGGCATTTCTTGGGACAGTGAGATCTCAATGATCATCAGCAGAAGTGGGTGAGTAAAATACAGGCATATGACTTTGACATCTCTTTCATCAAGGGCACCCAGAATGTTGTGGCCGATGCTCTTTCACGCAGGCCGTATTTGAGTACCATGGTCCACATTACAGAGGATTGGTGACATATGATTATGGCAGAGTATGCCAAGGATACATGGGCATCTAGCATTGTTGAGGGATCGACGGTTGACACTAGATATACTCTTGTGGATGACTTGATCATTTACAAGAACAGGGTTTTTTTGATTCCAGGATCGTCGATGAAGAACATTATCATGCGAGCTTTTCATGATATACCTACTGCAGGACATCCTGGATATTTCAAGACTTACAGACATATTAGGGAGAGATTCACATGGAAAGGCCTCAAAGCAGATGTTCTTCAGTATGTGCATGAGTGCCCTGTTTGTCAGCAGAACAAGCAGGAGAACACGTACCCAGCAGGATTGTTGCAGCCACTTCCAATTCCTGACAAGAAGTGGGAGTGTTTATCGATGGATTTCATTATGGGCTTGCCTAAAGCCCAAGGATGAGATTGCATATATGTAGTTAACAAAGTATGCTCACTTCTTTCTGATTACCACCACACATACAGCTACACAGGTAGCAGAGGTTTTCTTTCGAGAGGTATTTCGACTGCATGGCTTACCTCGGAGCATAGTGAGCGACAGGGATAGTCGATTCCTGAGTCACTTCTGGCAGGAGGTGTTCCGACTTTCTGGGACCGAGCTTACACCTAGCACCAGCTACCACCCGTAGACTGATGGACAGATGGAGATCGTAAACAAATGGGTGGAGGGCTACCTCAGGAACTACATTGCAGGGCAGCAAAAAGCTTGGGTCAAGTGGATTCATCTATGCGAGTATTGCTATAATACGACTTTCCACATGACCATTCAGATGTCTCCTTTTATGGCATTGTACGGGTATGAGGCACTGAGTTTTCTAGATTTGCTACTGAGTGACAGTAGAGTGCCGAGTGCTGGGAACCTATTGCAGGAGAGTCAGGATATTATGAGGACTCTCAAGGAGAATATTGCTTAGGTGCAGAATCAACAAAAGTAGTATGCAGATCAGCGGAGGACCGAGAGATCTTTTGAGGTAGGTGACATGGTCTATCTTATGTTGCATCCTTACCGATAGTCTACTCTTAAGAAGAGTGGAGCAAAGAAGCTTAAGCCACGATACTACGGTCCTTTTCAGATCCTAAGACGCGTTGGAGAGATGGCTTATGAGCTAGAGCTTCCTACAGAGAGCAAGGTACACAATGTCTTTCATGTATCACACCTCAAAAAGGCGTTAGGACACCGTGTGATACCTTCTACAGTTTTACCTCCCTTAGATGATGAGGGAAAATTGATCTTAGTACCTGAGTCCATCTTGGAATCTAGAGAGAGACAGTTGCGTCGACGGACTATCAGGGAATATTTGGTAAAGTGGAAAGATTTGCCAGTTGAGGATGTGACATGGGAAAGCAAAGATATTCTACAACATCCAGAGTTGAGATTGCTTGAGGGCAAGCAATTTCAGGAGGGGCGGACTGTCATGTCCCCTTCTAGTTGACATATTTCGAGCAGATGATTAGCCTATTATACGACCCTCGTAGGCTGATAGGATGGATAGAGGGTCTTGATAGAGATGGGTTGGAATTCGTTCGGGCACTTTCGGGCATGAATTAAGGGAGATATTAATATTTGATTGATTTAATCAAATATTAATTATTTGAACTAATTTTAATTAATTATTAATTAATTAATTAATTATTAATTATTAATGATTTGGTCTAATTTGAGGATGCAAATTCTAAATTAAGACTTGGTCTAATTTTAAGACCCTGGTTCTAATTTAAGGAAGTCTAATTTAAGGGAGTCTAATTTTAGCAAGCACACCTTTGGAGGTGTATAAGAATCTCTCATGAGAGAGAGTTTGTATCCATGCTTATTATTGATATTGATTCTTGTTAAGAAATTCTTCTGTGAAGACTGAGCCAAGGGTTCCAGGATTCCAATTGCAGTGAAGAACGTCAACTCTTCATTGTGTGCAATTCAGAGGTTGTGAAAGATCAGCCGATCTATTGCCGAATTGACAGATAACTTCACCCAGAAGTTATCATAGTATTACAGGTATTTGAGAGATAACTTCACTCAGAAGCTATCACAAGGCTTTACAGGTATTTTCTTTATTTTGGGTTTTTGATTCAAGAATTATCCAGATATAGATCTTTTGTATCAGCCCATAATTCTACAGATCAGGATCAGGCATACAGGGTGTGTTATATCAGCGGCCGTACGAATTCCGTACAGATCCGTGAAAATCCGTACGCATCAACAGGAAGTATAGGTACCGACATCGGCGAACAGATACTTACAGAGACCGACATCGGTCGACATACTACCGACATCGGTGGAGTAACGACTGCAAATCGACTGACGACCGCAGTATAACCGGCGTCGGCGACTGTGTATTTTACACGGCAGGCCGAGACGAACCAGATTCAGAATTCTTTTCCAGTTTATGGAATATTCAGGCTATTCAGGCCGTACTTTCGATAAATTTTTATATACTTGACAGAGGATCTCTATTGTAAGCTTATGAGCAAATAAATAAGAGCTTATACTGTGTTTTATTTATCTAATTGAAGATATTTTGTAGAAATCCAGATAAGCAATTTCAGAGCTTTTGTTTTGATATTCGAAGGGATATTACATTGAAGGGTTTAAATATTTAATGCATTTATGACAAATTATTCTTATTATTCCAGTGAGCACAATAGTGGTTTCTCAAAGATAAACAAGATAAAGAATGATGATCAATCTAGAATTTCTTTGGAAACATTAGATATGTTAATGTTTCTTTATCTTTGTGCACCTCATGCTATAAATGAGGTATATTGGAATGTTATTTAATATGAATGCAATCATATAAAATCATGAAGGCTTTTTTCTCTAGACCAATAGATCCATCAGTATAATAATTTGGAATAGATGAATCTAATAAAACAAAAATTCATAACAGTTGTAATATCAGAAGGAAATGTTTGAATAAAAGTTAAAAATAGGGTAAGTGCACAAAGTTGGGGGAAATTTTCATGGATATTACTGGTAATGTGATCATGTTAACTAATAATGTGATAATGTTATTTAATTAACATAATCATGTTATTTGAGTTTAGACTCAGGATTGTTGAGCCATAATGTGATTACATTATTATATAATTTGATCATGTTATATTTAATAATAACATGATCACATTACCTATGTGTTGAAAAAAATAAAAAGGGAAACTTAAATGCAAAATCCTCATTTTTCATTTGATTTCCCTCGCTCTCCCTAGCTTCCATGATCATTTTTTGCATAGAATGCATCAGAGAGTACCAAGAAGCTGATAGATTCATCCCATGAACCTATTTATCGATGATACCACCACATAAGAGAGGTAAGTGATTGAGATATTCCCTATTTAACCCTAATTTTTCATAATTTTCATTATTTAACCCTAGTTTTTAATTTTTTTTTTCAATAGCCCATCCTACTAATCCTCCTAACCCTCCATAGAATTCTCTAGTTTATCCTCCTAATCCTCCACAAAACCCTCTAATTCCTCCTATCCCTCCACCTAACCCTCTTATAGTTCTCAAAAACCCCTTATAATTCAAGAGGTTTTGATTGACAACATTGTGGGAAACAAACTTTAAATTGAATATTTAATTGATAGAATGAGGGATCACACTTTGACCAACCCCTATTGTACCCAACTAGTTTTTTTTAGAGACTTTATTAGGTAAAATTCACTCTATAACCAGTAAAATTACTTGATGGACCTCATATAGGGAAACTTTTAGTGCATATGATGCTAACAAGTTATCATCCCTTTAGGTCAAAAATAGATAAATTTTGAAAGCCTCCATTTATGCCATATTTATTGACCCAGCCACCAATGCCTCATTTCTTGTAACCGCTAAACATTTTATTATCCATTGATATAGACATAACTTAATCACAACTAAATTTTAGGATAGATGGTGGATGTTATTTAACTATCCACCATGTAACAACCATGAGGTCCTATTATATTTTATGAAGAAACTTTACTGTGAGTTTATCCCCAATGAGATGTGAGTTTCAAGACTAAAGAAAAGGCTCTACATAAGATCAACCAAATACACATCATACACTTAATTTGTCTACATGGATCTATATCAAAAAGCCTCTTGAGCCTAAGATCCCCTCTATAATTTAGCAGGTCATGTAGATAGACACTTTTCATGCTCTTAGTTCACTCATTGATACACTCATTCAACATATGAGTAGGCTTTCATAGAGTGATGCTACAGATATGCCACATGTTAATCATGGGATATAGTGAGAGGTGGGGTGAATCATTATATCATATATCTTTTAAATGTTTTACTTAATCAAATTCCTTTTCTTTAACCACTTAATTATACATTCAAGATATGCAATAAAACTGAAGCAATAACATGCACCACACAAGAGAGAGAGAGAGAGAGAGAGAGAGAGAGAGAGAGAGAGAGAGAGAGAGAGAGAGAGATAAGAGAGATGCCAAATTTGTACATAGAAACCTGATGTGGAAAAAACTACAAAAATAATCTTAATTATATGAATGAGCACCAACTTAACTTACAAAGTTTGTAAGCATCAACATGCAGGAGCACCAACCCCTTTGTTGAGTACCAACACAACAATGATTCATGAGCACCAAACCATTGGATCACTAACCCGTCTTATGTATAAATACACAACTATCTCACAATGTTGCTTTTTCAGCAAATGATAGAATACTACTACATCTCTTTCTTTTCTCTGCTCTCCTTTTGCTCTTCTTAGCTAGATAAAACAATGCACTTAATCACTTGATTATTAAAAATCACTTATTAAGACTTTATTTATATCCTTCCAAAGTACCTTTGGCATTCACTCTTTGTGACCCTTCACTCTTCATATAAAATGGTGCCAAACTTGCATGAGCCTTTGAATCCTTTCATTTGAAAAGTCACATGGTGACCCTTCATGAGAAAATGCATCCGTTCCCATTTTTTCTTTATCTTGGTGGCATTTTTAATTTCTTAATGTGAATCTTCATGAAAAAATGTGCCCATCCTCTTTTATCCTCACTTGGTGACCCTTCAAATTCCTCAAGGTGACCCTTCATGAGAAAATGCATCCTTTCCCTCTTTTGTCTTTTCCTCGTAACTCTTTGACTTCCTCATGGGCTCTCTTTTTGACTTAATGAAACCAAATATATATTAGTTAATATTAAATAAATATCAACACATTTAGCTAAAATATGAACATTAAAAACACTTTTAGAAAATAAATTCTATGGGGATTTTGTTACCAATAATGCAGACCTTTGACATCAATGACAATATTTCCAACAATCTCTCCCTTTGTAATTGATGGAAACATCAAACTTAAACTACCACATACTTAAAAATATATAATAACTCCCCCTTACTATAGCATCTTATACCTATACCTATTCCTCTCCCCCTTTGACATCAATGTCAAAGGGTCTATCCTAGAGATAACACTTAGCTCCTCCTCAATTGATGTTGATCCTTAATGGTAGGAATTAAAATAAATAACTCCTAACTTCTCTCATAGATACTTGAATGTGTCTGTTGGTAGTGCTTTTATGAAAATATCTACAATATATTCTGTAGTACTGATATATTCTATTTTAACCTATTGATATACAACCTATTTTCTCAAAAAGTGATATCTGATATGAATATGTTTTGTTCTTGAATTCATCACTAGAGTCTTAGAAATATAAATAGCACCTATGTTGTCACAAAAAATATAAATAGGTTAATCATATTTTACCTTGATGTCTTCTAAATTTTGCTTCATCTAAATCACTTGAGTACAACACAACACCACAACAATATATTATGTTTTAGCTACAAAAAATGATACTAAGTTATGATTTTTGATTAGCCATGATACTAAGCTATCATAGAGTAAGAAAGCTTCTCCACTTGTACTCTTTTTATCTTCTAAACAACCTACCTAATATGAATCTATATAAGCAACCAAAGTGAAATCTCTACCTGTGGGATACCATAATCTATAATCCAATGTCCCCTTGACATATATGAATATTATCTTGACTAACTAAACATGACTCTCCTTCAGGGTTATTTGATATCTTACAACCATACCTACTGCATGCATGATGTCTAGACTTGATGCTATTAAATATAAAAGACTACCAATCATATATCTATACAAAGATTGATTTGCAATAGGTGAATATTCATCCTTATTAACCTTATTCCTTATACCCATTGGTGTGATAACTAGTGCACAATCCTCAAAAACATTTTTTTTAAACATTTCCTTGGCATATTTACTTTGAGATTGAAAATTCCTTTATTTGATTAGAATATTTACAACCCTAAAAAAATGACAATTCTCCAAGCATAGACATCTCAAATTATTTTTGTATATTATCAAAAAAAATTATCATCTTTTCAATATTTCCTCAAAATGTTATGTCATCAACATATACCATAACAATCAATTGATGCTCACCTTATATTTTGACATAGAGATTATTTTCAGCAAAACCTCTATTAAAACCTTGATCTTATAGGTACTTATCAAGTCTTGTATACCAAGATCTAGGAGCTTGTTGCAATCCACATGGTGCTTTCTTCATTTTGTATACATGGTTACTATAATTTGAGATAATAAATCCCTTAGGCTACTCAATGTAGACGTCCTCTTCTAGATTCTTGTTTAAGACTTGACATCCATCTAAAAAACTTTAAAAAATTTAAACACTACATATGCAAGAAACATTCTAATAGCCTTTATCCTTGCCACTAGTGAAAATTTTTATTCAAAATCTATACCCTCAATCTAAGAATATCCTTTACATACTAACCTTGCTTTATTCTTGGTAACTTTACCATCTCCATTTAACTTATTTTTTTATACCCATTTTGTTCCTATCATATTTTGATCTTTTGGTCTAGGCACTAATTCCCAATTATCATTATTTTCTATCTAATTTAATGCTTCATCCATTTCCTTAACCTAATGCTCATCATGTCTAGCTTCTAAAAACGTTATGGGCTGAATTTTGGATAACAAATAAAAATTAACTTGCTCAGAGTCACTTACCATCATCTTACTGGTGTGAACTCCTTCATTTATGTTCTTGATGATGTCACTCTTATTATGATTGATATGAAAATTTTTGGATGGGGTCTTGGTGTCCTTTTGCTCCTTCTTCTCATCTTCTTATTTAATGATTTTAGGAGTGTCTACTGAATCACTGGCTCTTTATGCTACATATTAATTTATCTAAACACTTGTACTTTCAACAATCTTATTGGTTATTTTGTTATAACATTTATAAGCTTTAATTTTTCTAGAATATCTAATAAATATACCTTAATTTATACTAGATTTAAACTTACCCAATTTTTCATTCATTCTCTTTATGAAGCATCTACTATCAAAAAATCTGAAGTAATCAACTGTAGCTAGTTTATCTTTCCATAGATCATAAGGAGTCTTGTCACTATTAACTCTCAAGAACACTTTATTTTGAATATACACTATTTTACCTATAGCCTCTCTCCAATATTTATTTGGTATCTTAGATTCATTTAGCATTATCCTCACCATCTCCTAAACTATTTTGTTTTTATTCTCAACTACTCCATTTTATGGTGGAGTTCAAGCTACTGAATAATGCCTCTTTATCCCATGGTCTTCACAATAATCAATAATTCCATTCATCTGACATGAATTCTCCACCTTGATATGATCTTAGTCACTTAATCCTTAAATTAGTTTTATTCTCAACAAAAACCTTGAATGCTTAGAAGTGACTGAAAGCTTTTGATTTTTTCTTTAAAAACATCACCCAAGTCATACATGTAAAATCATCAATTAGAAACATAAAATATTTTTCACCTTGACTACTTTGAGTTATCATAGGTCCACACAAATTAGTGTGAACAACCTCTAATATCTAAGTGGTCATGAATTATTTTTTTAATGATCTTCTAACCTACTTCCTATGTTGACATGGTTCTATAATCTTTGTTTTTAAGCATGTTGGAGGGATTTATAATCTTTGTAATATCTCTAGCTGTTTGCTTCTTGTTGATATTGATGAGATTGTCAAAATTTATGTTTATCATTCTCCTGTGCCATAGCCAACTTTCTTCACCCTGACTCATACAACATTTTTGACCTTTAATATCTAATAACATATACAAATTGTTGCCTATCCTCTGAGCATCTATAATCAACACATCTAAATATTTTCTCCTAATTTTAAAAACTTTTACATAAAGCTTTAGTGTGTGTTCCTAATCACATATTTGACTTACACTCAATAGATTATTATTAATACCTTCTACATATAAAACATTTTTATTGTTAGTTCTACCATTATCCAAACTTAATGTACCTTTTTTAGCTATTCTGATAGTGATATTATCTTTGAATTTCACTATGTCACCATTGATCTTCTTTAGAGTTATGAATTTTATCTTGTCCCCTGTCATGTGCCTTGAACATCCTCTATCAATGAACCATGGCTTTTCTTCATTTATTGTATGCAAAGTTGTCTCAACTAACATAGACTTTTTAGGTTGTTTCTTTTTCCATGAACCTATCTGAACTTTCTTCTTGATGAATGGATCCTTAAAAATTTGGTCCTTTATGATTGACTCAAACATGATTCTACAATAATAGGCTATGTGTCTAAAATTATTACACTTGCAACATATTATGGCCTTTTCATCAAAGCCTGATAGAGGATCAAAAGAGTTGTGTCTTTTTCTTGACTCTGCATAAGTTTCCTTCTCCTTATTTTTGAAATTGTTAGCTCTTTTTTGACATTCTATTTTCTTATGACCATAAACATTACAATAAAAATAATAACCATTAAAATAGAACCTCTTCTAATTTATGTATCTTTTACTTGATTATCTTTTGTAGCTCTTTTCCTTCTAACCTTCTTTATTTGAGTTATCCTATATATTATTAACTTCTTCCATTTTTGTTTCTTCTTTTGTAAGAACTTTGACATAGCTCTTTTTATTTTAAAATCTAATGCCTATCTTATCTGATATTGATTTTTGAATTTCTAATAGCTTATTCAACATATTATTATTATTCTTAAATTTTGAATCATTGGTTGCTTTATCATTGACTACTTTAATTATTTTCTCAAAATATTCTTTTAAAGAGACAATTTCAACAACATACCTTTCACATTATTCAATTACTTTTTACAATTGCATTTTTAGATCTTCTTCAATATTTTTAGCTTCTTCAATATGTGCATGTAGATCTTCAATAATTTCCTTTGACTCTTTTTAATTTTTATTAATTTGGTGCTTCAATATTTGATTCTTCTTCACAAGAGCTTCTAATTATTCTAAGGCATAAATTATTTCTCCTTCTAGATTCACCTCAACTTCATCATGTTCTTCTTGATCATATATAGTTTTTTTTGTAGAGGCATCTTCATGTGTGGTCATGAATATAACTTCTTCATCTGAATCACTAACTCTACTAGCTTCAACTGAGATAGGATCTTTAGAATATAAAATGTTCTTCTCAAATCCCTTATTGTATTTACCTTTGAAGTTCTTATTGTATGTATACTTCCTTTCTTCATTATCACCATTATTATTATCTGGGTACTTAGTTGTAGAATTTCTAATCTTACCATATTTAAAATATTTAAATGGAAACTTTCCTTGATATTTGCTTGTGCCCCTTTGAGGCTTGCAGATGAATAGAGATCCATTGTCATCTTCCTCATCACTAGAGATATCACTTGATTCTTGAATCTTATCCTTATATTTATTTGATGTCTTGAAAGTAGCTTCCCTCTTTGAGGGTTTCTCTTGTTCGGTCTACATCTCATATTCCATAAGAATACCATGTAGTTCATCTATCTTTAGCTTGGCTAGATCCTTCATATCTTCAATTGATAAAAACTTTGCATCATATATCATTGGTAGATATCTCAAAACCTTTTATACCACCCATTGACTCTTCTAATTTTTCTCCAAGGCCTTAAATTTGATTAACTATTTGATCAACCCATAAAAGATAACTTGATATATTTTCTTCCTCTTCCATCTTCAAACTTTCAAACTATCTTCTAAAAGTCTTGAGCTTAGCTTACTGAACCTTTTCATCACCTTTGTAAATATTCTCAAGATTTTCCCAAGTCTCATGAGTAGATTTGCATTGCATAAATTTAACAAATTTTGATTCACATAAACTACATAAAATAGCATTTAAAAGTTTAACATTATTTTCACTTGCCTTTTTTTGTCAGAGTAGTTACAAGTGTCTATGGCTCTTTGTATTCCTCCACCATTGCTTACCAAATGTCAAATCCAAGGGACATCAAGTAATTCCTCATCCTTATGCTCTAAAAGGAATAATTTATCCCATAAAACAAAGGCACCTTATTTTTAGAAAACCTTTCATGTGATCCAACCATTGTGATTTCCCTGATCTACCTTCAAGTTGTTAAACTCTTTCTAAAATAACTTACTCTAATACCAATTATTAAGCATGAGATAAACTGAGGGTGCGGGGGGGGGGGGGGGGGGTGAATCATTATATGATATATCTTACAAATCTTTTACTTAATCAAATTCTTTTTTTAACCATTTAATCATACATTCAAGATATGCAATAAAATCGAAGCAATAACATGCACCACACAAGAGAGAGAGACACACCATATTTTTACATGGAAACTTAATGTGATAAAAACCATAGAGAATAATCTCAAGTATATGAATGAGAACCAACTCAAATTACAAATTTCATAAGCACCAACTTGTAGGAAAACCAACCCCTTTGCTGAGAACCAACACAATAATGATCATGAGCAACAACTCACAGAAGCACCAACACATCAATGATTCATGAGCACCAACCCATAGGAGCACCAACCCCTCTTGTGTATAAATACACAAATATCTCACAATGTTACTTTCTTAACAAATGATATAATAGTACTACATCTCTTTCTTTTCTCTTCTCTCCTCTTGTTCTTTTTAGCTAGATAAAACCATGCACTTACTCACTTGTTTATTACAAATGGCTTCTCAAAATTTTATTTATAGCTTTCCAAAATACCTTTGGCATTCACCATTTGTGACCCTTCACTCCTCATGGAAAATGACATCAAACTTGCATGACCCTTTGAATCCTTTCATTTGAAAAGTCACATGGTAACCCTTCATGAGCAAATGCATCCTCTCCCTTTTTGTCTTTATCTTAGTGACCTTTCAATTTCCTTAATGTGACTCTTCATAGAAAAATATTCCCTTCCTCTTTTGTCTTCACTTGGTGGCCCTTTGAATTATTCAAGGTGACCCTTCATGGGAAAATGCATCATTTCCCTCTTTTGTCTTTTCCTCATGACTCTTTGACTTCCTCATGGGCCATCCTTTTGAATTAATACAACCAAAAATATATTCATTAATATTAAATTAATATCAACACATCTAACCAAAATATAAACATTAAAAACACATTTAGACAATAAATTATATGAGACCTTTATCACTAAGAATGCTTTTCCTTTGACATTAATGAAAATATTTCCAAAACAACCTACCTGACCCTGACCCCACCCTTGTAGTTCATGTGGAGATATATGCATAAGACCTTCTAATGATGATGGAATCAGTGGTTCAGATGGTTTAGATTATATTCTTATGAGAGATAAAATTTTGGCACCCACATTTAACATGCAAATATTAGTCACCACATAGATGCAGGTATATTTTATATAAATTTCATGTTAAATTTAATTTATATTTTAAAATTTAATTTAGCTATCAATTAATTTACTTAGAAATTTAATATAATACATATGTCATTTTTTATCTCATAGGAGGTGATGGTTCTTTCATCATCACATTTGGCATTTACAACATTTGATTTGTCGTGGCCATTATTTACATATTCGGATCTAGCTATTGAGTCATCCACTACTACATCTACCTCTATTAGGATCACACCATTTACCTATACAGAGGCAAAATTTTAAGTTAATATTATTCTTTATGTGCATTTACTCTAGGTATATATTTACCTTGTAAGTTTAAGTTACATTTATCTTTCTTTGTTTTCATACCTATTTTCATGTTCTCTCTCTTTATCCTTGCTCTATTCTTTACGATAGTTTCAAAATATGAGAATGGGCTTAATGGTATTTATATAACTACTTTTGGCAAATCCTACTAATATTCCATGAATAATATCATTCGAGATTAGATAAGGGTAGTTCACATGCCATGAGGATACTTATATAAAATGAATCTAACACTTATCTAGGGGTCATTCTAGGTAACACTATCTTGAAAATGAAGTTACTAAGCTCAATATAGTCATATTCTCATTTTGACTTATTTCACCATTACCATTATACATAAGTCCACATGTTACCCTTGAAAATGAGTGATAATAGCAAGGGAATTTAAGGTAAAATTGAAGAAATGTGCATCATTAATAATAGACATAACATAACAAACATATATGTTTTACTCTTTGCATCTAATTTACTTTCCTTCTCAAGAATTAATGCAAAAATAACACAACTGAAAACATGAAAGTCATTAATGGTCTTATTTTGGAGTATGCTTCCTCATGAGTAACATCCTACCATGTTCTTACAAGGTCATTGATTAAGGATTTATATGTTGTATTCATATCTTATACCCATTACCCATATGGTACATTTTCTCTTTCTATTACCCAAGGTTAATACACTATTTTACAAGAAATCTATTACATGCTTCCAAGGATATTACATTATTTATGAAGAAAACATGAAACACATTTTTCCGAAAAATATTTGAATCTTCCTTATGAATATACACCCATTTTCTTATTGGAAGCTAGCTTGGAAGTGATAATATCCTATTAAATGGGAGTCTAATTCATATACCTCTTTTCTAAAGACTTTCTTAATAATGAAAATTAAAAATCATATGACCATATTGCATCTAAAACCATAAGGACACAAACTTGACAATATTTCACATGTAACATTTACTTCCTCATCTTTGATGTGGGTAATCACAAACAATCCATTTTCTCTCTTTCCCATCTATATTTGTGCACCCAACATTTGTATAAGATCTGTGTATATATGTTATGGTAGGCATGTGAAATAAATATCCCACACCAATCCATTTAAACAACCATCTCTAACAAATAATGAGGAACTACTATAATCAACAATGTCATGCCCAACACGTACATCCTTATGATTAGGCTAATATTTAGCATAAGTGTCAAAACCCACCCATTGGTTTCCCAAATAATTTCTCAAAAATGGGAGATGATTTTCAAGCATGCCTACTCTTTATTCTCCTTCCTTGAAAAGTGACAATAAGATAAAATGACCTTGTAAGACCGTACACAAAGGAAGTAGTTATGAGGGTCCTACCTAAGTCAAACCCCTATTTTTATACAAGTAATAAATCAACAACCAATATAGTCCAACATGTAATATATTATAAATTGAAGATCTTGACCCAAGTATATTTATATTTATCAATGAAAAAAAAGAAACTAGTATATTATATATTCCCTTTCACTAATCCTCTAATTTTGGTTTTTGGTACAAGGATGATACTCTAACACTTCAATAGATGGCTTATCAATTCATATCTAAGTGTATTTTCACGTGCATGCTTGTCCTCTTAGTTTCTATAATGTGTCATTACATCCAAGTACTTATATAGATAGCTCTTTTATATACAAGTGATCATTTTGGTTTCTATATATAAGATTTGATAATTTATATAAAACTAAGTGAGAGTTTGTTTACATGAATAGTTGATGGTTGGAGTAGACACTCCTCCTTCTATACAAGCTAAGATAGACATAAGCATTGCTACTACAATGCCATATATATAGGTAATGGTAGAGGTATATATTAGTTCTTGTAATTTTGAATTGTAAAATTAGTCTTGTTTTTATAATTATAGTACATGTACTTAGGGAGAATATAAATTATGTAAATGTATTATGTATGTAGGGTTGTCTTATGATAGTTGATATTCCTAGTTATATTATGAGTAGGGAAACTTTTCATGTTCCTCCTATATTTAAGATGACTATTTAGACAAATAAGTCTTCTATTGACTTATTTGAGCATGAAAAATAGATTGATTAGGATTGTGAGCTTGCAATAAGTGCATGTTTAAATGATTTTTTATTGTAGTTTAAAATTAATTTATTAACTATTGTTTGAATGTATTTTATGTTAATTTATTAATAATAATTATATTTGAATAGGCTTAGCTGCAAGATATCTATGAGCGTAGGACTTCTAGTCAAACGTTGGATCAATCCAAGGCATTAGAGGTGTCTCCATCTACTAGTAAGGAATCTTAGGGAGAGTCTTCTTCAAAGAAGGCAAAGAGAGGGAGGTTATTTGATGAATATGATGTCCTACACATGAGATGTACTTTTTTCTATATCTATATGGAAATTTATGCACTTTTAGAATTGTATATGATCATATGACATTCATCCAAAATTAGATATTATGTTGGTAGATGTAATTTTTTATATGCCTATCATGGCAATCTATGTATTATTGACATTGGACACATGTGCCTATATTGTATGCCTATCATGGAAATCTATCTAATTTATATTCAGTTTTTATTTCATTATGTGTTATATTATACAATGTTGTTTTGATACTCCAAATTATTATCTATCAGATCCTGTATTTAATGTTGTACACATAAATGACAATTAAAAAATTATTCTTTTCAATGCTATAAATCTTGGATCTCTCATATTTTTTTAAATTAAACTTTTTATTTCATTGTGTGTGGTGGAAATGACTAATGACACTCTTATCACTTATGCTTAATGGCCTTATTCTATTTGTACCTACTTATTGTTCTCATTATACCTATTACAAACCTCTCACATTCATTCTCTAACTTGTTTCATACATTCTATTCTCAAGCATCCTCTCACTCTTTCATTATCTTCTTACTAGGCAATCCTCTTAGGTTTGAAGTACCAAAACTTGATATAGGTCTCAATGAGTTAGAATTATATCATATATGTTATTATATGGTGAACTAAAACCTTCCTTAATCTATTATAATCTCTCAAACATAATTCAACATTAAATTCCACATATAAGGCTCACAATGATCTCCTTAGGCTTGTAGCCTTTTTTGTGAAAATTCTCTTGGTTTGATAAATATATAAAATATTATATATATATATATATATATATATATATATATATATATATATATAGTTAAAACATTTTATATCCACCATATATCTCATTATATGTGTGTGTAAAATTTCATGACCTAAATCCACTCCTAGACCACACTTCTTTTGTTAACCACCTTTCAGTTAGGCATAATTAGCCCTATCTTAAATCCACAATCACTAAATCCATACTACATGGCCTTAAACCACACCGAAACCACTTTATTAATTTTTGACACATCAAAACATGTTATATTAAAAAAATTCATTAATTTATAAGGGTGAAAACTCTTTCTATGGGATTTTTGCTCTTGAAACCCTAGTTAGGCTTTTACACAAGCCGAGGGGATATATAATTCAATATCTTAAGTTATAAAAAGTTTAAAAGGAAAAAATTCCAAATATATGTCTATTTTCATCCTAAACACCTTATATAATAGGTGAGACATATTATTTCTCTTTATTCTATCTTCTAACCATCAAAACACATGTTTTTGAATCCTATTTAGGATTGTGAAAAGGTTTATGTCTCAATGAGTGTCAAGAGATTATTAAGGGATTTTATAATTCTCAATACCTTATTTACACCTATAAACAACCATAAAAACCATTATATCCATTGGAATTCACATTTATACAAGAAAAGTCTCTCCTCTTTATCTTGACTATGCACAACAAGGCACCCTATAGGCCTGTGATTGCAACATGGAGTATCAATTCAATTTCAAATATCTCATGCATCTTATAAGAGATTAAAAACCTCAGTTATTGATTGTAACATATTATAAGTCCATATATTTAATGGCATACTTGACAAGATTAAGAAACAACTCTTACTTCCCTTTGTAATGTTACTATTAACCCAAAATAGTGTATAGATAGGGTTTCTTTGTTTTAGAGGACTGTATGTTAATTTTTACCATTATATTTTGTATAAAAAATAATTAAATTTACAAATAAATGATCATTCTCAAAATATATATCATTATCTACACCAAATTCATACTCCCTTCATGAAAAACAACCATTTACTTTCATATCGGATTGTCATAGGTAGAACAAGGTATATGGTTATATGTCTTACTCATTTCAATATAGGTTTGTATAGGTTCAACACATTCAAAACTAATAGAATTATGAATCATAACTTACCAACTTTGTGGAATCACTCCAATCTCCCTTCCTTGATTGTGACTTAAAGTCACTTCTTGGTTACCACCTATAGTCATTCATCCACCTACAACCTTACACAAATGACAACACATTCATGGCCTCAAGTATCTTCAAGGATAACATGAAACTAATTCAATCACATAAATTGAATAGATAATCCATAATAATTCACTTTCTAGGTTAATAGGATAATAGGTCAATAGGTAAGTTACTCAATACCACATAATAGGTCAATTACCACCTAATAGGTCAATAGGTCAATGTTGTCGAAATTCTCAAAGTTGTCAAAGTTGTCAAAATTGTCAAATTTGTCAAAATTTTAAAAGTTGTCAAAATTTTAAAAGTTGTCAAAGTTTTCAAAGTTTTCAATAGGTCAATTACTAATTTAATTTATAGGTCTCTAGTTTAACTTGTCAATTTTGTCAAAATTATCAAAGTTTTCAAAGTTTTCAATAAGTCAATTAGTCAATTACTCATTTAGTTTATAGGTCTCTAGTTTAACTGGTCAAAGTTGTCAAAGTTGAAGTTATGGTTACAAAACTCTAGTTATAATTTTTATTGATTAAAAAATGACACTAACAACACATCTTGGGGGTGGATAACATCTAATACTAGGTTCTTGGCCTCCTATTAGGCCTAATTGATAAATCCACCACCCATTCTGGCCTCAAGAACACCCTTCCAAATACAAGAAAAAATGCACTTTTTAGCCTATGTTCAAACATGCATAAAATGAAAAATATAAGTCATTTGCATGAACCATCAGATCCTTCCTATACCTATTTAATCCCTCTAATCTCACCCTAGATTACTCAGGTGGAAGCTTCAAAATCAATCTGTTAGACAAGTTATAGTGACAAGTCCAAAAATGCAACGTTTTAGTAGTGAACAAGCAACTTCATGAGCTCCAATTGGAATTTCTACCTATAGGATCTCCACCTATGAATATATCACTTTAATCATGTAAAAATAGTAAAATTAAATTTTATAACATTTCCATGATGTTTAAATCCACCTAAAAGTTCATTTTCACTACCATTTTGAAGAGTGGAAACACTGACAATAAATGTTGTCAAAGTTAAATTTGTGGTTGCAAAAATATGGTTCTAATGATTCTTGAGTGAAAATTCCAAATAATAACATGTATAAAGGGGAATATAATGTCTATTAATAGGTTATTGGCCTCCTATTATGCCTGATTGACAAACCCACCACCCATTTTGACCTCAAGAACACCCTTCCCAATACAAAACAAAATGCAATTTTAAAGCCTAAGTTCAAACATGCATAAAACAAAAACTGTAAACCATTTACACAAAATTTAAAATCCATTACATACCTATTTAATCCCTCTAATATCACCCTAGATGACTTAGGTGTAATCATCAATATCAATTCATTAGACAAGTTGTAGTGATGGGTCCATATATTCAACTTTTTGTTAGTAAACAAGAAACTTCTTGAGCTCCAATTGGTATTTATACCTTCATGACCTCCACCTATGAATATATAATTTTTATCAAATACATATAACCAAATTAAATTTTATCACACTACAATGATGTTCAAATCCACCCATAAGTGCATTTTCACTACCGTTCTAGAGAGTGAAAACAGTAACAATAAATGTTGTTGAAGTTGTGGTTGTAAAAATCTAGTTCCAATGCTTTCTAAGTGAGAAATGAAATCAAAAACACATATATGTGGTATATAATATCTATTACCAGGTTTTTTTCATCTTTTTAAGATCGATTAACAAACCCACCACCCATTTCAACCTCCAGAACACCCTTCCCAATATAAAAAAAATGTAATTTTTAAGCCTAAGTTCAAACATGCATAAAATGAAAATTTGAAGTCATTTCCAAAAATAGTTAGATCCTTATCATAAATATTTAATCCCTATAATCATACCCTAGATCACTTAGGTGGAATCTTAGAGATCAATCTATTAGACAAGTTGCAGTAACGGGTCCAAAAATGTAACTTTTTATCAGTGAACAAGCAACTTCTTGAGCTCCAATTAGTATTTATACTTATGGGACCTCCACATAAAAATATATCAATTTGATCATTTAAAAATAGGTAAATTAAATTAATTCACACTAACAAGACATTCAAATCCACTTGAAAGTGCATTTTCACTACCATTATAACGACCATAAACACTAACAACAAATGTCAAAATTCAAGTTATGGTTCTAGAACTCTAATTCTAATGATTCTAGAGTGAAAAATAACATCAAAAACACATTTTTTGGGTGTATAATGTCTATTAATAGGGTCTTGGATTCCCATCAAGCCTGATTGACAAACCCACCACCTATTCTAGCCTCAAGAACAACCTTCCCAATAAAAGAAAAATGTAATTTTAAGCCTAAGTTCAAACACATATAAAATGAAAATTGTAAGTCATTTACATGAAACATCAAATCCCTCCCATACCTATTTAATCCCTTTAATCACACCCTAGATCACTCAGGTGGAAACTTTTAGATTAATCCATTGGACAAGGTGTAGTGATGGCTCCAACTATGTAGATTTTTATCAGTGAACAAACAACTTCTTGAGCTCCAACTAGTATTTCTACCTCTAGGAATTCCACCTACAAATATATCACTTTGATCACATCCAAATAGGAAAATTAAATTAACTCACACCACCATGATGTTCAAATCCACCTAAATTTGAATTTTCACTACTATTTTCAAGAGCAGAAACACTGACAACAAATGTTGTCAAGGTTCATTTTGGCCAATTTTGGCCTATATAGAAAACTTACTTGGATATAGTGTAGTGTCCTAAAGATCAAGCATGGATTGAAGGGCTGGTCAAAGTTCATTTTTAAAAAATATACCTAATGTGAAAGAGCATATCATGTTTCTTGAAAAGCTTTTGAAAGACTTTAAGCTTAACGTGTAAACTATTGATCTTTAAGGGATAGGTCTAGAGTTGAAAATAGAAGGGTCCATGTAGGTTTCATGGTATCTGAGTAGTTTAGGATCATTGAACATGTTTACACAAGCTTCAAAAATTTATTTTATCCTTAAATATCAAGTAATCATCTCATAGCACAAGTCTAACTAGACTAGGTCATCTTGCATGCCATGTAAAAATGAATAGATTAGATTGCTTGTGCATTTTATAAGTATTCTTGGGAAGCTTATTAGATCCAAAAGATCACATGGAATAAAATTCCTTATTTCTAATATCATCCTATGCAAGTTTCAAGTCTTGATGAGTTTTCTATCTTGAGATATAAATCTTCAAAGTTGAATTAGCAGAATGGGACATGCACGTGAGTGACAAATTTGGGCCTCATAAATGCTCCAAGATCAATGGAATGAATTTAGTCATGCATCAAAGATCTAATGGATTGAACTCAATTCTAAGGACCATACCCTTATATCACATCACAAAGAATTGAATGGGCCAAATCACTTGTGCTTTTTAAAAATATGCTCAAGACACCTCTCAGAGTTGAAGGATTACATGAACATGAAGATATTCATGGCTTGGACATTCTCAATAATTTTTTTGACTTGATGAGTTTTCTATCTCAAGTTACAATAATTTAAAACTTGAAAAATTAGAACTAAATATTCACACAATCATCAAATTAAAGCCATGGAAAATAATCATTTGGATTTAAAAATCCTTAGATGTTTATGTAGACATCAAAGATGAGAGTATAGATGTTGGGCCTCATGAAATATCCATTTGGGTTCAAATGGAGGTAGATCCAATGATCAATGTTTAATCATACATCTAGATCCAAAAAATTATAGAGAACTTGATAGATTTGGTGGGTCTAGATAGATTAATGGCACACATTTAATCATGCATATAAGATCAATGGTTAGTGGTGGGTAAAAGGGGTCAATAAATATTGAGTGTAAACATGTGAATGATAAGTGTCCTAATCATGTTAAACTAGTATAATATATATGGCTCATAGACAATTTTACAAAATCAAATCAATGGTGTGAGAAAGATCCAAAAATTCAATAGGCTCAAATCAATTGTCGATGACCAATAAGCAAAGGTGAACCAAGGAGACCTTCAATGGAGGTTGATGAAGCAATTTTTGACCAAGGTAAGAAGACACAAAGAAAAAAAGATAGAGCATGATCTAGGATGAATCATAATATATATTTCAAGATCGAGGGTCACCATTAGGACTATATAAAAATAGAATATGTCTTTGGACCTAATACAGATCAAAGGTTGACAATTTTTCGTCAAAATAAAACCAGATTTCCAATAGATCTCCATTGATATTATAGCTATAGAAAAACTAATAAATAATATTGGTTTTAAATCTATATTAAAAATATGATACAAAAATGCTTGAAAATATCAATAAGGGTAGATATGTAATTATGGAGAAGTGTCTCATCATTCTACATAGTCTTAGCTTCAACAGATAGGTACTAATAACTACCTAGAAAGGGCATGGCCATAGCTCTATTAGGGTTCAAGATATGAGGATTTTTTCCTCATAATCAAACCAAGTGGTGGATGATGTGGAAGATGGCATGGAAGATCAATATATTTGGAGCATTCATTTATATTTTATAACCTTTAGAGTGTTTTCTTCATCAATGTAGATCATGGATTGTCATCCTCAATATATTATTGTCTTCTAGTCCATTTATCAGTCAATGAAATGATTTGGGGCTATTGGTAGATAAAAAGGTTAATTTATCCATGATGGATTAGTCTTGATTGGAAAAAGGGATGGTGGGGAATTCACTAAAAAAGGTGGCATCTTAACTAATGATCTCAAATAACTCATTGACTGGTCCATGCTTCTTTTTATTTCTCTCTTCCCTTTCTCCTATATCTCCCATTCTTTCCCATTTGTAAGCTCTCTCTTAGATTTTAGAATAAGACTCTGTCTCACTTTTGATAAGATTTTCTCTCTCAATTATGGAAGAGTAGAGACTGTCATTTGATAAGGATAGACCCTATCAAAAAATTTGTATGAAAGACCTATTGAAACAATAAATATTTTCTTTACTTAGCTCTCCCCTCTAAATTGTGTGTAGAAAAGCTTGTGCACTATGACACTATGAAGAAGAATATTATGTGCCCATGGTCCTTCTTTCTTGATCATTTATAGGTGACTTCAAATTAGCTGAAGGTATAAATTAGTGTTATTTTTATTATTAATGCAAGCTCTGAATGAGTTTTATAACTCCTCTTTTCCTTCATTCATTGATTCCTAAACCTAGCTTATGAAATACTTATGCAACTAGCTATTTTTTATGATATTATGTGAGTTAGTATTGTATTATGCTTCTTTAGTGTCTACTTCATGCTCATGTGATTTGTCATTTAAATTTTGTGCATCACCTTGTTAGATTTCTTAGGATCCTTTTACCCCTTCTCTAACCCTTTTTATAGTGAAACATTAGTTTAGGTGAGCATCAAAATGAAGTTAGACTTCTTCAGAGGTCTGACCCAATATTAGGTGACCCACAACCTAGGGTCATTCCCATGTTTAGACTAGTTTTGAGTAAGAGGACTTGAACAATCCCCTTCTTAGCTAAGGGTACAATCTACAACATAATAGTTTTTGGCATGCTCGATGGGACCACAACACATTGAATAAGGTTGATCAAGTTTGATGTTGGTTTGATCAATTTTTAGTGGTGATAATCTTCATGTAATAGTATTTGGTGATTATAAATGATAAGACTCCAAAGAACTCAATCTGGTAGCAGACCAATAACTTTTTTTCATGCCAAAGGTGACTACAAGATTAGCTTCTAGAGGTATTCATTTTGAATTCATTGATCTTCCTTTACATTTAGATAAAATTCTAAGGTTTTATAGTACACACCCCTATGAGGGAAACCTTCTTCCCAAACCTTTTTCCAGACCTACCTCTATAAGATCTTTGTTAACCCCTTTCATTGCCATGGTAGTCCTTAGACATTTTCCATTTGTTGACTTTGATGGTTAAAGTCCTTTGGATCTAGCATAATATGATCATATGTCATTATCATCTCTAAAAAGTGTCCCCTACTTCATATGAGACCAATCTATAACCCCTTTTGATCACCTCATGGATATAGCCAATTTTTGCAATATTCATAATGTCACTATAGAAAATATAGCTATTAGATTATTAGATATATCTTTTAAGGGTAAATTATTAGACTGGTATATAAGCCTTGCTGATAATTATATCCAATCATGGGACTAATTAGGTGACGCCTTATGTAAAATATTTGGGGACAAAAGTGACCATTTATCACTTGCAGAATAATTACCCAAAATCAGAAGGGCTCTCCATGAAGTCATGCAAGACTTCAACACAATGTTTCAAAAGAATTGAGATATAATTCTAGTTTTTGTTAGACCAAACCCTAAATTTTCCTTCATTTACTATTTGAAGGCTTTAAATAGTGACAACATTAATGATCTAATCTATGGGAGGGAATATACTTCCAGATGCTTATGAGGTGGTTATCAAAGTAGAAAATTGCCTAGTTCAAGATGGTAAACTTAATCCTAAACACCCAATACCTATATTTCCTAAGATTAAACCACTTCTTATTTTTATTCCTCCCCTTGATCTCATTCCTCTTAGGCCAACAACTGCTACAATATCTACACCAAAGCAAGAAAAGGCTTCCACTAGCCAATCTAATGACTCGTTGGACAATAAAAAATTTCAAGAGCTTAAAAGTATGTTCCAATATTTTGGAAATGAGTTGGTTAATATGAAAAGGAAACAATCATAGTTTAACAAGACTTACCAAGCTCCTTACCAGCCTCAACATTAATCTTATCAAGTAAATAATCCACCCTATAAAGGAAACTTTTGAGGCTAGGGTCAAAGCCAAGGACAAGGGTAACCTAGCCATAATAGACAAAAAAACTATAATCCAAATGCTATAAGAACTTCAACACCTTGGTCCCTATTTAAAATAATATTTCTTATGAAGCTGAGGGGACCATTCCTTGGAATTAATCTTTTGGCCAAGCCATTATCCTAAACACTAACTTTAATGAATATTTCAATGATTAATGCTATTAAGGTGCTAGCTATAGATACAATCAATATTTAATGGCTCAAAATATATAGGTTCCTATGATGACAAATCCAAAATATCATTCACAAATTCAAGGGTCTAATAAGGAGACAAATTAGCTAAATGACACAATGGTCAATTTTGAGCAAGAAGAGTGTTATGCATCCAACCAACAAGCTAGTTCTAGCCAAACATATGTCCCAGTGGAAGCAAATACAATATTTAAAATAAGGAATATGGATGGTACCCAAGAAGCAGTCAAAGAGATTCCTACCATTACTCCTTCATTATCAAGCCAAGTGAAATTTTTACCACTCCAAAGGTTATAGAATTTCCAAAAAATTATAATCAAGGGAACCTTTTGGTTCCATAAATCTAACAAGTTTAACAAACAACAGTTGTGGCTCCCAAAACAAAAGCAAAATTTGGTGGTTTACCCATCAAGATTTTTGAACAAATGAATAAATATAATGTGAATGTGCCAATGTGGGATATGCTCTTAATACCTAGTTAGGTAGATATCCTCCAAGAAGGATTGTCAAAGTTCAAGATTCTTAAGAAGGAACTAGTTAAGGAGAATGTTGTTCTCACCAATACCATTAAAGGGCCCAATAAATGACAATAAAGTAAAGTGGTCAAACCTCCTCCCTTCTACATTTTAGTAATCATTAGTGACTCTTTAGTGCACAATTTTTTGGTAGACACTGGGGATATCACCTTGATAATATCAAAGTCCATAGCTAATCATTTTGGTCTAAAATATGAGCCCTAGTCTAAAGGAGTTATACAACATGATGGTTCTTCTAAAAATCCATATGGTATCATCAAAGACCTAAAATTTACCCTACATACTTTTCCTAGTGTCTTAGTGGTTTACGATGTATTGATCCTTGATGTGCCTTTTCATTTTGCACTATGCTTATCTAGAGAATTCACTACAAATATTGGAGGTTATCTTGTAGTAGATTGGTAATACATGGAATTCAGAACAAGATACATAACTAATGTATCCATTAAGGCTAATACCATTGAATAATTCCACATAGATCCTTATGGGCCAAACAACATAAACCTCAATTGCACTATCCTTGATGAGGATGAATTCACATTTGGTCAAGAATTAAACACTCAACTTGAGGAGATACCATACATGTTCTTGGATGAGCTATGGGGTGACAATCAACTTTTCAACCACTTGGAAGGATTTAAAGAGAGGGACATGGGTGTTACTGCTTACATGAATAGAATTAGTCCATGTCATCCCTCATTAGACACTCAAGAAGGTCCTAGTGGCTTATGGAAATTGTTCTTTGATGGTTCAATTAGAAAACATGGAGTGGGTGTAGGTGCAATGCTAGTATACCCCTCAAATGACAAGCATTTATCTTCTCATAAGTTCTAATTTAATTTCTCTTAGAATACAACATAATATGAGGGTCTTATCTATGGTCTCCAATGGGCTATTAAGAAATAAATCAAGTAGTTGAAAGTTTATGGGGATACTAAGATAATAGTAAACCAAATAAAAGGCCAAAACATCACCAAGAATCCCTTGATGAAATCATACAAACATAGAGTATGGGACCTTCATGAAGATTTTGAGGCTTTCAACATTCAAGCAGTGCTAAGGAAATATAATTAGCATGTTGATAGGTTGGCATCTATGGGAGCTCAATTTGATATTCCTAATGAGTTAAAAAAAACCAAAGTGTAGCCACATGTCAAAGTGGTAGTAAGACCATTAGTGCTAGACAATGAAGCTCATTGTTAGGTCTTTGAAAATGACAATAAAATTTCTTGTTTCTTGCATCAAGAAGTAATTTTTTCTTCACTGAACTAGTAAAGGTTTTAACATCAATATGAAGATCAAAATTTTCAGTTGAGATATAACAAGATTCTTAAAGGTCTTTTCACCCTTGAAGGTCTCTTTCATGAAGGGGACCATATGAAAAAATATAAAGCAAAGATGTCAACTAATGAAAAGAATAATTAAAGAGTCCTTATCTTAAAATATGGACTTCTCAAGCTTGGTAAATTAAGCACTAACGCAAAAAAGTAGGATTTTTAGAGCTTTGTAGAGAATACTAATACATCTTTGCTTAGAAATATAGTGACCTGAGAGGCTTTGATCCCAATATGGCCCATCACACTATAGAACTAGAGGCTAATTCCAAGCCTATTAGGTAGAATAAAATACCTATAAACTCTAAAATTAAAGAGATTATGAGGAAATAATTGACTAAATTAATTAAATCCAAGATTATCTTTCCCATTGAGAACTCCTCATGTGTAGCCAATTTGGTACCTGTGACGAAGAAGAGTGGGGAGATCAGATTGTGCGTTGACTTTAGGGATATAAATAGTGTCTCATTGAAATATCACTATCCTTTATCATATATGGAGCAACTAATTTAGATAGTTACAACTTCAAAAAAAAATTCATTTTGGATGGGTACTTAGGTTACAAGCAAGTGATTGTAAGACAAGAAGATCAATATAAGACTACCTTCACCACCAAGTGGGGCACATATGCTTATGGAAATATGGATTTTGGATTGTAAAATACTAGGGTAGAATTTCAAAGATCAATGGACATATCTTTCCAAGGGTTGATGAATCAAATGGTACTAGTTTACTTGGATGACATCATAGTTTTCTCCAAAAAGGCTAGTGAGCACATGGATCATCTAAAGTTGATCTTTAAAAGATGTAAATATTATGAGATCTCTATAAATCCTAATAAATTTGTGTTTATTATTCATGAAGGCAAAATTTTGGGTCACATTATTCCAAAGGAAGAACTATCCATTGACCCTAAAAGGATTAGTGTCATCTTGGCATTATCTTTGCCCAAGCACAAGAATGGAATCCAAAGCTTCCTTAGGAATATAAAATTTGTGATAAGGTTTATACCAAGTTTTGAAAACTTGGTCAAACCTATCACTACCATGTTAAAGGAGAACCAAGTGTTTACTTAGTTAAATGAAGGAAAATAAGCATTTGAGGCTATCAAGTAAGCCATTATCCAGGAACCTACACTTATTAACCCTAATTTCTCAAAGTATTTCATATTATATGCCTCTAAAAATATTGAAAATATATCAGCCATGATGATGCAAAATAATCTTAAAAGTCTTGAGCATCCAATTGCTTTTTTTAGTCAAGGGCTTGAAGGATATGAGGCAAGGTATACTTTTGTTGAAAAATAAGTTCTTGCATTTATAAGGAGCCTCAAGAAGTTCAATCCAGTGCTCTCAAATAGTAGGATATATCTTATGGTGTCTCACCTTAGAGTGTGAGAGTTCTTGTTTAACAAATATTTAAATGAGAAGAGAGCTGGTTAGATTACCAAAGTCATGGAGCATGATGTGGATATTAACCTCACTAAGCTGGTCAAAGACAAAGGCTTATGTGAGAATATGGTTGATGATCTTCATGATGACAAAGAAGTTGTTTTGATGACACAAAACAACTCATAAATAGATGTTCCTTGACTTTATAATAAATGGCTCCAAGACATGACCCATTTCTTGATGATAGGAGAATAACCTCAAGGTTTAGATAGAGTAAAGAGAAGGTATTTTATACTATAGTTCATACCTTGTGCATTATTTGATGGTGTTATTTTTATAAATTACCTCAATGGGGTACTTATTAGGTGCATTGATGATAATCAAGTGACAAAACTCTTTGATCAGTTTCATGATGGACCTATAGGAGGCCATTTTGTTCCAAGGACTACAATAGCCAAGGTGATGAGAGTTGGCAATTACTAGCCTATTATTTTCAAATATACCTATGCATATGAAATAAAATGTCAAAAGTGTACACTCTTTGTAGGAAAACAAAGGCTGGAAAGTCTTCCCATCAACCCAATACAAGTGAAGAAACCCTTCATGTAATGGGGTTTAGACTTCATAGGAATGATTAACCCTCCTTCTAATGGAGGACATAAATGGGTGCTCACTACAATAGACTACTTCACAAATTTTGTGGAAGCAATTATCTTTAAATAAGCCAATGAAACAATAGCGTTGGACTTTTATGACAACATAGTCACAAGGTTTGGTATACCAGCTATGATAACTTTAGACAATGTCTTAACATTTATTGGCATGAGTACAAGTGAATGGGAACTTAAACTTGGAATATACCTAAGTACATCCTCCAATTACTATACCCAAGGTAATGAATTGGTAGAGTCCACAAACAATAACTTGATAAGAATCATCAAGAGGACTATGTAAGATAGCCAGAGAGTGTGCACATAAAGTAATAATAGCCTTATAGTTTGAATAAGTGACTCCAAAGTTGCCATTGGAAATTATCCATATGTCTTAGTATATGTAAGGGAGGAAAAGTTACCCATCTCTCTTTAATTACCTACCTTTGAGTTATCCCATCATTTGGATTTTATGGAAAGTGAACTTATGGAAGTGAGGATGGTACAGATCATGGAAGTTGAAGAAACTAGGGACCTTGTAATGAAGACATTAGAGTCACATCAATCTCAAGTCAAGAATTCCTTTGAAAAGAGAGCCATAGCAAGGGACTTCAAATAATGGGACCTATTCCTCAAATGGAACTCAAATAAGGCCAATCCAAGAAACCATACTAATTTTGATAGCTTGTGGAGTGGTCTTTATTTGATCAATGGATGTAAGGAACATAATGATTTTCATCTTGATCAATTGGATGGATAAGTATTACCCATCCTAGTCTATGGAATTAATTTAAATACATATTATTAAGGGAATTTTCATCCTTTATAATATAATATATTTATTATATTATAAATTCATTCTTTCCTCTAAGTCCTTGTGCACATTTTATTTACAATTATGTGTTTCCCTTCAATTAATGCCTTAGGCATAGTTGTTTATTTTATTTCTTTTGAAATTTTTGTTTCAAGAGAGGTTACAAAAAGGGATAGCCTTATATTAATTTTAGTTTAGCTGGGAGAAATACTTGACTCCATATTATCAATGGATCAAAACAAGGAAACTAATCTCTTGCATAGCAGGCATACAACCCCAAGATGTCACCAAAAATATTGGAAAATTTTGGCCTGCATACAATACTTCCCTAGATGCAGTGTAGTGTCCTAAAGGTCAATCATGGATTAAAGGGTTGGGTAGAGTTCTTGTTTAACAAATGGATCCAATGTGAAAGAGAAGATCATGTTGCTTGTAAATATTTTGAAACACTTTAAGAAAGATTAAAGTGTAAGTTATTGATCATTAAGGGATAGGTCTAGAGTTGTAAATATAAGGATCCAAGTAGGTTTCATGATGTTCAAGTAGTTCAAGGTCATGGAATGTGTTTAAACAAGCCTCAAAATCTCATTTAAGCCTTGAAAATCAAGCAATCATCTCATAGCACAAGTCTAGCTAGACGAAGTCATCTTGCATGTCATGTAGAAATGAATAAACTAGATTGTTTATATATCTTATAAGTATGCTTGAGATTCCTCACAAAGCCAAAAGATTTCATGGAATCAATTTACTTAGTGCCAAGATCATTCTCTACAAGTTTAAATTCTTGATGATTTTTATATCTCAAGATATAAATCTTCAAAGTTGAACTAGTAGAATGGTACATGTGTGTGAACATCAAATTTGGGCCTCATAAATACTTCAAGATCAATGGCACACATTCAATCATACATCAAAGATCCAAAAGAGTGAGCTTGAGTATAAGGAATAGACTTTCATAGGATGTCACAAATAAATGAATGAGTCAACTCACTTGTGAATTTTATAAATATGCTCAAGACACCTTTCAAAGCCAAAGGATTGTATGAATATGAAGATCTTGATTCCTTGGACATTCTCAGCAATTTTTTTGACTTGATGAGTTATCTATCTCAAGTTACAAGTATTTAAAAACTAAATAAGTAAAACTAAACATTTATGTAGACATCAAAGTAAAGCCATGACAAATAACAATTTGGATTTAAAATTCCTTGGACATTTGAATAAACATCAAAAACAATCATGCAAATGTCAAATATGGGTGCGTAGACATCAAATGTGGGCCTCATAAAATAGCCATTTGGTTTCAAATGGAGGAAAATACAATGATCAACATTTAATTATACATCTATATCCAATAGAATGAGGATAACATGATAGAGTTGGTGGGTCTAGGTAGATAAACATCATGCATACAAGATCAATGGTGAGTAGTGGGTCAAAGGGGTCAATGAATCTTGAGTACAAATGTGTGAATGATAAGTGTCCTAATTTTATTAAACTAACATAATATTTATGGCTTATAAATGATTATATATAAGAAAATCAATGGTGCAAGAAAGAGTTAATAAGTCAATAGGCTCAAATAAATAGTCGATGACCAATAATCAAAGGTAAGCCCAAGAGACCTTCAACAAATGTTGATGAAGTAGTTTTTGACCTAGAAAAGTAAACACAAAGAAACAAAGCTCAAGCATGATCCAGGATGAATTAGAATAGATATTTTAGGATCGAGGGTCACCATTATGACTCTATAAAAGTAGAATAGGTCTTTGGACCTAATATAGATCAAAGGTTGATAATTTGTCATCAAAATAAGACCAAATGCCCAGAAGATATCCATTAACATTATAGCTATAGAAAAACCAAAAAATAATATTTGTTTTAAATCTATAGTAAAAATATAATAGACATATAATTGAATATTTTAATTGGGGGCATATATGTAATTATGAAGAAGTGTCTCATCCTTATACATAGTCTTAATAAATAAGTAATAACAACCACCTAAAAAGGGCATGGCCATGGCTCTATCAGGGTTCAAGATATGAAGATTTTGTCCTCATAATGAAACCAAGTGGGGGATGATGTGGAAGATGGCATGGAAGATCAAAATAGTTAAAACATTCATTTATGTTAAATAACATTTAGAGTTTTTTCTTCATCAACATAGATCATGGATCATCATCCTCAATAGATTCTTGTCTTTTAGTGCATTTCTTAGTCAATGAGATGGTTTAGGGCTATTAGGACACAAAAAGGTTAACTTGTCCATGATGGATTAGTCTCGATTGGAAAAGGGATGGTGGGGCATTCATTAAAAAAGGTGGAAACTCAACTAATGATCTTAGATAAATCATTGATTGATGTATGCTTCTTTCTCTTTTTCTCTCCCCTTTCTCCTGTATCTCCCATTCTTTCACATTTTAAGCTCTCTCTCAGATTTTAGAATAAGACTCTCTTTCACTTTTGATAAGATTTTCTCTCTTAATTATAGAAGAGTAGAGAATCTCATTTAATAAGGATAGACCCTATCAAAAAAATTGTATGAAATACCTCTTGAAGCAATAAAGATTTTCTTTACCTATCTCTCCCCTCTAAATTATGTGTAGCAAAGCTTGTACAATATGGAATTGTGAAGGAGAGTCTTCCATGGTACTTATTTATTTCTCATTTATAGGTGTCTTCCATTTAGTTGAAAGTATAAGTTATTTTTATTTTTGTTATTAATACAAGCTCTCAATGAGTCTAAAAACTCATCTTTGCCTTCATTCATTGCTTCCTAAACCTAGCTTATGAAATACTTATGTAACTAGCTAGTTTTATGAGATTGTGTGAGCTAGTATTGTATTATACTTCTTCAGTTTCTATTTCATGCTTATGTGAGTTATCATTTAAATTTGGTGCATGACCTTATTATCTTTATTAGGAGTATTTTACCCCTTATCTAACCCTTTTCATAGTGCAACATTAGTTTAGGTGAGAATCAAGAGGAAGTCAGCCTTCTCTAGAGGTCTAACCCAAAATTAGGTGATCCACATTCTAGGGTCATTCTCATGTTTAGACTAGATTTCAGTAAGAGGACATAAATAATCCCCTTCTTAGTTAAGGGTGTAATCTACATCATAAAAGTTCAAGTTATGGTTGTATATCTTTGATTTAATGCTTTCTAAGTGAAAATTGACACTACCAATGTCTAGGGGTGGATAACATCTAGGACCACGTTATTGGCCTCCCATTAAGGCTAATAGATAAACCCACCACCCATTATGACCTTAAAAACACCCTTTTAAATACAAGAAAAATGTAATTTTTTAGCCTAAGTTCAAATACCCATAAAACCTAAGCTTCTCTTAGCTTCAAGAATATAGAATTATTTACTGATAGTTTCAACCACATGAAGGTGGAAGCTTATCTGGTACCACTAACCCAAAAAAAATTGTTAGTAAGCAATTAAAAATGATATATATATATATATATATATATATATATATATATATATATATATATATGTACTACCTAGAAAATAAAAAAAAAACATTTAGTAAAATTGATTACATTTACATTTGAAAAGTCAACATCCTTCATATTTCAATCTAATGAATCACTATGATCTGCTTTAACCTTGATAGTACCAAGAATAACTTCATGGTCTAACTCTATAACTTTCCATAGTTTTCAATTTAATGGCCTCCCATGATATTTTTGTAATTAAATATTTAATGCAAGAATCAAATTTGAATAGTTCAGTATCTTCTTGTGCGTTTCAAAATCTTCAAACAACCATTGATCTAAATTTTTTATAAGATATCACCAAAACCAAGTTTTAGTGACTACAACTAACCCAATGGGATAATCAATGTTTTCTCCATCTATAACTGGGGAAGTCAATTTTTAATTTCTCTCTACACACTGACACAAGTAGTAATCAGTGTCTTCTTCATTATCCTCATTTAAAGTAACTATAAAAACATGCCTTGTATCAAAAAAAATATTTTTATCAAAAATATGAAGATATATTTAATGATAATAAATTATACATAATAAAAAATATTATACCTAGCTGCATTAAATTAGATACATCGTCAAAGTAATATGATGATGTCATATTTGTAAGTTGTAATGCTATTGGACCTGTTATGTGTTGATTGGAATTAGAGGTTTGGAACTCCAATCATCCACCAAATCTTATGACTCACACTCATTCCAAATAAATTCCATGGATGTAAAATAGAAACATGCCAAGTGTCTCATATGACCAGTCTAAGAATTCACATTTGAGCTATGAAATGAGTGTAGGTCACTTGAACCCATTAGAGTCATACAATCCTCATACTTTGCCAAGTGTTCTTACTCCATTAACCATAAATGTCTATGAATAGTATAATTTGGTTGAGCACCATGACACATGTTCTCATTACACTATTCAACCATAGTTTTTGCATATGTCAAACAAAACATCTCTTCAAATTTTAACTCCTCCCTTGCAATAGCTCTTTTTACACATGCTCCAAATTCATCAAGCTCCCCTTTTCCATGGCCAACCTCGGTGAAACTCCAAATGTGTTCTACACTAGTGGTAATGTACATCCTACTTAACTAATAAAACATCCATGAATTTTTGAATTGTGATGTGCAATTATCTGAACAAATGCAATGTTGATTGAAAGTAATGTTCATCTAAATCAATTGTTCATAAAACTTCTTAAAATAACCTTTCACATAATTCAAATAATGTGATATGTCATCATTAATATAGAAATGGTACTTCCTTAGTATTTTTTGTTATTGCTTTATACTATCAAGAACATGCATGAATGTTATATGCATAAATATAGAAACTTATAATGAGTTTTAATATTGCGATTGAACTTCCATTTGGATTTTGAATGTGTAATTTTTAGTAAAATCAGCTACTAAATAATTGAACCAATTGGGAATGTATCCTTGCTTATATTGAAATGTTCATCCAATCATCTAGCCATGCATGTGTGTGCCTTGCATACTCATAAATAATTTTCTCCCTAAATTTGACCAAAAATTTAAAAACATGTATCTTTTTTGTAACAAACTCACACATTATAGATTCTTTGCCATCTTCTACTTAATAAGTCACTAATTTATATTTTCTTAAACCAACTAATTCCTATCCAATTGCACTCATAATTTCCTCATGGATACATTTTTTTTAATTTTGGCAGTCCACCACAAATGTTGCAATTTCCATTTAAACATGATTTGTTTTAAAATAATTGTTCACCCAGTATTTTGCAAAAGATAGTTGGAATAAATTCCCTTGCTGGTTTTGGTGGAAATTCAATGCCAAACTCTTACAAAATGTTAGTATGTAAAGTACAACAAATATGGTGAAAAAAATCATAGTGTATTAAAAATTCAACATGTTGCCTACAACAAGTGGTGTGTGTGTGATTTATTTTGACATAAAAAGGTTTTGCCATCTCAAAATATATTTTAAAAATAAAAATTTGTGGATGTTTTTTCAAAAATTTAGAGAATAATTATATTTGGGTCATATCCAATAAATGTTTTGGATGTAGTTCACGATTATGAGAACCAACTCTTATTTTCACATGTCTTACGTTGGGTGAAACTCTTATATTGTCTTTTCAAAACTGAGCAATTAACTCTTTGAGAGTATTGGCTATAGCCTTGTCCTTTCATGGAAGTCTACCAGAGAATGCCCAGAGCTCATTAGTAATAGGTTCATTAAGTCTTTCAATTACTTTCATTATTTTTTTCTATTTATATTAATTGTTCAACTTATTTTTGAAACCATTAAATTTTTTCATATTTTATCACTTACTGCATATGTTGTAAGTATACATCAGGTAGCATTACAATATTTATTGCATGATTTGGGGACTATAGTATGATATGCATCAGGTATATTTTAAACAATTTCATTATTTTCATCATCCATCTTATATGTTCTTAGTCATAATGTGTAGATTATAGGTCTCATCTTAATCAATTTTATCAATGAAACAAATAATTAACATCTTTGACAATCATACTCCAAATTATGAAAGAGAGTATCCTAAATTTGTTGAGCCAGCTTTCTTGAATGGAGATCAGACATATTTTTATGTATTGGTTCTAAAATATTTTCATCAACTTTAATTAATTACTTGTCTTTTCTATGCATATTTCCTTGAGGTGTTGGTAATGGTGGAATTTGTTGAGAGGATGTTTCAAAATCATTATTACTTTCATTGTTTAGAGGTGGGATGACATTTTATTCATTGTTAATTTTTTTATTATATGTTTCCATGAAAATTTATTGATGGTTAATTTCATCATATTTTATTTCCATCTAATTTTATTCATTCATGGGGGTGAAGCATCATGCATAGAATCATCATCAAAAAAATAAAAAACTTGAAACTTTGAATGTGAACTTCCAACATTAACTAATTCCTTATTTTCAATTTCATTATGGTCAATTTCAACATTATTAAATTGATTATAGTCAATTTCATCATTGTTTAATTCATTATCATTAATTGTCTCATTATCTATGGCATTTGATTCACAGGATTAGGGTTGGTACCTTATCTACCACAAAGTTTTTGCATTCATAGCTTGTGTTTCTCTCTCAAATATTCTAATTCCTCTAGTGTTTTGTTACTCAACATCTTCATCTTCCTCTATAAACGTGATCCATCACCCATTAAAAGAGACAATTAACAACTTTTCAAAAGTGGGGTCAAGTACACAAGTACTACAAATCTCATAGAAGTATGTAGAAAACATTTATGGGGACAAAATTCTTGATTTAGGTATAAAATAGTCATTGATAAGTGAGATTAATCTAAATAAGAATAATATGATCATGTTATGTCTTGTATAAGGTTATACCCCATCCAACCCATTGAGAATCTTATATTGAAAATAATTCAATCATATTATGTAATAATGTGATTGCATTATACTTAATATAGATAAGGGATTAGGGATTAACGTATTAGTGCATATGGTTTATGTATTAGGGATTAGGGATTAAAATTTATGTTTTAGGTTTTAAGGATTAGGGATTAGAGAATGTAAGGTTTGGGTTTAAGGGTGTATATAAGGTCTAATAACTCTATACCATGTGTGAACCTAATTTTTACTATAAAGGATGTTAATTGGGACTAAATCGATTAGTAAATAGGGAAAGTATTTGGTTTAAAATTTAGGGTATAGTGTTTAGGGCTTAGGTTTAGGGTATATAGGGTTAATAATAAAGATAATTCTTAGTCTAAATAAAGTTAATTTGTGATAAAATGATTGGTTTAATGTTTAAAGAGTTTATATTTTTGGTTTAGATTTTAGGGATTAAGAAATTTAAGCATTAGGGATTGGGGTATAGGTTTTAGTGTATATAAGGTAAAATCATGATGGTTATTAAGGTAAATTAGAGCTGATCATCCCCCAAATCACATTTTATAGTCATGTAATTAGGTTGAAGGGGCTTGAAATATCCCCAATTTACTTCAGATGTATAACTAGATCTTGGTACTCCAAAGGGTAAATGTGGCCATAGGTTTAAAAAATGCATTTTATGACATCTCATGATAAAATGAGTTATATCATAAGGTATGTATATGTGTGGCATGTAGTGGGAATTAGGGCACAATGATTATAATTTATGTTTTAGGGATTAGGGATTAGGGAATGGGGTTTAGGTTTAAGGATCTATATATAATTTTTCTAATCAATCGATTTCATGTAAACCTAATTCTTACTACAAAAGATGTTAAGTATGAATAAATCAATTGGTAAATAGTGAAAGCTTATGGTTTACAATTTATGGTATAGTGTTTATGGTTTATGGCTTCTAGGTTTTAGTGTATATACATGGTTTAGGGTACACATGGTCAATCACAAAGATAATTAAGTATAATTTGAATCATTTGGACCCATTTGTGACAATAAAATGTGTTTTTGGGTTATCATTATACTGTAGATGTCATCATGTAGATTGAGTGAACTAGTCAAATGGGGAAATCAGTCATGTGATTTAGGCCAAACTAAGCCTTGTGAACTTAATTCTTAGTCTAGAAATTATGTTAATTTGAGATAAAATGATAGGTTCGAGGTTTAAAGAGTTTGTATTTATGGTTTAGAGTTTAGGGATTAGGAACTTTAAGGATTAGGGCTTAGGGTATAGGTAAATTAGGGTATATAAGGTACAATCTTAGGCAATTGGGGAAAATTTGGGAGTCTTGAACCTATATATGTGAGTAAAGAATGTGAATTTATGATTAATTATCCCCACATCATCATATATTGAGCCTACAAAGTCAATTTTGGTGATGAGTGATTAAATTTTAACCAAGTTCATCCCTATAAACCTAATACTATATATATATATATATATATATATATAAAGGATGTTTATTAGGGATAAATTTATTGGTATAGTGTTTAGGGTCTATAATTTAAAGGGTTTGAGGTTTAGGAATTATGGATTAGGGCTTAATGTAAATGGTATAGGGTTTAATATATTAAATATAGGGTCTAATAACTAAGTTAATTAAAGAAAATTTGAGCTACTTGTGACTTCTATTTATGACTTCATGTTTGCATTTCTTATAAAAATAGGGTCAATTATGCCATGCACATATTTCATACATGTTATACAATCAATCAATCCATAAATTTGGTTTAGGGGCTCAATTTTTCCTCGATCATGTAGGGAATTACACAAATTGACTAATTGGATCAATTCATGATAGAAAATTGATCTTTTAATTTTGACCCAAATCATATCTTAATATTGAAGGGGTTGAAATTGGCCTCAAATGCCTCCTTGATTAAAATAATCAACTAGATCCTCCCTTTTGGTTAATTAGGTTAAAGGGGCTTAAAATAACCCCAATTTACTTTAGATGAATAGCTAGATTAGTAATCCAAAGGTTTTATCCATAGGTTTAAAAAGTGAATTTTATGACATCTCATGATAAAAATAGTTATATCATAAGGAATGTATGTTTGTGGCATATATTGGGCATTAGGGCATAGGGCTTACAATTTATGTTATAGGGATTAAGGATTAGGGCACATCATTTAGGTTTAAGGACCTATATATTAATGTCTAATTTTTATATTCCATGTGTTCAAACCTAATTCTTACTAAAAAGGATGTTAATGGGGACTAAATTGAAGTTGGTAAATAGGGAAAGTTTATGGTTTACAATTTATGGTATAGTGTTTAGGGTTTATTATTTATAGTTTTTAGGTTTTAATGTATATACATGGTTTAGGGTACACACGTTCAATCAAAAAGCTATTTGAGGATAATTTGAACCACTTGGACCTATTTGTGACTATATAATGTGTTTTTGGGTTGTCATTATACCATGTATGTCATCATTCATATTGAGTGAATTAGTCAAATAGGGTAATTAGTGATGTGATTTAAGCCAAACTAAGCCTTTTTAACTTAATTCTTAGTCTAAATGATGTTAATTTGGGATAGAATGATTGGTTCAATGTTTAAAAAATTTATATCTATGGTTTAGAGTTTAGGGATTATGAACTTTAAGGATTTGGGCTTAGGGTATAGGTTTTAGGGTATATAAGGTACAATCATGATGGTGACTGGGGCAAATTTGAACTCCTTAAACCTATATTTATGAGTAAATAATGTGAATTTGGGATCCATTATCCCTCACATCAACACAGATTGAGTTTACGAAGTCAATTATGGTAATGATTGATGAAATTTTAACCAAGTTCATCCCTATGAACCTAATTCTTACTATATATATATATATATATATATATAAAGATATATATATATATATATATATATATATATTATGTTAATTGGGTCTAAATTGATCCCAGGGGACTATTGAGCCTCAATGTAAGGAATTTCATCTATATGATATAAATTAGGGATCCAATTATTCACCATATTAAAAAAATAAGTATTTTTTCAATTTGATATGTAATTCGGTCCAAAGTATCCATGTACAAGGAGTGACATTCATATATAATGAAAATTGGGGATTACTTGGCCCTGATTGCATACCATATTGAACCAATTGAGTATACAATTTTAAATGATACATAATTGAGACCAATCAAGGCTTGCCCAAGAAATTGTGTCAATATAATTTTAATTAAGGCCCTAATTTCACACCTTATTCAAATAATTGAGTGTTTGATTCAATTAGATATGAAATCAAGACCAATTGAACCCTTTGTAAAGAATTACATCCATCTAATAACAATTAGGATTTTGATTATGCACCTAATTCAATTGAAAGAATATTTGGTTCAATATGATATGAAATTTAGTCTAAAAAAGCCTTGTGTAATAAATTTCATCCTTATACTATCAATAGGGGGCTCTATTAGTCCCAAATATAAAACATATTGAATCAACCAAGTATTTAATTTAGTTTAATATATAATTATGGCCAACCAAGGCTCATGCAAGTAACTGAATACATCTAATGTCATTACAACTTCGTTGGCCCTGGTTGTAAACTATATCCAACTACTCATGTATTGGTTTTATATTATACATAATTAGGGCCAACTAATCCCCATGAAAGTAATTTTTTTCATATAATGTTCCAATTGGGTTCCATTATCCATGATTTCACACCATATTGAACCAATTGAGTATTTAGGTTCAATATGATATACAATCAAAGCCACTCAATCTCCAAGCAAATAATTACATCCATCTAATGTAATTTGGGGCTATAATTACACCATGTTAAATCAATTGATATATTTTTAATTAATATACATAATTGAGGATAACCAAGTCCCATGTAATTAACTACTTCTACTTAGAATATCAATCAAGAAATTTTTCACCCCATGCAACAAATTATGTCCATTTAATGTCCATTGTGAATATTTTTCCCTAATTTCACATCATATTTAACCAATAAATTATTTTCTTTAGTATAATCTATAATTAAGAGAAATTAGTCTCCATGAAAGGAATTCCTTCAATATAGTGTCAATTAGGGCTTTGATAGCATACCATATTAAACTAATTGAGTATTTAGTTCAATATAATACACAATCATGGTTAAATGAGCCTTGAGAAAGGAATTATGTCCATATGATGTCAATTATGTGTCTAATTTCACACCATATTATAAACAAAACCAAGTATTTATTTTATTTTGATACATAGTTGGGGCCAGTCAAGCTCCATCCAAGGAAATATGTCCATCTAATGTTAATTTGGGATCTATTGGCCCAATTGCACACAATATTGGGATCAAAGGAATAATAAATTGATTCATAGGTTAATACATCTCTAATTATCAATTAATTCTATCAATTCTTGACAAGAAAATTGGTCCCAAACAATAATCTTAATCAACTGATATTTGATATTAAGACTACTAGGCCTAATGGCTCCTATTCGGGTTTTAGGGTGTTGAGAATATGTAACATGATCAAATTATTAATGTGATTATTTTATTAAGTAACATGAACATTATGTTAATAACACATTTAATAACATGATCATGTTATTAGCATGATCATGGTATTTGAATTTGAATTCAATTCTTGCACCTTTTGGCTTGGGAATGGCTTGGATTCCTGAGTCGAAGGCTTGGATTTTCAATGTATAGCTGCATTTTAAAAGGTGTAAAAATAAATAGCAAATTTTAATTTTTATTGCTA
>JARHVA010000254.1:1807500-1925000 GCA_037957365.1 Torreya grandis | reverse complement strand
TAGAGCATATATGTATTGTGGAGGCCATTTATACCAATTGATATCATTCCCTAGCTATCAAAAGATGTAAAATAGTTGTCAATTTCACATGTTGGATTCAGGACAAGAAATCATACAATTGGGATTTGAAGACACCAATATTGCTACAATAAATTAACATTTATATTAGAAAAAGTAAAATAATCATATAAAATAGTGATAAAATTTGATGCTCCATAACATGAGTAAGTACATTACCATCTATATTTGTTGGCCATTCTCTTAACTCTTTGGTTATTCCTACTCAATGTTTAACTAATTGATCACACATAGTTACTAACTGATATGAACTAACCCTAGATTATATATAAGATGCCTAAGTAACTAATCACACATGGTGACTAACCAATGTAAACTAACCCTAAATTATTTGTAAAATATGTGGATCATTCCATTATTATAGGTAAACATTGCATAAAATACCCTAATTGTGATAAGAAATATTTCACTTATTTCAACCTTTTGGGTTATATCTTTCTTAAGAGCAAGAATCCTCATTGCTATTACACTCGACATAAAATTCATAAAAAAATAAATATTTAAGTCACCATAACTATAGTGATCCTTAGTTTTGTTGATATCTTGTTCCCATGCACACAACCATATAAACAAAATGTCCATGGATTTTGAATCTTAAATGAGCCCAATATTTAAACAAATTCATATGATCTCACAAAGGATTAAATTGGGTAAATAAGGAATGTGGCATCATGATATCTAAATGTTATATTGACCTTCTATGTGAATATACTAATAATATAAAGGATGTGTTTCAATGTAATTTTTTTTAATGTTTATTAAATTGCATGAACATATTGCTCAAAGGCCCATGTTGTATGTGCTGATGGGCGAAATCCATTTGGGTATTCATAGAACACTAATTGTAATACAAAATTATTTTTATTCACCTACCATTGATCTTTATGTGTGGCTTGTAGTTATAATCCTTTCAATTGGAGATAGGATTTGTACACTCCAATACCCATTCTTAGTAGTCTTGAGAATTTGTGTTTATGGACATATTGATCTTTTTGAAATAAGAGATATGTTTGATGAGTTACTAGTGGAAATAGATTGGTCTAGGTGGATTCTCAAAATACACTTCCATCATACCAGGAAGCCCATTCTCATGGCATGCATTGATGGTGACGACTATTTCATTATGTGTGGTAAAGATAACACATGATTCATGGTCTATAATACTACAAAACAATTCAAAAATTCCCACAATACTTCTAAGATCACTTGTCCATATCCACCAAATACCACACACACATTTCTAGTGGTATGAACCAATTCAATAGATCAGGCCTCGTGTCATCCATGTGTATGCCAAATATGATGCAATCTTCATCATTGGCTTTATTAGATTTCCATGGAATTACAAACCAAACCACTAATGTCCACTCATAATGCATAGTACCACTAAGTGTTTACAACATTATTGCATTCATTCCTGAAGGGATGAAACCCCCATATGATTTGGTCATTACATTTTGACATCATTCATCTCAATTTCAAGAAGATAAAGACTCTTGTGGAAGAGCAACCATTTTATCTTCCATAAATATTCTTTAAAATTTACGGATTTGGAACACCATGTATACATATGTGTCTAGATATATTTTAATCATCAAATAACATATAAGAGCATAAATATAGAAAGTTCAAGATAGACAACCATACATCTTTCTCAAAAGTATGCCATTTACATATGAGAGCAAAATATAATTCCTTGAATTACTTTCATTAATTTTCCATCAAAGACATGGAGTTATTTAAAGATATAAAATACTATATTTATCTCCTTATATTTAGGAAGTTAGCTAATAATCTATGGTGCATATTATTCTAGTGTTTATCACCCCAACTAACCAACCTAAAAACTAGCTTAGGTATTTTAATAACACCAATTACAACCTTATTTAAAATATACAATGATATAATTAATTATTTTAACATTTCACCCCTTAATTTATAATTATCTTAAAATTACAAGAGAGATAGAGTTTATGAATTCATTTCATGTCAAATTGACTTATTGAAGACATTTGCACATTGATCTTGAGTGGGGTAAAATTGGAACTAAATGTTGTGTTATTGAACATGCACGCATATGAAATGTATTTGAGCCTTTATATGCTTCATGTGTTCTTGAAACACTAGATTGAGAAAAAGTTGGAAAACACCTTGATTATTATAGAATATAATCATTGGTTATTCTTGTGGTACTCTCAATCCTGTAATTATGAAACATAGTCACATCACTTTGTATATAGATCCTCATACTACATGATATTTTACCTTGATGGAAGACCTAGAAACAAAGTTTTTCTTTTTTCTCCCCCATGAGATAGGACTAGATCCTAGGAAAAAACAAATCTAGATGTGGATTTCCTATCTTGAATAGAGCCTGCATGATCTATCTCTATATCATATCAAGAACTTATCATTCTTCTTATATTTTATGGCATGCTCTAAAGTACCTAAAATATATCTCAATATTTGTTTTACTTATTTCCAATGGCTCACCTTTTGTTCTTGCATGAATCTTGAAATATAACTAATAGCATAGTTGTGATTTGGCCCCTAGTGTAAGTTGAGTAAATGAGACTCCTAATCAACTAATGATAGATAGTGGCATTTACTGGTGGTGATGGATGTGAATAAGACAATAGAGGTCTTGTCTCCATGGGAATTACAAAAGGATTACAATCCATCATCTAACATTTCTCAAGAATTTTCTTGGCATAGTTATTTTGAGACATATATATGTGATGTCCTTTCTGCCATACCTCCAAACCAAGACAACAATGAAGTAGCTTGATCCCTATCATGTAAAACTATCACTTAATATCATTCTTTATTACATCAATCATTTTCATTTATCTTTTAATGATGACTATATAGTCATCATGTACAATTAGAATCACAACCTCCCCTTTTTATCCTTGAGGTAGAGGTTTGGATCATATGGACTCTATTAGAATCCATGTTGAATAAGATGCTAGTTAATCTTGATACACTAGGCTCATGGAGCTTGATTAAGACCATATAGAGACTTGATAAGTATAAACACCTTTTTTTCTTGACCAAGTGTGATAAAACCCTCTAGTTGGGTCATGTAGACTTCCTCTTATAGATCTCCATTCAGTGAAGCTCTTTTTATTTCCATATGATGGAATTTTCATATGAAATGTGTAGCCATAGAAATACCGTTATTATAGTATTTATCTTGGTTGTGGGAGCAAATTTTTCCTCATAGTCAATGCCTTCTTTTTTGCATAGCCCTTTGCTACAAGTCTTGACTTGTACTTATTAATGTTTCCATCTACTTTGTACTTGGTTAGACCCACTTGCAACAAATAAGCTTATTCCCTACGGAAGATTTACAAACTACCATGTATTGTTCTTCATTAGTGACTGATACTCTACTTTCATGGCCTTTGATCATCAATTTGTGTTCATCCATTTTTGAGATCAAGGGCAGTGCTTGTTCATGAGTCCATAAGATATTTTTTTTATTAGTGAAAAACTTCAAAATATGTTATGTTAACCCATGAAGCAATGAAGTATGTCTCAATTGAATGTTTTGACACTTGTTAATAGTCAAAATTCACTCTTTTCATATCAACAACCTACATTATATCATGGGTTTGTACCATGCACACTAAATTTAATCTACATAAAGTCCCAAAGATAAAATTTTATTATCTCTTTGAAGGTTCAATAATAAGGCACACAAAATGGTTAAATATGTGAAAATTTTCCTTTTCTTGAATAGAGGGACACACCAATGTAAGAATTTAATATTGTTTCATATATAATGTTGCTCCATGTAGCTCAATGTATCCACACATATTTCTAAGTTGTTAAAAAATATAAATAAGGGTAAATTTAGGCATCCCTATGTAGTTATAGACACCTAAAAACCCTTTTATGTGTCTTAAAAAAAAATTGGTATTACTTGTATGATTTGTTCTATAAATAAAACCTAAACATGCCTCTGAGGTTTAGTTAATATCGCCCATCATCGACTAAGAAAAAGTCAAAACTAGTTATGAAACACCCATAAATAGTCATGGCTCTCCACATATATTCATGAAATCCCACATTTATATGAGGGTCCTCAAAACTGATATTTAAATTGGAAAACTTTATAATGATGAAAAAATATCGTTGTAAGTATCCTTTATAAATAACCAATGGTTCCTAAAAAATTATTTCATAATATCATCAGTTATCACCTCTTCAAAGGTTCAATAATGTGGCTCACAAAATGATCAGTAAATGAAGACCATATTTTGTTTGAATAAAGGGACACACTAATGTAACCATTTAACATTGTTCCATGTATATGTAGGTATGCCTAGGTTGCTCCATGTAATTCATTGCACTCACATGTATTTCCAAGTATCTATAAAACACAAATACGGGTAAAATGTAGGTATATTTGTGTAGTTGTGAGGATTTGTTGATAGTTCTAGGTATCTTTAGGTATTTTGTGGTAGGTACATGTATGATCTATTACATAAATAAACCTTAGATGTAATTTGAACACTAGATTAATATCTCTTACAATTGATTAATAAAATGTCATGATCAACCCTGAAATATCTATAGATAATCATTACATTACACATTTTGTCATGACACCCCAGATAAGTCTTGTCACCACACATATATTCATGGAACCCCACATTCATATGATTTTCTTTAAAACAAATATTTAAATTAGGAAACCTCATAGTGATGGAAAAAATATCATTGTAATAACCAATGACCCTTGATCAAGTCTTTTATAAAGTCAATGATTATCACTTCTTTGCATGTTCAATAATGGAGCCCAAAAAATGATTAATTAAAAACAAGAGAAGATCCCTTACTCAAATAAATGGAGTGATTTTAGGGAACATAGAGGGAATCTAGAATTTGTTAAACTTTTATGTAGCAATTCAAGGACCAATCATCACTACAATATTTACCTTACAAATAGTTAACAGGGAAATGCATTATGCAACTTGGTGGACTCTACTGATTCTCCTAGATATTGCCTTTGGTGGAATAATTATGGCAATCAATCTAAATATCTTCCTCCACTTTACTATGTTAGTTAAAGGGCAATATCTAACCCAATAGTTTACATGTATATCTATGTATCGATTACATGTAAATATTTAGTCTTCTTGTTTTTGTGGGGGTGGATATTAACTCCGATCCTTGCTCATGGCTAAATTTATTTTTATGGAAATAAATTTAAGATGTGTTTCCCTATATATATCCCCATACCACTATGCTCTCAATTCACTCATTATTAGAGCATATATGTATTGTTGAAGTTATTTATTCCAATTTATATCATTCTCTAGCTATTGAAAGATGATGTACAAATAGTTGTTAATTTCACATGTTGGATTCATTGCACATGTTGGATTCAAGATAATAAATCACACAATTGGAATCTGGAGATATCAATATTGATACAATAAATTAATGTTTATATTTAAAAAAGTAAACTAATCATACAAAATAATGACAAAATATAATCTTTATAAAATGAGTAAGTACATTCTCATCTATATTTATCGACCATTATTTTAACTTATTCCTACTCAATGTCTAACCAATTGATCATAAATGGTTCCTAACCAATCTAAACTAACCCTAGATTATATATAAGATGTCTAAGTAACTAATCACACTTGGTGACCGACCAATCTAAACTAACCCTAAAATATTTGTAAAATATGTGGATCATTCCATTATTGAAAATAAACATTGCATAATAAAGCTTAATCTAATAAGAAACATCCACTTATTTTGGCCTTTTGGGTTATATCTTTCTTAAGAGTGACAATTTAGATTGATGTTACACTTAATATAAAATTCATAAAAAATATACATGTAGGTCACCATAACTATGGTGATCCTTAGTTTTGTTGATATCATGTCTCCCATTCATGTAACCATATAAAAAAAATATCCAAGGATTTTGAATTTCAAATGATCCCAACATTTAAATAAATTCATATGAGCTTAGAAAGTATTCAAATTGGTAAAATAAGGAATGTGGCATCACGATATATAAAAGTTGGATTGAACTTATATGTTAAAAGACTAATAATATAAAGGGATGTGTTTCTATGTGAAAAGTGTGTAATGTTTATTGAATTGTATGCACATATTTTTTAAACTCCCATGTAGTGTGTTTTGATGGTGTCAAACCATTTTGTTATTCATAAAACACTAATTATAATTCAAACATATTTTTATTGGCCTACCATTCATAAATATGTGTGTTTTATACTATTTATAATTATTTCAATTTGAGATAGGGTTACACTCGAATACCCATTCCTAAAAAATTTGGGAATTTTTGTTTGTGGACATATTGTTTTTTTCTAAAGAAGAGATATGCTTGATGAGTTACTAATGGTAATAGACTGGTCTAGGTGGATTCTCAAAATACATTTTCATCATACTAGGAAGCCCATTCTCATGGCATGCATTAATGTTGTTGAATCATGCTTCATGGTGTGTAGTAATTCCATTGCATGATTCATGATTTACAACACCAAAAAACACTTCCAAAAGTCCCACAATACTTCTACGACCACAAATCCATCTCCACCAAATTACACACACACATTTCTAGTGGTATGAATTAATTTAGGTAGATCGGGCATGATGCCATCCATTTTTACACCAAACCTTATGTGGTTTTCATCATTATATTTTTTGGGTTTCCATGTAATTACAAACCAAACCACTAATGTCCACTCACAACACACGATACAACAAAGTGCTTAAAATTTTGATGCCTTTATTCTTGAAGGGACAAAGCCCCCCATATGACTCGATCATTAAATTTTAACATCATTCATCTCAATAATAGGAATATGGAGAGTTTCATAGAGGAGAAACCATTTCATCTTCCATATATATTCTTTAGCATTTGTGAATTTGAAACACTATGTATACATATATGTTTAGATAGATTGTTAATCATCAAATAACATATAAGAGCATAGACATAAATAGTATAATATAGACAAACACACATCTTTCTCAAGATTATGCCATGTACATATAAGACCAAAATATAATTTATTGAATTAATTACAATGGATCTATTTATAGATACAACATATTATATTTAGCTCCATCTATTTAGGAAGCTAACTTACAATATATGGTACATTTTATTCTAGTGTTTAGCACCCCAAATAACCAACATAGAAATGAGTATAGGAGTTTTAATAATTCTAATTACAACCTTAATTTAAAATAGATAGTGATCTAATTAATTATTCTAATATTTCACCCCTTAATTCATCATTGTCTTAAGAGTATAAGAGAGATAACTTATGAATGCTTTTAACAATTTACTTTGGATAAAGAATATGTCTCTGAGATTATGAGAATTGATCTCAAATCCTAAGTGGTTATCATCATCATAATTTTGAGAATAATCTTCCTCTATTTATTGAAAAAAGTTTATACTTTATTGCTTTAGAGTTTTGACTACTAGTGACTCACCTTTACTAGTTGAAACCAAAATCCTTGAATTCTCATACCTTAGTCTCCCTCACTATCCCTACATGTGGGTAGAGAGCCCTACCCTAGGTTTTTTTTGAAATTCCCCTATTTTCATGAAGATATACACTAGTTTCTTAGAGATTAATGAGGTTGGCTTTGGATTTGAGGTGGAGTAATGAAACTGACATCTTTTGATTTTGGAGTTCATTTTTGGGTCTTCTTATGAGAGGGGAAAAAATAAATTATTTGCCAAATTTTGTTGCATTGGAAGAATTTGAAATGTTTCCCCTTGAAATCCACATGTTATAACCATAGGACCTTACTTAGAAGAGATATGAGTTAGATACATCCACATAGATGCAAACCCTCCTAAACAATGAGTGGCATCCATTTGATTCAGGATCAAATCTTCACAAACTCCCCAACCTTCTTTTCCAGCAACTTAATCATATCCAAATTTCTAACTACCAATGGAAGATAGCATAGAGGTACCTATATGGGTATTTTATTAATAACTTCCACCATTGGGTTGAAAAAGTATTCCTAAGGACATTAAAAACTACACCCTGCCAAGGAACCAATGTCAGTTTTCCACACAAAATTATGGTCATCTAATGAATGGAAGTTGATGAGAAAAAAACCTTGTGAAAGCATGGTCAGAGTAGGGCATGGAATCTCTTCCCACATAATTTCCATCCATCATAGAATCTTTGGTTAATAAGATATATTAGATTTAAATTTCCTAACTAAAGAGATGTTCCTCATCCTCCAAAAAACATAATTCAATTATCACCTCCACCAAATTAATAGGGATATCATATAAAACTATTGTATAGGATTCCATTAGCCCTAAAATTAGGTAGAGAACTCAGACACACCTTGTGATTTAAATTACTCTTTTTCCCCTTTATTTTGGTGCCAATGAACCCCAATCTCCCAGCTAGGAGTCCCAACAGAAGACATTGAGTTTTCCTTACCCCAAAAATTAGCATATAGGTATGTAGAATAACCACCAGACAAACTAATGCATCCATTAACATGTTGCAAGATAGTGTCCAAACAAAAAGGGTTTTAAATTCAAATGGAAAAATTCACTACAATAGTGAAAGGGGTTAGTAGAATTTAAGCAACTTGGTAAAGAGATGTGATCACTATCAGGTGTAGAAACTTCTCCCCATGTGTTATAATTAAGTGATTTGATTTTACTATTCTACTTAGATATTTTCTTTATTAAATCCTTTGTTTTGCCTCCTATCTTTATGATTTCTACCAATTTCTTGTTACCACATAGCTTCATTCATTTTTGGTTTTCTCTACATCCATCATAATGATTAAAAAACTAAGGACCAAAATATATCAATGAACTCAAAATCCATATAAATAACACCATAAAAAAACTAAGGAATACCAACTCCATCACTAAGAGGAGCAACACTCATGAGTGGAAAGTGATTTTATAATATTACATGAAATAATATCCTTCTTTATCCATTGCATGCCCTCACCAATAGAATTTAAAGCATCTAACTAAAGTCTTTCTACTTCTTTTTTTCTTCCTCTTTGAATTTTCTTTCTAGAATTTGGTATAGTCAATATTGAAACTTTTTAAGAAATTTGGAGGATCTACCTACATTAAAAATGTGCTTCACTATCCTAAGAATAAGAAGGTTCATCTATATGTAGCTCAAGATGCCGGGGGGGGGGGGGTGTGGGGGGATAAGTGGAGAGTAAGGTCTAGATTTTATTGCTCCACACTCTTATCCCCTGCTAATTCACTTGGAAATAAATTTAACTAAACCCTATTTTTCATCTTCCATTGAATCTATGCTACCCTCTCCATATATATACTCTTTGATACCACTAAATTTTCAAGACACAACTTTTAATGACCATCAATCACCTTGGCATTATTAAAAACAAAATTAGACACACCTACTAATTACCTTCAACATGCTACTTCTCTAGACTAGGAGAAATAACAAGATTCTCCACAAATGTAGGAGACCCAACACCAAATTTCAATAGTGGAGAAGTTGTTATTGAAATGATTTCATCCCTACTCACTTTCACCATAATCATGGAATGATGCAAAGCACCAAGGGGTATGTGGTGTTCATGTTGTGAAATGTTAGATTTCTAAAAACAATGTTAAAGCTAAAAAGAATTTAGTGTTGATTGATGATCAAAATGGCATTATGAAATATTATGCCCTAACTAATTACATCAAAAATAGTAAAAAAATAAACCTTCAAAATTAATAAATTAAGTCCAAACCCTCAATTAAAAATACAATTTTGATTTTGTGAATAAAAGGTTTGGACATATAAATTAAAATGCAAACCTTATGAGTCTCTTCTAAATTCCAAAGGAGGATTCATCCACTTTGATAAAGTCCCCCACTATCCCTAACAAGTGATTTAACACTTCATGATTCCACCTAACCAAGGGAAGATTGTACAACATAAATCAAATTGATACCAAAGAAATCTAAAAAGTGGAAGAATCAACAAAAGGAATCAAGGGAAATTTAAAAAGCCAAGTATTATTGGCAAACTAAAGTCCATGCTTCATCACAAAAGCATAGTCTTTAACAAAAGAAAACCAAATAGAAAAATATTTTTCTAGAATAAAGATGAAGGGAGGGTCATAATTTGAGTAGGGGTCTTTCACCCAAACACAAAACTCCTTGAGCGAAGGACGTTTCCCCAAAAATTTGAAAGCCAGGGATTTCTCCATGGAAATGATTTGGGTTCTTTCCTAGTCACCCTATGATCAACATTCTCTTCATTGATCAAACATTCTTTCAACTAGCTTCTGCTCACCATCATTGACCAATTAGTTCTAATTTTTCTTAGTAATATATATATATATATATATATATATATATATATATATATATAGTCTCACCCCAAGTACATTAAATTGTAATAAATATTTCAATATATAGTGATGTCAACATGACATAACATTATATAATAATGTTATTATAGAAACATGATGTTCAAAGTGGTATGTTTATACATCTAAAAATGGTCCCAATGAATTTATTAATCATTAATTAGCATGATTTTAGAATACTTATCTATTAGTCAAGTATTGGTTCTAATTAAGACTTATTGGTGCATTTATTTATTTTTAATGACCCCTTATTCTATCTCCCCCCTCAATTCTTTGTTTCTATCTAACTCATGTCTCAAGGTCTATCATAGAAACATCCCAACATTTTTAACATGTGTTATAAATATATAAACATTTTTGGTCATACTTTTTGTTCTTCACATGGTTATGGTGTACCTATCTCCTTTGTCTCATCTTTTTCACTTTTTAACCATTTGATGGTGACTTATATGTTAATAGGTTCTGAATTTGAATCCAATTGTATATAAATACACAAAAATTTTAGCTCATTTGACACATAAAATCATAGAGAGATGATATAGGATCAATTTCAAGCATTCTAGAGATACCAAGCAATCATTAGAGCCTTTATTATTGTTTAAACCTAGTATTTCCCATGGAACACATTTGGCACATGCCCTGAAGTTTTATTTTTCTTTGAAATATTTTCATTTGTATAATTTTACTTATTTTGAACATATTTTTATTGAAAGGTTTCCACAATTTAGGTCCTGATACTTATATGGTGCTTACAAACCCAAATAACTATCAACATAGGCCCCTAAATCTTAGGTGTTTTCCTTAAGCCATAAAATATTATGAACATGTTTGATTTTCCCTAAGGCAAGAAAAAAGTTTTTCTTACAATTTAAGTGTGTCACAGTGTGTGAATACAAGAGGAAACCAAATATTTGGGCCAAGAGAACATGGTTGTCAATTCATTTTAAGACCAGTCTATCATCTTCCACAAGATTTTGTATAGTTATAACATCTACCAAAAGTATCCTAACATTTATGGAAAAATTCTCCACTTAGTTTTGCATTTTTTCAAGTGGTTCTACAAAAAATTGGTGCACATTTCCAAGTTTAGATTCATACAAATGTCATTAGATCATTTGTTATTAAAAGCTATATAAAAAACCCTATTTATATACCCAATTACTAGATGTATATATATATATATATATATATATATATATATATATATATATATATATATATATATATATATAGTTATTACTATTTTTTATTGTGTGTTATGCTTAATTGAAAGTAGTCAAGTTAATTATGTTGCATTTAAATGCATTCCATTTGTCTATATTACATTTTGGTGAACTCAAACTAGCCTAACACCTTTAAGATTTTATATTTTGGTGAACTTGCATTGCCTTGCATGTTCCTTATACTTATTTAAGCTAAATCATGTCCATGTTGTGCTAGATCTCAAATTTTGTATTTTTTATTGGGTTTATTATGTTGGATGTAAAAGCCCAGACCTATATTTTGCTTGATTTTCTTAATCTTGAGCCTTAAATTAATTTCTAAAATATTATCTAAACCTATTTTCCTTAAATGATATGTATTTTCATGTTTTATTACATCTTATCCAACCTAAATTCATTATATATGCAATTTAAACTAGAAAAAATGTTAGGTTTTTAATCACAACCCCATATATATTTTTTAAATTCATTTGTTTAATACTTGGTTGATCTTGGAAATGAAAATGAAATTTGGAAATGTGTCTAATGGTGTAAAAAATAAGGTTACTTCAGTAAAAGATGTGAGTGATATGCCTTTTGATAATGTATCTTCTTCATATATCAATAATGAAAATGTGGTAAATGTTGACACTTGGATTTTCACTCCTAAAGAGATGCCTAACTCTCCTCATCCAAGTGGCACCATGGATACATCCCTCTTGCTATGGGTGATGATATTTAGATATGAATCTCTAGAAAGGGTTAGTTCCATTTATGCATTCTTTAAAGCTCTTCTATACCTATCAGCTTGTAGATGAAAAGGGATTAGGAAAAAAACTAATAAAACCAAAACATGTGATGCACCAAAATGTATATATCCTCCCACTTGATTGAAACTACACCACTTAAAGAGAACAAGGATATCTCACATAAAACTCACAACATAAGAGGTATTATTACATCAATGTTTCATAAGTTAGATTCAAGAATGTATTTGATGTTTAGGAGGGTAATGGGTGATTAAAAAAAGGGATAGAGTCATGAAACACTTCTAAAAACACCTACAAACTTACATACGAATACAAAAAAAGACCTATAACAATATCTTTTCTACAAATTGGTAGACAACCAAGATTGACGTGCTAGAAAGAAGCCTTTTCACTATGTAAATCAATAAGATTTCAAATAAACTCAATGTAATAGCATGTGAGTGGTAAAATAACTTGTATATATCTTTAATATTCCTTAAATTACAAATTTGGCTAGAGTTTCCCCATCAACAAATGGAGGCTGCTCAAAAGAGCAAAATAATGCATATTTATAACTTTTGAGAGGAGGAGCAAGCAAAGGAAGACCAAGGGTCACTTGGACATGTGTCACCATGAGAAAATAAGTTAGATTTTCATGTGAAATATGGGTTAGATGAGCCATGACATGTCAAGAGGTCTACTTATCCAAAACAAGTCATAAGAATGGTGAAAAGTGGCACAAAATCTCCAAGATTGGCATAAGAAACTACCTCCATAATTTTCCTCTATTTTAATGCCCTTATTCTAACTAGGGATGGGTTTAGTTATTGGTATGATAGGGAAGGAATTCAAACATGAAATATCATGCATTAGTTATAACCCTAATCATTTAAAAACTCTTGGAGAAGAAGAATCACTATTAGCAGTCTTGAAACTCCCTATTTTCAATCACCTTTAACACTTGTCATTGAAAAATCTTCAATTACCCATGAAAATCAATGATAATGGATTAATGACACCTATAAAGCTTATCCATGACTCTAGATGATTCAATTCCACATTAAAATGATATCCAATGGAGGTTTTCACACTTTTCACCCTTGTATGCATGATGCCAACCTTGATTGGTTGAAAACGAGGCCTTTGTTTGAACACTTAGAAGTTTATTCATAGATTAAAATTAAAATAGTGAGTTATTATAAGTCTAAATATTTCCACAAAACTTTATTTCATCCTCTAGAACATCATATATCCTAAAAAATAAAAAAATGTTGAATAAAACCCTATTTTACATGCTTTTCCTAAAAATCCATATATCTCCCTCACATGTGTGGAAGCCTTGGAGAGTCCTCTACATCATCCTATTTATTTCATGTCCATCCCCTTAAATTTGGATGTTCAAAATGCTTATTCTCTTCAATCAGGTCTCTATAAGGGTTTTGCAATGGTTTTGAGTGGTTTGGAATCTTAACCTTTGTTCATGAAGTCTGATGTTGAAAATCCTTATAAATGCCACTAGTGGCTCTTCAAGGACCTCCTTTAACTTATATAAATGGATCACAGTCCCATGAAAATATTCATGAAATATATGAGTGATGGAAGTTGACCTTCTAATTGCTTTCATGCTTCCTATGAGGGTTTTAGTATGCCTAGGGTTAGAGATGGATTATTATGAAGTTTCCTTGCCAATAAAGAGTTTTTTACCTCTGTATCTAGCCTATAAACATATTCCAATCCTTAGGACAGCTCACCAAGATCCCAAAATGGAGATGACCCCTATTTTATGATAAGACCTATGCCTTACCAATAGGCTTATTTGTAATTTATGAACCAAAAGATGATAATTTTCATTTTCAATAAATTAATAAAGAATTAGCACATCATATATACCCCCATAGACATCATACATAAAAATATAGTGCTTAGATAAGGTTATAACTTGGAATGACATCTCATTTGGGGTTAGGTTTGCATGCTTTCCTACTAGGTCTACCTACAGGCCTTCTAATCCATACCATCTTATTATCATTCCAACCTAATAGGTTGGTTCCTAATTTTCTCCCAAAGTAACCTTACCAAATTATTAAATTGACATTTGGTTCACTATCTAACACTTTTCCCAAAAGCTACCATTCTTGTGCATGAAGGAAGCAACCTAGATCTGAGACAAAATAGAGGCATATTACCCTATTTGTATGTGAAAAGTGAATATTTTTTAAGCTCCAAAAGGTCCTAATGACCAAATTTACTAAGGGGTTTTGTCAAATTCCATGTTTAAGGGGTCTAACCATCTCCATTTCCTCAAAAAAGGGGTCAAAAACCCTATTTTTTGCATGTGTTTGCCTAAACCTCCTTATGAATGCTACTTCCAAATATCCCTCATCCTTATTATCTAGTTTTAAATGATACCCATTCTCATTTACATATAGTGGAGATTTGGAATCCATATAAAACCTTATTTGTTATTGAAACCCTCTATTTACCTCTTGAACCAAGGGTTTTCTTGGCTTGATTGTATGGATTGTGTCAACTTTTCTCACATGAAAAGGCCTTGGAATTTTTTTTTAATTTGTTTGGAAGATTATATCCATCATTTTAATGTATTATACCACCTTACCAGGTTTTATAACTTCCTTCCCTCTTTAGGAAGTCAAACCTATACCCTACTCACACCTAGCTAGGACCTTACTTGACTGTAATAGGGGATTTAGGTGTTTTATGTGGACATTTTCTTGTCTTGGAGATCATTAAAGGTGATAATATTACTTTATATTCCTATTTATAATATTACATGATTAAAATGACTTGTCTTCCTGATTCATAGTGATACTAGTACCTTCAACACTAACCTTGCTCATTACTTGCTCAGTCTTGGTTCAGCTTGGTTGTAGATTGTCTTGGGCTTGAATTATGTTTAACAAAAAAAACACACTATTTTATTCTCAAAACTTAATTAAAGTGATTAAATTATACTCTACTAGACCAAATTCACTTTCTCATACCCATGTACCCTTCACCTCCAAGATCAAGCACCTTTATGCTTAAGACTGAGACATTTCATGAACCCTACCTATAGGTTATTTTAGGACTTAAGTTGATATTTGTGGACCTTACCTCAATTCTTATTTAGGTCATAAAAAAAATTTCATGCTTGGATTAAATTTTAAACTCTTCAAACCCTATCAAATTCCATGTTAAGGTCCTTGGTCAGGAATATGGTACATGATTGTGTTTCATGGATCTCTAAGCTTGTTGTAGGTTATCTTGAGGTTTTGTTTAGGGTCATAATGTCACCAAAACATTTTCAAGGTCCCTAAAAAAGTTTTAAAACTATATTTTTATCTTGAAACCACCTTGAGTGGTCAAAACAACACATCTCATGCCTTGTTCTTTCAGCTCATTCTTGTATCCCTATCTCAGTTTGTATAGGGGTTGTAGGTCACTATGGGAAACTTTGACCTCTCCATTCATGATTGGATTATTATTCAAAACAAAAAAAATTACAAGTGATTTATATCATTCAAATTGAAAGCTTTCAAATAATGTTGAATCTAGAAAGATGAGCAATGCCTAAAAAAATAGTTGTAGGTGTAATTCTAGCCTGTTATATAGGTAAAGTATAGGCCTAACAGGTCCTTACAACCAGCTGTGCCCTCTCTCATGGAAAATTTTCTTGTAATTGACTTTTGTAATTTTTTGAGATATTTACCCTTATTAGACATGGTCTAGGACTTAAAAAATTCATTTTAGGGTGAACACTCCTTGAAAATCCTATAGATATCACTGTTAACTTTTAGTAGGTTTCTTAACAACTTGGAAGAGTTCAAAGTCCACCTTCCACCTACCATAGTTTCTCCAAGTGGATAGGGATACAAGGAAAAAACAAAAAAAGTGATGAAAAATTATTCTACCATGGAAAATATTAATCCATAAAAACTCCAAAACCTTTGTTTTCCACATTTGGGGACTGAGAGCCCAAAATGGAGATGACCTTTATAAAAGTGAAAACTTGCTTGTATATCATCCTAGGTCTTCATGTCATGAAAATAATGGCTCTTGGGGAATTTTAAGGCTCAAAATGGATTCCACCATCTACTCCAAGATCTCTCACCTTTGTACAACCTCTTGAACCAAGTACAAACTAACTGGAGGTGACAAGGCAGTAAACAAGGGAAAGATGAGCAATTTAGACTTGGAAGAGTACTAATTGGACTTATCATAGGGTTATTACATGAAATATATTTTAAAACATGAATTAAAATCATATTATCACCACCATGATGCTCCCTAAATTTTGAAAAACATATCAACTTCAAGAAACAAGCACCATTTGAAATCTCCTTCTAAGACAAAGAGAAGTGAAGTGTTAGATTTTGGGAATATAATGGAGAGAGATTTATTACATACTAAAAACACCCCATAAATATCACATAGCTTCATGGACCTCTAAAAACCAAAAATAGATGCATAAATATACCCCTCTTGAATGTAATTTTATAAAAGGCTGCCTAGATTGTTAACCATTGTTCATAAAGGAAGAGGCATAAAAACACAATTTAATATTATTAAAATGAATTTAACCTATATTAAAATCCACCTGTACCTTTCATACCAAGTTCTTGAAGTTGACCTTCATTTGCATGCTAAGAATAAATAGATGAAAAATGAGTTGTAGATGCATCATTTTACATTATAAATGAAATTAAAACGTGTAAATTGGTGTGGGGAGGTGAATAGACACCCAAACCACGTTTTTAGATGAAGATTAGATCATGGAGATGGTACAAGTTCCCAAAAAGCTCTAGAAACAAGGAGAAACTCCCATTTTCTAACTATAACTAAATCTTGGACTGTCAAACACCAGAATCTGACATTATCTAACCTATCTAATGTTAACTACATCTTGATGACAAGTTGATCACTTTATCCATCTGTACAAGTCCTCTTTCTTAGCTCAAAAGTGGTCCAAGAAGACATTTTTTGCATATTAAATATGGTAAATACAATTAGATAACTTTCAAAGATCCTAAATCACATTGAAAACCATATTATGACTAAAACAATATATTTTATTCCTTTTACTAGGTTTGACCCTATTTGATTAGGGTTGACTTTCATTAACTTGACTAGTATAAAGGGATAAACTTTGGACCAAGGCTATTCTAGGGATAAGTGAACATCTATATCAAAATGAAACCCATATAGGACATGTATAAACTTATGAAAAGTTTAAACATGTATGGTTTGACTCAAATTTTACCAAATGTCAAATTTGGTCAACAATTTTGGTAAGTCTAATGGGAAATATACTTGTCTATGTTAGAAACTATTAGCCTTATCCAACCAAGGGTCAATGGAGTCAATGGATTTTTGAATATGACTAACAAGTACATGCCAAAATAAAACATAAAGAAAACACACCACACAAACAAAAATAAGACCAAACAAAGACAACACAAATAAGATAAGGATAAACTCACACTTTTACATAAGCATTTAGGGAACAAAAAGAAAACAAGAAACTATCTACAAGAGAAGAGGATAACCTTAGTATAAATGTTTGATGTGTATCCCATTGACTGGGATACGAATCTCCTCTCCATACAACTTTGAGATTTAGAAATCATTATGTGACTTGCATTGAGTGATCACATATGGGCCACTCCACAAAACATCAAACTTTGTGTGTCTTCCAAGTTTTTCCCTATCTTCATCCCATTTTAGGACAATGTCTCCTTCCTTGAAACTTCTTGGCATGGATTTATTATCAAAATAATTCTTTGTCTGCTCTTGGTGAGTGGTTATAGTTTTCATATATTGATTTCTTCTCTCCTCAAGCTCCATTAACTCACAACACCTAAATTCCATGCTCTCATTTTCTATTAATTATAGCTAATAGGTGAGGTCCAAAGCTATTAACTCAATTGAGATAGGTAATTTATCCTCCCTTCCATAAAAAGGTGCGTATGGTGAGTTCCCAATTGCTCTCTTTGGGGTGATCCTATCAGTCTAAAGGGTTGTCTTTAACTTGGAGTGCCAAGTCCTTTTATTCTCCTCCATTATCCTTTTTATAATCCTAATTAGATTCTTATTTATGGACTCAGCTAGTCCATTCCCTTGGGGGTAATAATTAAAGGAGGTACTATGATAGATTCCATGCTTCAAGGCCCATTCACTTGTCCTTACTCCTAGAAAGGCTAATGAATTCTCTAAAATTATTGTTTAAGGATCTCCAAACCTAATTACTATACCTTCATATAAGTCTGGGACTGAGGTTTCATTTGCATCTTTTATAGCTACAACCTCCACCCATCTTGTAAAGTAATCAGTAGCAGTCAACACCCACTTGTGACCAACACTAGAAGGTGGATTGATTAGGCCTATGAAATCCAAACCCCATTGCATAAAGTGTTGTTCAACTTGGATTTGATGAAGAGGTAAGATATCTATCTTTTTTTATCATAAAAAGAGCATACTTTTGACATTTTCTTACCAAAGCATGGGTGTCCTTGAAAAAACTAGGCCAAAAGTAACCAACCCTCATAATCTTAGCAACTATAGTTTTTGGAGCAAAATGACCACTAGCTAGTCCATCATGGAATTAAAATAATAATTTTTAATTTTATCCAAATCAAGACACCTTATAATCACACTTGAAAATTCCTTCCTAAATAGTACTCCATTAATAAGTACATAAGGAATATATTGTAACCTACAGTACCTTTTTCTAGATCTATCAAGACCTTATGGGCACTCACTAGTTTGAAGGAAATGAATCATGTCTTGTGTCCAAATTCTCATGGATGAAGGTAAAAATATTATAGGGTCATCATGGAGTACCAAAATAACTTCCCTTTGGTCTTTCAAGTCTGAAGCAAGGTGTTTACATAGTCCTTTTCCCTTCACTAGTTTGGTTGTCTTGATTTCCACATCATACTCCATCACCTTGATGATCTAGCCTTCCATTTTCTCATTAAAATATATGATAAATAAAAATTCCTTTACACTAGGATGAGGAACAAGTATATGAATCTTTTTATTTGATATCATGTGTCTAACTATCTTTAAGCTCCTAACAACTGAAAACACCTATTTCTCAACATAAGTATATCTTACCTCATAACCTTCCAAACCTTGGCTAAAGAAGGAAATAGGTTGTTCCAAATTATCATCATTTTCTTGAGTAAGAATGGAAGATATCACTTCCTCATTCCTAAAATTATATAAGGTGAAATCCATGGAAAAGTCTAGACTTGCAAGTGTTGGAGCTTAGGTAATGGCTTGTTTGATCTCTTCAAAACTTTCCTTTTTCCTTCTTGTCCAAGTGAAAATTTCATCTTTCATTAACATGGATATTAGAGGATTGACCAAATTATAAAATTTAAGAATGAATCTCCTTATGAAATTAATCTTACCAAAGGAACTTTGGAAACCTTTCTTATGCTTAGGCAAAGACAATGCCAAGATGGCATTCACTTTCTCATGATCAATGGACAAGCCTTTCTTGGAAACAATATGTCCTATTAGTTTTCATTTATGGAAAATAAACACACAATTATTTGGGTTTAGAGAGATACCATACACTCTACACCTCTTAAATATTTGCTTTAGGTGCTTCAAATGATCATTTGTATCCTTGGATAAAATAGTCACATCATCAAGATAAATCAATACAATGTCATTGATTATTCCTTGGAAAGCCATATCCATTACACATTGAAAGTAGCTCCATCATTTTAAAATCCAAATTGAATCTTACTATAGGCATATGTGCCTTATTTGGTGGTGAAGGTTGTCTTTTATTGGTCACTTTCCTTCACCAAAATCTGATTGTACCCAAAATAACCATCTAGGAGAGAAAACCTCTCACTACATGCCACAACCTATAGAATTTGATTCATATAAGGGAGAGGATAATTATCTAAAATATACCCTATTAAATTATATAAATTCCACAAACAACCTGATATCCCCATTCTTCTTTCTAACAGGGACTAAGTTAGCCAACCAAGAAGAATGCTTGATAGGAAAAATGATTATAGACTCAATCAACTTATTGAGCTCTTTCTTCATGAGTGGTTAAATATTATGATTAATCAGATTTTGTATTTTCTTGATGTTTTTCTCATTTTAATCTATCTCTATAGTGTGTTTAGATAAGCTTTGATCAAAACCCTTCAAGTCACTATACTCCCATGCAAATATATCACTAAACTCCTCGCATAGATCAATGAAATCATGCTTCTCTTGATTAGTACATACATTTTCAAGTGAAATTAGATTATCCTTAAATATTTGTACCTTTTCATAGTTATATTGCTTATTATACATGCTTAACTTCTCCTTATTAACTGGCCATCCTCATTGAATATGATTTCAAGAGTGACTAGGCCTTTAGGAAGCTTTTTGGACTTCAATTGGATAATCTACCCTCCATATTGTTGTTGAAGCTTGGACGTATTTTTTGTAAAGAAAAAATACTCCTACTAAAGGAAAAGGGATATTTTTTAGTCACTTTCAAAGATCTAAAAATTGGTGACATTATCTGGTATGGATGGTCTAACAATCACCTTTAGATGGGGTTGGTTTTTATATTCCTTTATGCCTCTTAAAACAACAAACTGAGCTCCAATAGATGCCAACCTATCAGCATGATTATTATCTTGTATTAGGATAGATTAAATGTTAAAGGCTTTGAAATATTATACATGATCTCATAATTTATGATTTTATGACTTGACTAAAGAATTCTCGGTCAAATTTTACCCTCTAACTTGATTAACAACAAGCTCACTATTTCCATAAACTTGAAGTTCTTTGATTCATCTTTTCCTAGCCCATTCAAGGACATGAACAAGGAATTCATATTTTTATATTTCAAAATTTCATGATAATTTAAACCTAAAAGTTTTATAATACCTTTCTTTAGAGAGTGAAACCAACATTGCTCTACCACCCACCCCAATATTGCTTCTAGACACATCAAAGAAGAGCTGCCATAAACCATTCACCTCTTCACTTGGATTCACTAGATTGGGCATGAATTAATCATTATAATTCATATATTACACCCCAAGACCATATTATTCAATAAAATTTTAAGGATCATGCTCATAGTGTTCATTTTTCCATTCATCTAGGAATAAATCAGAAACTCCCTTAAGGGAAGATGATGGAAATTGGTCAGTGTGAAGCTCCTCTTCATCAATGATAGCACAGTTAAAATTTTCCACCTTAGGTGAGTATTATTCCAATTTTTATTTGTGAATATTATTAGAATAAATCTTCACCTTAGTGCCATACTTTGTCTTAAACACCATGTAGGACCAATTAGTTGCCAAGTACCCACTTATTTTAGCTATAAAATCTATTGACAGGTAAAGGGAAATGTATGGATGTAAATATAACACCACCAAAACATAAGGAATATAAAAATTAGGATAATAATGAAGTATAAATTTCACATTTTTTACTATCCCCAAATTTTTGGTTGGTAATCCATCCAACTGTAAGACTGGATTAGTTATCAACTCATACTTTAGGCCTAGTTTATTTGTTATACATTTGGGCATAACTAAAGTACTATCCCCACTATATATGATGTAATTATGAACCAAGAAATCACTAATTATTATAGATAGATAAAAATTATGATTCTTATCATTCTTCTTTACTTGACCATCAATTGACTGGGTCTCATTCACTAAGACCACATTGTCATGTCTAGATGGGCCATCTTACTTACCCAATTCATGTAGTTATTTTTGAAGTATATCTTTCTACCCTAGAATTTTTAAGGAGTAACATAATGATATATTCATGTGAATATTATTGATCTAGTCCACCACATTGATATGAGGACTATTCACCTTAGTAAATTCTTTAGGAGCACTAACACCTTGTGATGTAGCTTGTGTAGGTGGAGGTGAAAGAGATGGCTTCATGTTTGGAAATATCTAATTTTATTGTAATTTATGAGATTTATTAGACCCATTAACAATAATAGATGATGTAGGTGTAAAAATAGGTCCTTTATTGGCTCCTTGAGCTTTTTCAATAGCCCTCCTCTTTGATCTAGTATTGGAAGAGACACTATCATTAATGTTGCTTGGATTTGCCAAATGATTTATGGCACAAAAATCTCCTTCCAAGTGATTAATGAGAGTGGAATAAGATTTTAATTTAAAATTATCAATTCCATATTGAATTGAAATTTCAAAATTTGTAACTTGTAGCACTTGATCTCCTTGCATTCCCATAGCTTGAATGTGCATTTCATTTGCATAAGCAACTTGCTCTTGGCCTTGTTCAAAACATGGATAGCTTGTTTTTTTATTGAAATAAATTATTTTGAGTGGTAAAAATGGCCTTGGAATATGAGGGAACATTGGGATTATAGCTTTGAAGAGGCATATTATGGGTGATTTGACCTTGCCCTTGCATATTACCTTGAAAAGTTGGTCTATTGTTTTGTCCAAAGTGGTTATAGGATTAGTATGGTTTATAGCCTTTGGATTATTGTATTTTTAGGGAAACCAACTCATTAGTAACACTTTATAACAATATTTTGACTTCATGGATCTCATTGGAAGGGAAAATGGTAGATTTCTCACTATTGGGCAAAGGAGCCAAGGTAGCTGATATAACTTGATTAGGTGGCTACAAATTAGGGAACAATGGTATGGGAGGCTTAGGAGAAATTTTGCCTACTTGGACAAGACAATTCTTAGAATTTATGGCTATCTCATAAGTATAAGGGAGTTTATTTCCACCCATAGACTGTATCATCATAGATACATCATTATTTAATTATTTTAGGTAGTATAAGAATGCATAGTTTGGAGTAGGCCTCACAAGAGTTGGGATCCTATCCCATGTTTTTTGAAACCTAGTGTTAAAATCTTACATAAACTCATGTGGTTCCCTCTTAATAGTGTTAAATTTATTATCTAGAGATAAAGGGTCACTCTTCTCCCCAAACCTCTTAGTTAATAAATATCCTAATTCATCCCATGAGCCAATGGAGTTTTGAGGTAAAGAACCATACCAATCCAAAACTTTGAATTTGAAGGACAAAGCCAAAATATAATATATAAATTATATTAGGTAATGTTATGGATATTAATTTTTTTTAATATGTTTCTAATATATTTAATGGCATTAATAGGACCATCCCCAATAAAAGATGGAACACTCTTAAGGGCTGCTCATAGAATTTGATCATATTGGGCAAGGTTTAAAGGAGATGATCAGATGAAAGGCATAAAATGTTACATTTTATCCATCTTGGAATGATCACTATAGATTTTAATAGTTTAATGCAACATAAACTTAGAATTTTTAAATACCAAATCTCTTTTATAAGGATGAGTACTTAAAAACCTAAACCTTTTGGTGGAATATGGAGGTAGTTACAAAAACTCAAAATGTGTCTCTTTAGTAGTAGACATATTTTTAATATTTGGCATGAAAAAAAGGACTTATAATTAACCAAATACTTTAATTCTTCAATGGAGTCACTAGGTACTAAATGTAGATGCTTCTTTTAACTTCAACTATGCCAAGACCAACACCAGTCTTGGAAAATCTTCTAGGACTTAGAAGTCCCACTGAGAATGCCAAAAACTATTGACACTTGGATTTTTACCCTTGAGGAGATGCCTAACTCTCTTGATACAAGTGGAACCATGTATACATCCCTATTGCTATGGGTGACAATATTGAGATATGAATCTCTAGAAAGGGCTAGTTTCTTTGATGCATTCTTTGAAGCTCTTCTATACCTATCAATTTGTAGATGAAAATGGATTAGGAAAATAAATAAGAAAAATTGGTGATGTACCAAAATGTATATATCCTCACATTTTATTGAAATTACACCACTTAAAGAGAAAAAGGATATCTCACACAAAACTCACAACATAAGAGGTATTGTCACATCAATGTTTCATAAGTTAGATTTAAGAAGGTATTTGATGTTTAGGAGGGTAATGAGTGATTAAAAAAAGGGATAAAATAATTAACCACTTCTAAAAACACCTATACACCTAAAAAATAATACTAACAAATACATGTAACAATATTCTTTCTATAAATTGGTAGACAACCAAGATTGACATGCTAGAAAGAAGACCTTTCACTATGCAAATCAAAAAGATTTAAAATCAACTAAATTTTAAAAAACATGAGTGTAAAAATAAATTTTATATTTCTTCAACATTCATTCAAGTACAAATTTGGCTAGAGTTTCCCCATAGACCAATAGATGCTACTCAAAAGAGCGAAGAGAATGCATATTTATAGATTTTGAGAGGAAGAGCAAGCAAATGAAGACCAAAGGTCACATGGACATGTATCACCTTGATAAAATTAGTCAAATTTTAATGTGAAGAAGGTGTGAGGTGATCCATGCCATCTTAACAGGTCTACTTATCGAAAACAAGTCATAAGAATGGTGAAAAGTGGCACAAAATCTCTAGGATTGGCATAAGAAATCACATCCATAATTTGCCTTTATTTTAATGCCATTATTCTAACTATGGATAGGTATAGTGATTAGTATTAGAGGTAATGTCTTTAGATATGTAATCCCATGCATTGGTTCTTCCCTAATCATTTAAAAAACTCTTTTAGAAGAAGAATCACTATCAATAGTCTTGAAACTCCCTATTTTGAATCACCATTAACACTTGTCCTTGAAAATTATTAAATTATACATGAAAATACATTATAAGGGATTAATGACACCTATAAATATTATCCATGGCTCTATATGCTTCAATTCTACCTTAAAAGGACTTCTAATGGAGGTTTTCACACTTTTCACCCTTGTATGAATGATGTCAGCATTGACTAGCTGAAAGTGAGGCCTTTGTTTGAGCACTTAGAAGTTCTTCATAAGGTAAAATTACCATAAGGAGTTATTATAAGTATATAAATTTATACAAAACTTGTTTTATTCCTTTGGAACCACATATATCCTAAAAAATAAAAAATAATGGTAAAAACCCCTATTTTACATGCTTTTCCTAAAAATCCGTACATCTCCCTCATATGTATGGAATCCCTAGAGAGTCATATACATCATCCTAGTGATTTAATGGCTATACCCTCACATTTTTATGCTTAAAATGATTCATCTCTATAAAAGGGTTTTAAGTGGTTTGTACTCTTAACCTTTGTTCATAAAAGTTTCACATTGAAAATACTTATAAATTCCACTGAGGACTCTTCAAGGACCTCCTCTAACCTATCCAAATGGCTTAGGGTCCCATGAAAACATTCATGAAAGATATGACTGATGGAATTTGACCTTTGAATTACTTTGATGAATTCTATGAGGGTTTTAGTATGTCTAGTTTTAGAAATGGCTTACTATGGAGTTTATTTTTTAACCAAAAGATTCCTCACCTATGTATCTAACCTATAAACATGTTCCAATCCTTGGGATATCTCACCAAGATCCCAAAATGGAGATGACCACTAGTTTAGGACAAGACCTATGCCTTGCCAATAGGCCTATTTACACTTTAGGAACCAACAGATGATAATTTCACTTTAAATTCATTTTTATATCATGAACACATAATATATACCCACGTATGCATCATAAAAAACACTATAGTGATTAAAGAAGGTTATAACTTGGAATGACATCTCATTTGGGGTTGGGTTTGCATGCTTTCCTACTAGGTCTACCTCTAGACCTTGTTGTCTAGACCATATCATTGGCATTCTAACCTTATAGGATGGTTCCTTATGTTCTCCCATGTGTCCCCAAACTACTCCAAACTTACCAACTGATTATATTTAAATTTAGCTCACTATCTAACACTTTTCCTAAAAAATACCATTCTTATGGATGAAGGAAGCAACCTACCTCTGAGACAAAATAGAGGCATATTTACCTATTTTTATGAGAAAATTGAATATTTTTTCAGTTCAAAAAGGTTGTAATGACCAAATATTTTTAGGTGTTTTGTCAAATTCCATGTTTATGGGGTCTAACCATCTCCACTACTCAAAAAAGGGGTCAAAACCCATATTTTTTGCATGTGTTTACCTAAACCTCCTTATGAATGCTACTTTTAGATCTCCTCCATTATTATTATCTGGTAATACATGCTTCCCATTCTCATTTCAAGATAATGGAGCTTTGGAATCCATCTAAAACCTTGTTTGCTAGTGAAACCTTCCATTTACCTCTTGAACCAAGGGTTTTCTTGACTTGACTGTATGGATTGTGTCAACTTTTCTCTCAAGAAAAGGCATTAGAATATTTTTTACATGTTTTTGGTATATTATAGCCTTAAATTTAAGCTATTATACCACATTACTAGGTTTTATACCTTCATTCCCTCTCTAGGCAATCAAACGTATACCCTATTCACACCTAACTAAGACCTTGCTTGACTGTAATATGGGATTTAAGTGTTTTCTATGGAAATTTTATTGGTTTGGAGATCCTTAAAAGTGTTAATATTCCCTTATATTCTTATTTAAAATATTACATGTTAAAATAACATGTCTTCTTGATTCATATTGATATTAGTACCTTCAACACTAACCTTGCTCATTGCTTGCTCAGTCTTGGCTCAACTTGGCTATAGATTATCTTGGGCTTGATTTATGTTTAATAACACACAAAAAACACTATTTTATGCTCAAAACCTCATTAAAGTGATAAAATTATAATTTTATTGGCCAAATTCACTTTCTCATACCCATGTACCCTTCATCTCCAAGATCAAACACATTTATGCTTAGGACTGAGACATTTCATGAACCCTTCCTACAGGTTATTTTAGGACTTAATTTGATATTTTTGTACATTAAATAAATTATTCCTTAGGTCATAAAACATTTTTCATGGTTGGATTCAATTTAAAACTCTTCAAACCTTGTCAACTTCCATGTTAAGGTCCTTGGTTTAGAATATGCTACCTGATTGTGTTTTATGGATCTCTAAGCCTATTATAGGTTATTTTGAGGTTTTGTTTAGGTTCATAAGGTCACAAAAACCTTTTTAAGGTCCATAAAAAAGTTTTAAAACTATCCTTTTATCTTGAAACCACCTCGAGTGGTCAAAACAACACATGTCATGCCTTGTTCTTTAGGCTCATTCTTGTATCCTTGTCTCAGTGTATATAGGGCTTGTAGGTCACTATGGAATATTTTGAACTCTCCCTTCATCACTGGATTATTATTAAAAACAAAAAAAATTCCAAGTGATTGATATCATTCACCTTGAAAGATTTTAAACTATGTTGAATTTTTAAAGATGACCAATGCCTAACAAACTAGTTATAGGTACAATTCTAGCCTATTATACAAAAAGAGTATAGGAATAATAAGTCATTAGAACAAGTTGTGTCCTCTCTCATGGAAAATGTTCTTTGATTTCCCTTTTGGAAACTTTTGAGTTGTTTCCCCTTTTTAGACATGGTCTACGACATACCAAATGCATTATAGGGTGAACACTCATTGAAAATCCTGTAGATATCATTGTTAAATTTCAGTAGGTTGCTTAAAAAATTAGAGGAGTTCAAATTACACCTTATACTTACCCCTTGGATCCCAAAATTGACATATTTTCTCTAGGTGTAGACACCTAAATCTGGCCATCGATAACCTCCAACTAGGCTTTTGATCAATTTCTACCCAAAATGCATAATTTAGCCTAAAAACACTAAAACACATTAAAAATATTTAAAATTGATATATTAAATTGTCAATTTTGGACATGGTATCCATAAATGGATCAATTCAATTTATGGGCTAGCTTACTTTGATTAGATCATTTTGAGTCAAAATGCCAATTTTGCACCTCGGTGCTCTAGATTGTTTTTCCCTATCAAATCTCTTGCACAAGATGCATGCCTTTGTTATTTGATATTGTTAAGATCATAAATAGGAATACAGTTCCAATGAATATTAAATTGACTTCCAATTCCAATCCAATCAAATTTTAGACCAATAATAAGGCATTCTTATCATTTTGAGTAATTTGCGCACAAAGTGCTTAAACATGCTTAAGAGCTAATTAAACCAAATTAGAGCCTAATCAAGAATTCCATGGGAACTTGCTGAATAATTATTTTTTTAAATGATTATCAAATATATGCATTATCAAGTGACCTCAATTCTTGGGAAGACATCCCTAGGTCATAAATGCCATAAATATCAGGATTCATGCCCTCCATGCCTCATAAATGCCTTCCATGATACCCTCCATGCCTCTTAATTTTCAATTATTATAATTTCATGATGAGTATAATTACAAAATTAAGTCCAAAAATTAAATTAATCTTCAACCACACATCTCAATCTTAGGATGAACGGTTCAGGTTGATTCTAGACATTCTCAAAAATCTACAAATAGTGAAGCCAATAACATCATTTTTATGCTATTTTGGTGCAAAATTATAATGCACAAATATCTTTAAAAATAAATTAAAATTAGTGTTATGATACAAAATTGATTCCAATCTAAACCAAGCCACAATCCAAAGGTGCTAAGGAGAGATGGAGGTAGCCAAGCTTCCTTTTCTAAGGACTTCATGAGCACAAGCTGAGCAAGCCACTACAACAAGCATTTTGGAGCATCCAAAAAATTAAAATAAGGTTTATTTAATATTTTAGTTGTGTGTTTTATTCATGTTTTGTAGTGAAGCTCTCCCTAGTGTCTAGGCCTAGAGATGTTATTCTATTTAGTATTTTTCTTTCATTTTGTTTTAATTTTGGAACTAACATGATACTAACCATCCTCTCTTGAGTCAAATTCCTAGATCCACATAGAGCACACCCGGTGAGACAATATGCATCCCACACATGAAGAAGATCATTTTTTAGCTTTAAAATATTTATTTAGACCATTAAAACTCTTGAAAATTGATTTTCTTTGTTTTTCCATTTTTTGTTTGCTATAGGTTTACATAGTAACTGACATTAGCTAGTAAGTGTTTCTACTCATTTTTGCTTTTTTTACATTCATAAGAAGAAAGAAACTAAAGATAATGGTCAAGGGTTAGATGATACCTGAATTAAGTTGTGCACCATATCCAAATGATTGAGGGAGCTCCTCTTTGGCTGTGGAGGACGACACCTGTAGATAAGAAAGACTTAAATAAAGAAAATGTTAGATAGATATATGGTGGACTGCCAAGCAAAGCTCAGTCCCAGAAGTGCAAAGACTTCCTTGAGGGATGACAGTCCACTTATTTGACAAAAGAGTGTTGCTAGAAAGAGAAATAATGAAAGGCTAAAGAAGAGAAATAGATAACACGTACCTGATTCCTACAATCTGCCTCTCAAAGTCACTGACGCCGGTTAGTCTGCCATTGTTAGTTGGTTAATGTTGTCGATGTCAGTTATATTACCGATGTCGGTAGGGGCAATGGGCCTTTGGATGGATTTTTGGTTGATTTCTTTGGTCGATAGAGGAGTTTGGGAGGTCTGTAGGAGTTTGGAGGTCTGTGCAAGGTTGCAGGGAAGTCAATAGAGTCTTAAGAGGGACAGAGGTAGATGGTATGTTTGAGATGAGGGTCAGGATAAGAGGAATGCTTTTTAGCCTCTCCAGGAAGAAAGCTAGATTTGGTCTCAACAATACTCAGAAATAGCCAATGGACTAATTACCAATGCATTATAAAGATACTGAAATATAAACTAGAAGAATACTTAGCTCTTGGTGGAGAACTAGAAGTGTAGAAGACTTGTTCCCGTTATGGCTGATGCCAAAGACCTCGTGTAACGTTTCAATCAGGTGTGGAGTGACTGATGCAGAGTTTCTAAAGCCAAGGGGGTGATGATAGAATGCTGATGCCTCATCCCAAAGCCTACGTTTTGATTTGCAAAGAGTCGAGGAGCAAGAGAATTTAGATTCTGGGAGCCAGAGATTTAGCATTCAAACAAAATTCAGGGGCTAGAATTTAGTTTTAAGTAACTGACGTTGGTGATCCCATTGGTGTTGGCCGATGGTTGACTGACATCGGTGGCTAGAGAATGGGTAAAAAGGCTATTTTTAGCCTTTTTCTCATTCCTCCATCTGCCAAGTTCAGTTTTCATTGGTGAATGGTCCAAAGGCAGATTTAATAGGTGTGAGAATTAGTGGGGGAGTTGAAATAGGTCTTAGGTAATTATGATTACTCATAGGGTGATAAATGGTCTAAGAGTGAGGTATCCAAGGTGAGGTGTCTAAAGTGGATGATTAATTTAAAATAAGTATTTTAAATTAATAAAGTATAGGTTCAGTATGTTTAGAAAGGGACTAGGGGGGTTGACACTATTTTGGTGTCTTTTGCCCCTTTTTGTCTTGTTGGTTGTTCTGACGAACTGTAAGACAAAAATAGGAGTAAGTTGCCCCAGGTATGGGATGAGGTGTAGGTTGCTCCAGGTAAGGGATGAGGTATTCCCCCTCAAAGTAGGAGTCAAGGAAAGGTAACCTGATATCGAGTGCCAATTTGATAGGTAGTGGATGTGTATGGTGAAGTTTGAGTGTGAACACTGTAATAGTTGGAATTGCATGTATACCACTTCACATGATAGATAGGTCAAATTGTCATAGGTCAAGGTCGAGGAGTGCTAAAATTAAAATAACCAGTCCCCAGCATTTAGTCATAGCTGATTAGGTTATTCGATCAAAGTTGTAGCTCCAATGGTCATCGTGTTCCAAGTATCCTAGGCTTAGGAAGTGCTCTTGGAAAACATGAAAATGTCACAAGTAAAGGGGATCAACTTGGGCATGATCTAATACTTGTGAGGGTCATAATGTGGTGTGCGTATAATTTTTCTAACTATTCATGAGGTAGCATATATGCAATCAAAATAACTAAGGTAAAGTTGTCTTGAAAATGGTCGTGGTCTGAGGAGATAGTCACGATCTCCAAAGTCGTTGGTTGAGTCAGGTTGAGATATAAGTGATCTCAAATGGTGTGTGTTGTGGATGGGGAGATGTATGTGAACTCCAATGTGCCCCATGAGAAATCTAATGTGACTTATATAGTGTCAGGGATGGTTGTTTGGTCATAATTTTGGGTTGGTATAGATAGTTGGTCCATTAGATGGATAGACGAAGGAATGGCCGAGCTAACCTCAGAAGACCCCATGTCAACTAAGTGCTACCTACATAGCCCCTATTTGAAGGGCCTCAGGCCAATGTAGTTCTCCTCAAAAAGGAAGAAGAGGGTAGGTTATGGATTGGGTTGGACTAGGTCAAGTCATGGTTAAAGGTTAAATGGTTTGTCCATCAAGTAAACAAGCAAACAGATGGCTGAGCTAACCCCAGGAGACCCCATGTCAACTGAGTGCTACCTACATAACCCCTGTTGGAAGGGCCTCAGGCCAATGTAGTTCTCCCCAAAAGGTAAGAAGAGGGTAGGTTATGAATTGGGTTGGACTAGGTTAAGCCATGGTTAAACGTTAAATGGTTTGTCCATCAAGTAGACGAACAAACGGATGGCCGAGCTAACCCCAAAAGACTCTATGCCAATTGAGTGTTGCCTACATAGCCCCTGTTTGAAGGGCCTCAGGCCAATGTAGTTCTCTCTAAAAGGGGAGATAGAGTCAAAGAGGTCGATAATTGGTTTGGTCATAATAATGGTTTAACACTTCCTATATGTATGATGGTACATATTTGAAATGATGAGTGTATGATGATGTTATAGCCTTTTCCATATTATGTGATGGTGTATTCTGTAACATAGGTTATGTAGTTTTTCATCCCTAGAAATTTTCCATTTTGGTGATGGATGTATGTTAAAAATGAAATGAGTTTATTTATGCTTTAGCAAGTAATGGTTTATGCTTGACATAAATTGTGTATGGTCGATAGTTTCCATGTGTATTGTTTTCCATAGAAACTAGTGTGAAATGGACTATGATAATTTACATAACACAAATTGATATTTGCATTAAATAAGTCATGAGGTTATGCTAATGGTTAGAAAATGTTTTGGTTTGGTTTGGTTAGAAAATGATTTGGTTGTATGTGATAATAGAAGTGAAAGGTGTTTTGCCCTTTCACTGATAAGGACCATAATGATATCATAGATAGGGTTTTCGCAAACAAAAGCCCCGTGCATGCATTGCGTCATTGACCATTATTTGTGTTAGAGAAGTATTCAAATCACTTGATGTTAAGTGAGCTCAAAATCCCTTGAGTATGTTGGGGTAATAGGTTTGATTATGTGAGATGTGAGGATAGCATAACCCTTTTCAGCAAGGATAATTTTGCCCCTTTTATAGGTGACCCTGAGAATGACTATAGGCAAGTCCATGACTTAATAGTTTGTCAGTCAATTTTTTTTTTGGGTAGACTGATCAATGCGGAAAGTCTACGTGGGGATGTTGTTTTGTTTTGTGGTCATATGTGAAGTTGATCGATGTGGGAAGCTTCTGAGAGAGTGTTGTTTGTAGCAAGATTTGGGCATAGCCATCCTTTAAGGCATTGGTCTATATTTTGCTTTGTATGGTTGAATGTCTTTGAATAGCTATCCTTCAAGGGAGCAGTCTATCAATTATAGCAATAAGGTAGCTGCCCTTCAAGGGAGCAATCTACATTTATAGTTTATGACCTTTGGTAGGCATCCCAATTTTATGTTTTTGTTTTGACTGAAGTTTGGTCATAGACTTGACTATAGAGGTTTAGGGGTCTCCCTTTTATTAGGATAAAGCATTCATGCTTGACAAAAGGGTTGAATAATGTTTGTAAGGAAAAAGGGTTTAAAGGAATATGTATGAGGATGACAGGGGTTGCTCAAGGGAGGAGCTCAAGTTAAACATCAAGTGAATGACTACTTGACTAACAGTAGAATGGTCGCAGATGCAAGGCATTAAGGTGCTCAGGTTCTAGCTGGCCTTCAAGAGAAGATAGACGATAAGTCCCTGATCCATACTTGTGTGTTATGATATAAGGTCTGAGCCAATTAGGAGTAAACTTGCCTCATTTACTTCTTTTCAGATCGGTCACATGTTGGTCTTCTATAAGGACGAGATTTATGATTTTGGAATTTCATTCTTTCAGATTTTGGTTGTGGGTGTGTTTTGGTCAATGTTGGACGTGAAGTTGGTTCGGATGTTGTTGGAATTTGGTGCAACGCTGAACATAGTCATTGTATTCTTGGTTAATAGTGGGCCAATAATAGCCCAAGCAGAGGATGCACTTGGCAACCACATTACCGCTGAAATATCCCTCACAAATCCCGTCATGGACTTGTTTGATGACATGGGAAGTCTGAGTGGTTGTTAGGCATTGGAGAGGGAGACCATCGAGACCTCGCTTATAGAGAAGACCCCCTAGCATGGTGTATCAAGTAGTTCTTTTGATAAAATCTCACAGTGCATTACTAGAGAGATTAGGAGGCATGATAGAATATGTCAAGTAGTCAACAAGTTGTTTATACCAAACGTCATGTGGACTAGAGAGGTTAGGAGGAGATTCCCCCAGAGATGATGGTCAAGATGTGCCCAAGATAGAAATCTTGGGTTACATTAGTTGAGAGGTCTTGACAAATAATGGATATGTCAAAGGGGTAGAAGTCTGGTCTTTTCCTTTATTCTTCACAGTTTGGGGCCTGGTGGCCACATTAATTGTGTTGATTTCAAATAAAGGTGGTTGAGGGACCATAGTCTTATGTTGGGATCTTGATTTAGGTGAAGAGGTTTGGGATGTTGTTGGTGTTTTGTCAAAAAAGTGGTCAGAAGAAGCCTCAATGTGAGGGGTGTCCTTTTCTAGGTGTTGGTGAATGACAACCTTAAGGGCACAACAATGCTCAGTATCATGTCTAGGTGTGCGATGATACCAGCAGATTTTAGAGTCATCAAACCAAGATGGTTTTGGTCTGAGAGGTTGGTATGGCTTAAGGGGTGGGAGAGTGATGCTAAAAGATTGCAAAAATTGGCATAACATCGAAGCATAAGATCCCTTTAATGGGTCTATGCACATTGCAGTAGAGGTTGACAACTTCTATTTAGAAGTTGTGTGAAGAGTGTGTCGCACCACCTTTTTAGTTGGTGGTGTGGTCATATGTGTAGATGGTAGATGTGTTGAATTTGTTGGAGGAAGTATGTTTGTGTTAGGTTGAGGGAGTAATGGAGGCAATTTTCCTTTATGAGGTGTTGGAGTAGGAAGCACTCCTATTAAGGTGGATGGGTGTGGGCCTAAAATAGAGGGTAATGGTGAAGGTGGGGGAGGAGTTCTCTAACGTGGTTTAGTAGCCTTCTTTAGTTTAGTGCGAGGATCACTATTGTGAGGGGTGAGGTTCAAATCAACCTTCACAGAATCTTCCTCAGCCGAAGTGGGTGAGGTGGCAAGTTCCTCTCTCGGTAGAGAAGGGGCTGGAGAATGTGGCTCTTTGAGAGGATAGAGCACAAGGATGATCATGGTTGATGTGTGTGGTCGAGGGGTGGGGAAGGTATGATCCCCCATTGATAAGAAGGATGAGGGCGAGGCTGCTAGCATTGGTGCCATCAAGGCATCCTCCAATATGGGAGAGGTTAAAGTAGACTCTCCCACGTGTGGAAGGGGGGTGGATGGAGGAATATACTCCATCTGTGGAGGATAAATAAGAGAAGAAGGCTCTTCTACCTGTGGTGGAAAAATAGGAGAAGAAGGCTCTTCTACTTGTGGTGGAAAAATAGGTGAAAAAGGCTCTTCTACCAATGGTGGACAAATAGGTTGATTAACCTCTTTAGACTATGGGAGAGGTTGGTTAGGAATGACAGGAAAGACCATGTTGACCGTGCATATATTGCGCTCTTGAAGGTCATCAGCCATGGTCTGAATGTTATTCTAACTAGGGGGATGGTTAGGGAATGGTTATCTAAAGACGTCCATGTTTTGGTTGGCGGGTGCATTTGGGTTATCCAAAACAAGATCCCCCTTGTCTAACATGTCTTGGACGATGTTTTTTAAGGTTTTACAATTGTCTATGTCATGACCCTTGACACGATGATAATTACAAAAGTCATTTTCCCTGTACCATGCAGGGATGGCATGTGAGGGATAAAATTGTAGTGGTGGTCAAATTTGAGGGAGATTGAGGACCCCCTGCTTGACTAGTTTATCCAACACGAAAGCATATGTTTCTCTTATTGGAGTGTATTAACGCTGTATGAATCGTTGTTAGAATTGTCTTATGATATATTCTGATGTGGAGGGCTGAGGTTGGTTGGTTATTATTGAGGATGATGATCTAATGACCACAGTATTTGTCGACCGCTTGGGCTTGGAGTGGGAAGAAGAAGGTTTGGATGAAGAAGGGTCATTGGATTTTGCGTTGTTATCTTTACTATGCAATTTGACTCTATCTTCTTCAACTGCATGGAGTTTAAGCTTTCGGGCCATGGTGAAAGCTTTGTCAAATGTGTGGAATGTTTGAACCCACAAAGTAGATGAGATGTGCTTGGCACATGCTCTTGAAAAGAGCTCAATGAGCTCAGTTTGAGGTAGGGAGAAGGAGAGTTGGTTGATCAAACCTCTCCAACATGCGACGAAGTCAGCTATTGACTCATCGTCGAATTGTCTAATAGAATAGAGATCTGTAATGGAGACCTTCTTAGTGATGTTAATTGAAAAGTGGTCAAGAAATAGTTGAGCTAGTTGAGTGAAAGAAAAGAGTGAATGACTGGTAATAGAGCTACACTAGTCAAGGGCGGTGCTAGAAAGTGACATGGGAAATGTGCGAAGTAGTAACGCATCATCGTGGGCTATAAGGTAGCAAGCGTGTCTAAACACTTGTAGATGTTGCTGTGGGTCCTCTTTACTCTAAAAGTGAGTAAATTTAGGGAGTTACCACTAGTGAGGATATGGTCTAATAGGCACCGAAGGGTGAATGGGTTCGTTGCATATTTGTTCATATGAAAGAACATTGCTTGAACATGAAATGGATGTCTCAAGGTTAGACATATTATCCATCATCATCTTAATTAGATCAGTTGATGGATTGGCAAGAGGGGCACCCCCTAGGTTGTAAGGTACCTGAAAGGCATTGGGAGGGGTGTATGACGTACTTGGTTGCATTTGTGTAGGTGTAACATATTGGTAGTTCATCATAGGGACTGATGTTGAGGCTAAAGTGGCTTGTGCAGTGAAGTTGGAGGGCACAAGCTAATTGGATGTTTCCAAGGGTGGTTGAATAGTGGTGACACTAGTAAAAGGGTAGGTAGTCACTCCTATGTTTATGGGTGCAAGAGTGTGTGGGGTAGAGACAATCAAGTTCTGAAATGGTGTAGAACTTGGTTGAATTATTTGTGGTTGAGGGGGTACGAAAACCCTGATGGAGGTAGGTCTAGAAACAGAAGGAGAGGCCACACTTTGAAGATTGGTCATGGTCAGGTTGTTAGTTGAGGCAATGGCCTGGGTGACCATGGGTTGGGTTATGGAGGCTGTTGATGTGATTGCCATTTCAACTAAAGAAGTTGGCATCCCAAGAATATGATTACTTGAAGGATCTTGCATTTGTCTTCTCGCGAGGTAGTGTTGGAGAGCCTTGACGTTGAGGTCAAGGAATCTCTCAAAGTCTTGATCCCCTGTGGGAACAATAGGTAGTTGGTTCGAAGTTGGAGTACGCTCAGTGTCTAAAGGATACTCCATTAGAGGACTTGTTATGAAGGGTGAAGGTGGAAGTGGTTGTTGCCTTGTGTGGTCAACAAGAGTTTTAGCTTGACTATGTGTCAAAACCATTCAAGGAAAAATAGTTTTAGGTCTTAAAAACTATATATTCCAGTCTCAAAATTCTAGAATGTGTGTTTGACAGCCAAAAAGTCGAGTCTTGAACTTGCTATTTTGAAAGAATTTTTTTTTGACAGTGACCAATGTCGGTATAAAAACTGATGTCAGTGAAGTAAGTTGCCAATGTTGGTCAAATAACCGATGTCATTGAAAATCAGTTGCCGACATTGGTGGAAAAGCTAATGTCAGTTACTGTGTATTTCTAGAAACTTAGAAAACTGAAAGTTTTTGGAAGAAAGAAGAAAGTTCTGAGTTATTTTGGAAGCTCAAAATAATGCATCCTTACCAGCTCAAAAAACTAGATAAAAATAGAAAAGTAGATGAAGGCAAGCAGCCTCTAAATGTTAAATTCCTAAGAATAAATTTTAGAGTCATGTTGGCTTATGCCTTAGAAGAATATGTTTGGGAATTGGGCTTTTAGAACAGGTACTAAAAGAAGTAGTCTAAGGTTGGTTTTGGGTTAAGTTTTGGTGCTCAAAATCTGTATTAGGTTCCGTACATGGCTTGGTGCTAGGATCTTGCTCCCCTCACTTCACTAGCCCAGAGCCAGACTGGGTGGCTTAGCCAATATATACTTCCACTATAGTTTATGCTCTATCAGAGAATATAGTGGGTTCTCCCCTTGGTAGTGAAGTCCAAGTAGGATTACCAGGAAGGGTAAGGTATCCGCTAGGTGATGAAATCCTAGTCGGGCCTTGTCTCAGGTATGTTTAGATGTTTGATTGTGAAAGTGGTCTAGTCGTGTAACACATGTGCACTATGATTTATTCATAATGCGGTTTTAATTACTAGATGAGCTAAAAATGCATTCAATCAGGAATGAGATGCAATATATTTTTAACCCAAATTGAAATGTTTTGTTCAGATGCAAACAAGTTGAGAAAAGGTTAAGATTATGAACTTCACTACTCTAAGATGCAAGAGGAAAGGTGACAAGAAGAAAAAGAAAGTGGTTTTTTTAACTTGCGCTTACGATTTCTTTTTGAAATAAAGAGATAGAAGAAGGATGCAAGAAGAGAATCTAATGCATCTATATGAAAGTTTGCCTTTTATAAGAAATGAACCCAAGGAAAACTCCAGGGTCCCACCAGGCGTGCCAGAATGTTTCTACTCATTTTTGCTTTTTTTACATTTAGAAGAAGAAAGAAACTAAAGATAATGTCAGGGGTTAGATGATACCCAAATTAAGTTGCGCACTGTATCCAGACGATTGAGGGAGCTCCTCTTTGGCTATGGAGGATGACACCTATAGATAAGAAAGACTTAAATAAAGAAAATGTTAGATAGATATATGGTGGACTGCCAAGCAAAGCTCAGTCCCAGAAGTGCAAAGACTTCCTTAAGGGATGATAGTCTACTTATTTGACCAAAGAGTGTTGCTAGAAAGAGAAATAATGAAAGGCTAAAGAAGAGAAATAGATAACGCGTACCTGATTCTTACAATCTGCCTCTCACAGTCACCGATGCTGGTTAGTCTGCCATCGTCAGTTGGTCAATGTTGCCAACATTGGTTATATTACCGATGTTATTAGGGGCAATGGGCCTTTGGATAGATTTTTGATTGATGTCTTTGGTCGACAGAGGAGTCTGGGAGGTCTGTAGGAGTTTGGAGGTCTGTGCAAGGTTGCAAGGAAGTCAATAGAGTCTTAAGAGGGACAGAGGTAGATGGTATGTGTGAGATGAGGGTCAGGATAAGAGGAAGGCTTTTCAGCCTCTATAGGAAGAAAGCTAGATTTGGTCTCAACAGTACTCAAAAATAGACAATGGACTAATTACCAATGCATTCTAAAGATACTAAAATATAAACTAGAAGAATACTTAGCTCTTGGTGGAGAACCAGAAGTGTAGAAGACTTGTTCCCGTTATGGTTGATGCTGAAGACCTCATGCAACATTTCAATCAGGTGTGGAGTGACTGATGTAGAGTTTTTGAAGCCAAGGGGGTGATGATAGAATGATGATGCCTCATCCCAAATCTTGCATTTTGATTTGCAAAGAGTCAAGGAGTAAGAGAATTCATATTTTGGGAGCTAGAGAATTAGCATTCAGGCAGAATTCGGGGGCTAGAATTTAGTTTTAATCAATTGATGTCGGTGATCTCACTGGCGTCAGCTGACGGTTGACCGATGGCAGCTAGAGAATGGGTAAAAAGGTTATTTTTAGCCTTTTGCCCATTCCTCCATCTGCCAAGTTCAGTTGTCATTGGTGAACGGTCTAAAGGTTGATTTAATAGGCATGAGAATTAGTGGGGGAGTTGAAATAGGTCTTAGGTAATTATGATTAGTCATAGGGTGATAAATGGTCTAAGGGTGAGGTATCCAAGGTGAGGTGTCTAAAGGGGATGATTAATTTAAAATAAGTATTTTAAATTAATAGAATATAGGTTCGGCATGTTTAGAAAGGGACCAGGGGGGTTGACACTATTTTGGTGTCTACAGTAAGACTAACATTAGTTGGATAGATTAATTGATGTCAATTAGAAAATTTGACATTGGTTGGATACCTGTCATTGGTTACATTGGTATAACCAATGTCAGTTAGATAATCATCGTTAGTTAGAAAATGTAACCATCGTTGATCATATAACTGATGTTGATCACTATGTTTTTTTCAAACATAGACCCAAGAGCTCTTTTTTTAAAGTTTATTATTTCAAACCTAAAAGATCTTAAAGGCTAAAGGACATGCTAACATTTTTTTTGTAGGACCAAGCTTGACATTTGCTAAAAACATGTTTAAATCACCTCTTGCATGCTTAAAAATGAATTAGGAACCTTGTTTTAGTTCTTAATGAAAAATTTAGATGCTTAAATGAATGTTTTCAAAGTTCACAATCTTAAGACCAAGGGGTCAAATGAACATCACCAAATCTTTTATTTTGACTTAAAATTGAATTCACTCATGATTTTTGTCTTTAATATTTGTTTGATCTAATTTTGTTGAGCAAAAAGAGGGGTGTTTATGTATGCCCTTCTATTTTTCCCCTTTAGGGAACCCTTGGAATCAAAAGTGTCATTATTATTGCACAAAGCCTAGTGCAAGGCTTAGAAATAATGTCATCTAAATCACTCCCCAAAAACCATCAAAGTTTGGGTGACCTTTAAAATGACCCTAAAGTCTTTCTATTTCATGTTTTTTTTATTTTTATGCAAACTTGGCTTGTGAGGGGGATGCCATTATCTCTTGCGAGTTCTTTAGGTAAGCTTTGACCTAAGGTTTCATATCCTAGAATTGACTTCACATACTCCATTGGAGTTACACATAGGATGTATCTGCATTTGGACATCACACTACACTAAGCGAATAGTAGGATGTAGTGGTTATAAAAAGGACTAGACCTTTTTACAACTAGACAATGCCACGATCACCTAATTTCCATGCTTTTCTTTTACATCATTTGATGTGAAAGTCATTGTCTGATTGATTCCCCTATAATGATCAAAAAACTATTTAGTTTTAGTCAACCCCATTTTTCCATACCCTTGCTAGGATTTGGATGATTATACTTAGTGTATTTTGGTCAATTATCTTATTTGGTGCATTTTGAGACTAAAAATTATTTATTTGTGTATAAGACATGTTAAAAAAAATTTATCTATATGTCACTCTTTTGTTTAAATAGGTGTTATGTTGTCCATTTTACACCACACTTGTGCCTTGAATTTTTTTCTAAACTTGTTTGTGTTTGTGTCATTTGAGTTATAAAGGGTAGCGTTATGCTACCCAAATTATGTCAAACCATTTTGCTTTTGAGTTTTTGAAACATAGTATTGACCACATAATTTGAGCATGCTTTCACCATTATGATTCTCAATTTGTTTTAAGACTTGTTTCACATTGTAACACAAACCATTTATTTCAAACCATGTCATATATACCATTTGGACCTTTGTCTTGTGTTGTCATGCTGTTGAAACTTATCTAGATTGTTTAGTCAAATATTAGTTTTCACAATTGATTTTTCAATTAACCTTGTCATGTTTGGATTTAAAAATTAATTAATTTATATTTAGGCCTCAATTCATGGGGATGATACATAGATCTTTTTATTTTGGGTTGCATAACTTCAGTTAATCAATTACCCAAATTTGAAAACTATTGATGGTTTGTTTGTTCAATGCCTATCCTCATCATTATTTGTGCTTTTATTGAGGAAAACATAGTCTTTATTCAAAGATCCTTTTGTCTTATGCCTTATAACAACTGATCATGTTTATTTTTGAATCTATATGTTGGGTTTATGTCAAAGTTGTTTCCAAACTTAGATTAAATCAAATCACATTAGCCTTTGTTTCAAGTCTAGCTTTTGACATCATTTGGCCAAAATTCCTAGCACATGCCTATTTTTTTGAGCCTAGCTTTTGACTCCACATTTGGACAAAATACATAGAAACTCAACTTTTTCTTTTCCTAGTTTAGACCTTGTTTAGAACACTTTGACCTAGACATTTGACATGCCAGTTTTTTTAGATGCTTGATCTTTTGTGCATATGACATTTGACATTAGACATTTGATGTTAGACTATTTTATGCCAAGTCTTACCAAAAATAATTTTGGAGATACAACTTCAATTTAAAACCACATTGGAGATATATCACCACCTTTTGACCAAGTTAGACCAAGCTTGAACCATTTGTCCTTTGAGCATAGTTTTTCAGAGTTTGTAGAACTTTAAGCCTTTTTGTTTCAAAAATTTCATCATTTAAATGGATATGTCTCATTAAAATTATGGTGGAGTTAGTTAAAATATAAATTATGATATAATGGCCACACAAAATGACTTTTATATCTTTATTCAAGACACCAATGATGCTAATATGGTTTGTGAGATAGATTTTTATCTACCTCATATTAATCATTCATGGGAACAAAGTCATGAAGTAGATCAAAATACAAATCAAGACTTGGATTGTTATGAAGAGTCTTGTGAGGAGGACTTTGAAGATCCAAATATAGATAATATTGTTTGGGATATGGATCCATACCCTCTTTATAATAATTAGTATGTGGAACATAGTCAAGAACCAGCTTATGAGCCAACTCATGACTGGGATGATATGGTTTATGAAGAAGAATTAGACACTTTGTCTTATGTGAGTAATCATGCTCCACCACATCATACCATTTATATTCTAGGAGCACAATGTCACATCATTTCCATACCAAGACCTCATCCTCTAGCTTGTGTGAGCAATCAAGATCCACAATGCCCCTTCATCATTTTAGGACCTAGTCCTTTGGCTTGTGTGAGCAATCATGCTCCAAACCACCTTATCATTACCATATTAGGAATTTTTCCTTTAGATCATGTGAGAAATCATGATCTCCAAGGCCCTACCATTATCCAATCATAGACTATTCCTCATCCAGTACTAATCCCATCTAAACCTCAATTGATCCAATCATTCGATGACCAAGCTATGTTCAAAATTGATATCTTCCAACTCATTGGAAACCAAGGCCAAGAGAATCAACCCATCTGAGATGTTTATATTGAACTAAACACTTGTGATAATTTAACCTATGATGAATCACCTATTGATCCTATACCAATTGTCAAGGAGTCTCACTTTGATAAACTAGTCTTTACTGAGTCACTTCTTAATGATTATAACTACTTATGTTCAAATAATTTCCTTGACCATAAGTCTATTTTTCAAGAGCCTCCTATTGATAAGCTAGTATCTAAGGAGTTGTCACTTGGCATATTTCCCATCATAGAGGAGTCTCACTTTGATAAACAAATTTTTATGGAGCCCATTATGCCATCACAAGTTATTAATTATCCAATACCAAGAATTAAACAAGACATCATTGTAAAATAGTACCCATTAGATGAAGGATTAGAGTTAATTTCAAGTTTAACTCTTGGATCAACATTAGATTTACCATCAAAATCTAAATCAACATCAGTCTCAACATCAAATTCAGAGTCCTTTGAGTCTAAATCAGATTCAAAAGAAGAATATGTTCATGGTTGTTACAACATTGGCTATGCATGCCTTACATATCAATTTTAATAAATTTGTGATCCTTCTATGTTTTTGGAGGATGAGTTCTTGAACTTCAACAAATGTTATCCTAGTATCTTCTATGAGGATTGTGCAACCTCTCCCCATTCCATTACCATTCCATAGGCCATTATCATCAACCAAAATTGCCATATTATTGACATTCCATCTCCCATAAGCATCGATTAGGATTGATAGGATCATTATTTATTGAACTATATCTATGGCAACATAGTAGTTAAAGAAGAACAAGGAGGCTAAGACAACATTCATGTAGTAGAAGAACACTCTCCTAGTGAAACCTTTTTGGAAGTGCTAGGAGATAATAAAATTTATAACTCAACATCTTCTAGTGAATCTTTTTTTATAAGTGCTAGAAGACAATCAAATTCAAAAGTCAACATTCCTTAGTGAAACCTTCTCAGAGGCACTACGAGATAATCAAGGCAACTTCATAGGTGAAAACCTCATTCAAGCACCAATCTCTAAGAATTTTTTTTTTCACTGCTTGATGAAGACAAAATCAAAGATCAAATCAAAATAGCTTCTTATCTATAGCCTACTTAGATGGTAACTAATCTCAAGATCAAACAATATAAAAATCTAGTGGTCCTATAGAGAGAACAAGTCTTCAAACCCACCACAACTAAAGTTATATTGAATCTAGCATCAATAAAATTATGTGTGACTAAAAGTCCTGATATTCATTTATTTCCCAACCATTCTACATTCCATTATCATCTGCCATTCCATTTCATAATCAAACCTACCATCCATTATTTTTCCCTATTTACCATCCATGGCCACACTTTCCTTTTTAGAGGCTACAAATATACCTTGTCTCAATGTTTTAAAGAATCAAAATCAAGGACCAATGAAGATCACAAAAGAATTCTTGACATTAAAATTTGTAGGTAATTTTTGACAGAGCAACTATTTAGATGAGGTGTGGGCTATAAATTAAGATGATCAAGTATTTTGTTTGTATCATTTGTTGATTAGGATGTGCATCTCTCCATCAATAGGAACAATAGAATCAAAAACCAAACCCAAGCCAAAAACATGTACCATGTCATTTCATTTCCATGCCATTACCATTGTTACATATCCATTTGCCATTATCATTGATCTTTCCATTCACCCCATCACTTGTGGGAAACCCTCTTATCATTTTATCCAATATATATACACCATCATTATCTTTAAGAATACCATATCATCCAATCATTCCATTCCTATCTAGACCAAAGGCTATTTTTAGTCATCTTACCCAATCCTATTTTGATCTTGGTTCATTTGGTTCTTCTTGCACCTTTTATGAGAGGATTCCAATCAGTTTTCAATAATGAATCCAATCCATGTTTCGATGACAATTTATGAAAGTAGTGTGATAATTGATCTGGCAAGATATCTTTTATCCTATCAAGTTTATTTATGTGAGCCTAATTATAACTGCCTATGGACAAATCAGTGTTTCACCAGTATTTCTACTAATTATAACTACCTATGGAAAAATTGGTATCATTGACCTATTCCATTGTATCCTATTTATAACCACCTATGGGCAAACTAGGGGGAACACTCATTTATCATGCATTACCATATCACCTTGCCATTACTATTTTCATTTGACTAGCCATTTGCTAGATTTGAGAACTTGTTGGGACTTGGTTTTTCCCTACCTTTTGTGTGGATGGAATTACTATGACTTTAGGTCATTTAGGGACTATGTGGGTCATGCTCAATTCATGTTGAGGTCACCTCATTTCCCTTTTCCATATGCTCTCACCATTTTATGAGCAACCTAAGCTAAATGCTCTCACCATTTTGTGAGTAGGTATCTTTTCATTTTATAATGAGTTACGACATCTCAAAATCCCAAAAACATTCATAGAATTTTAAAAAATCCAAAAATATTTGTCTTGTCTAAGCCTAGTCATTTATTCTTGATCTGCCTTATTTGGGCATGGTCATTGTTAGGATGCTCTCTTTTGATTTTGTTTTTAGGCTTTTTGTTTGTTTATTTATTTTAGGTTGTTTATTTGTTTGTTTTTTGGTTTGTTTGTTCACTTGCCTATTTGTTTGCTTTCAACATTGTTGCCTTGACTTAGTCTATATGTGTTCATTAGGTGATTCCTTGAGCACATTATTTTTGAGTCCATCCATATTCATCCATTGATAATTTCATCATGTTTTTAATCATTTATGCATTATTTTTGAGTGTTTAATGGATCGAGAGTTAGTCTTTATGCATTTTTTGGCCAAGTCTTCATGGTGTTATATCATGATGCCTACCATCACATGATATAGAAAAAATTAGCTTCAAGAAGGTATACATTCAATGGAGCTATATAATTTTCTCTTTGGAACCTTGGAAAATCCTCCCACCCACCTTGATCAATATAACTCATTTGACCATTCTAGTTATATCATTTCTAATCAAAATGAGCATCTCCTCATTGGTAGGTACAACTGAATCATTTCTACTAATCAATATTATTATTCTATTCATTTATTTCATCACTTTATACCCATTCATATTTAATCTATATTCCAAGTTATATCCTTGAGTTACGATTGTTAATCATCCCTAACTAGGGTACAATCATCCTTAGCTAATCTAGGTCCTCTTAATTATTATAACTGCTTATAGTCAAATCATTATTTTGACTTTTATTCTTGATTATAATTGCCTTTGTGTAAATCAGTAATCTTTTTAGATCAATTCATGAAATAATTTTATAATTTGGATTAATCTCAACCATGGGTTAATTCCACCTTTATTTTTGATTTTTTAGGGACTGTCCATCAACAAATATGATGGTCACTCCCTCGAGGGGGCATCATCGTAGGCTTCCCAAAACCATTTGGAGCTTTGTTCTTCAACCATCATCTTATTTTTGGTATATAGGCCATTTATCATTCTTTGAGAAGACATTTATTTTTGTATGTTTTGAAACATCTTCCCAAATAGGGGTAAATTATAGACACCTAAATTTGGCCACCAATAACCTCCAATCAAGGTTTTGGCCAATTTCTACTCAAAATACACAATTTGGCCTAAAAATACTAAAATATGATAAATGATGTGAAACTAACATATTCAAGTGTCAATTTTGGCCAAGGTATCTATAAATGGGGAAATTCAATTTATGGGCCATCTAAATTTGATCAGATCATTCTGAGTCAAAATACCAATTTATCATGTAGGTGCTCTAGATGTTTTTTCCCTATAAAATATCTTGCATTGGACACGTGCCTTTGTTATTTTATGTTGATAGCATCCTAAATAGGACTATGATTCCAATGCATCTGAGATTAACTTTCAATTCCAATCCAATAAAATTTTAGACCAATAATAAGGTATTCTGATCAATTTAAGTAATTTGTGCACAAAGTGCTTAAACATGCTTAAGAGCTAATTAACCAAAATTAGAGCCTAATCAAGAATTCCATGGAAGCTTATTGAATACCTTTTTTTAAAAAATGAATATCAAATATCTACATCATAAATTGACTTCAATTCTTGGGAAGACATCCCTAGGTCATAAATGCCACAAATATCAGGATTCATGCCCTCTATGCCTCATCAATGCCTTCCATGATGCCCTCCATGCCTCTTAATTTTCCCTTATTCCAATGTAATGATGAGGATAATTAAAAAATTAATTCCAAAAAATAAATTAATCCTCAACCACACATCTCAATCTTAAGATGAATGGTTCAGGTTGATTTTAGACATTCTCAAAAATCTATAAATAGAGAAGCTAATAACATCATTTCTAAGCTATTTTGGTGAAAAGTTATAATGCACAAATATCTTCAAGAAGTCATTACAATTAGTGTTACCATGAAAAATTGATTCTAATCCAAACCAAGCCATAATCCAAAGGTGCCAAGGAGAGATAGAGGTAGCCAAGCTTCTTTTGCCAAGGACTTCGTGAGCACAAGCTGAGCAAGCCACTACAACAAGCATTTTGGAGCATCCAAAAAGGTAAAAGAAGGTTTATTTTGAATTTTAGTTGTGTGTTTTATTCATGTTTTTAAACTAATATCTCCCTAGTGCCTAGGCCTAGAGATGTTATTCTAGTTATTGTGTTTCTTTCATTTTGTTTTCATTTTGGAACTAACATGATACTAACCATCCTCTCATGAGTCAAATTCCTAAATCCACATATGGCACACCTAGTAAGACAATATGCATCCCACACATTAAGAAGATAATTTTTTAGCTTTAAAACATTTATTTAGACCATTAAAACTCTTGAAAATTGATTTTCTTTATTTTTCAATTTTTTGTTTACTATAGTTTACATAGTAACTGACGTCGGCTAGTAAGACCAACATTAGTTGGATAGATTAATTGATGTCAGTTAGTAAAATTGACATCATTTGGATACCTATAATTGGTTACATTGGTATAACCAATGTCAGTTAGATAATCATCATTAGTTAGAAAATGTAACCATCATCGATCATATAACTGATGTTGATCACTATGTTTTTCTTAAAAGATAGAACCAAGAGCTCTTTTTTTAAAGTTCATTGTTTCAAACCTAAAATATATTAAAGGATAAAGGACATGATAACATTTTTGTTGTAGGAAAAATTTTGAAATTTGCTAAAAACATGTTTAGATCACCTCTTTCATGCTTAAAAATGAATTAGGAACCTTGTTTTGGTGCTTAATGAAAAATTTAGATGCTTAAATGAATGTTTTCAAAGTTCACAATCTTAAAACCAAGGGGTAAAATGAACACCAAAAAATCTTTATTTGGTCTTAAAATTGAATTCACTTATCATTTTTGTCTTCAATAGTAGTTTGATCTAAATTTTTTGAGAAAAAAGAAGGGTGTTGTATGTATGCTCTTCCATTTGTCCCCTTTAGGAAACCCTTGGAATCAAAATTGTCATTATTATTATATAAATCTTAGTCCAAGGCTTAGAAAGAATGTAATATAAAGCACTCCCCAAAAACTCATCAGTGTTTGGGTGAACTTGAAAATGACCCTAAAGTCTTTCTATTTCATGCTTTTTTTATTTTTTATGCAAACTTGGCTTGTGAGGGGGACGTCATTATCTCTTGTGAGTTCTTTAGGGAAGCTTTAACCTAGGGTTTCATGTCTTGGCATTGACTTCACATACTCCATTAGAGTTTCACATAGGATGTATATGCATTTGGACATTACACTACACTGAGTGAATAATAGGATGTAGTGGTTGTAAAAAGGACTAGACCTTTTTATAACTAGATAATACCACAATCACCCAATTTCCATGATTTTCTTTTAAATCATTTGACGTGAAATTCATTGTGTAATTGATTCCCCTAGAATGATCAAAAAACCATTTATTTTTAGTCAACCCCATTTTTCCATACCCTTGGTAGGATTTGGATGATTATACTTAGTGTATTTTGGTCATTTATCTTATTTGGTATGTTTTGAGACTAAAACTTGTTTGTTTGTGTATAATCCATGTCAAAACTAGTATATATATATATATATATATATATATATATATATATATACGTCACTCTTTTGTCTAAAGAGGTGTTATGTTGGTATTTTAACACCACACTTGTGCCTTGAATTTTTTTCTAAACTTTTTTGTGTGTTTTCCATTTGAGTTATAGAGGGTAGCATTATACTACCCAAATCATGTCAAACCATTTTTCCTTTGAGTGTTTGAAACATAGTATTGACCACATCATTTGAGCATACTTTCACCGTTAGGATTCTGAATTTGTTTTAATACTTATTTTACATTGTACCAAAAACCATTTATTTCAAACCATGTCATGTATACCTTTTCAACCTTTGTCTTGTGTTGTCATGTTGTCTAATTTATCTAGCTTATTTGATCAAATCTTAGTTTTTACTATTGGGTTTTCAATTAACCTTGTCAATTTTGGATTCTTACATTAATTAATTTTTATTTATGCCTCAATTCATGGGGATGATACATATATCTTTCTCTTTTGGGTTTCATAACTTTGGTTAATTGATTACCCAAATTTGAAAACTATTGATTGTTTGTTTGTTTAATGCCTAGCCTCATCATTATTTATGCTTTTATTTATGAAAACATAGTCTTTATTAAAAGAGACTTTTGTCTTATGCCTTATGCCAACTGATCATGTTTATGTTTGATTTCATGTGTTGGGTTTATATCAAAGTTGTTTCCAAACTTATATTAAATCAAATCACATTAGCTTTTGCTTCAAGTCTAGCTTTTGACATCGTTTGGCCAAAAGTCCTAGCACATGCCTATTTTTTTGAGCCTAGATTTTGACTCCATGTTTGGATAAAAGACATAGCAACTCAAATTTTCCCTTTCCTAATTTAGGCCTTGTTTAGAACACTTTGAATTAGACCTTTGGCATGCTAGTTTTTATTTAGATACTTGATCTTTTATGCATGTAACATTTGATATTAGACATTTGATGTTAGACTATTTTATGCCAAGTCTTAGAAAAAACATTTTAGAGATACAACTCCACTTTCAAACCACATTAGAGATATATATCCACCTTTTGAATAAGTTATACCAAGCTTCAACCATTTTTCCTTTGAACATAGTTTAGCAGAGTTTGTAGAACTCTAAGCCTTTTTATTTCAGAGATTTTGTCATTTACGTAGATATGTCTCATTAAACTTATGGTGGAGTCACTTACAATCCAAATTATGATATAATTGCCACAAAAAATGACTTTTATGGATTTATTCAAGACACCAATGATGCTAATATGGTTTGTGAGATAGATTTCTATCTGCCTCATATTAATCATTCATGGGAACAAAGTCACAAACTAGATCAAAATCTAAATCAAGACATGGATTGGTATGAAGAGGCTTATGAGGAGGAATTTGTAGATCCAAATATAGATAATGTTTTTTGGTATATGGATCCATACCCTCTTTACAATAATTAGTATGTGGAACATAGTCAAGGACCTACTTATGAGCCAACTCATGACTGGGATTATATTGTTTATAAGGAAGCCTTAGACACTTTAGCTTATGTGAGTAATTAAGCTCCACCACATCATACCATTTCTACTCTAATACCACAATGCCACACCATTCCCATACCAAGACCTCATCCTCTAGCTTGTGTCAACAATCAAGATCAATAATGCCCCTTCATCATTCTAGGACCTATTCCTTTGGCTTGTGCAAGCAATCATGCTCCACACCACCCTATATTTACCATCTCAGGACTTTGTCCTTTATCTCATGTGAGAAATCATGCTCCCCAAGGCCCTACATTATCCAATCATAAACCATTCCTCATTCAGTACTAATCCCATCCAAGCCTCAATCGATGTAATCATTTGAAGACCAAGCTATATTCAAAATTGATATCTTCTAACTCATTAGAAACCAAGGCCAAGAGAATCGACCAATTTGAGATGTTTCTATTGAACCAACCACTTGCAATAAGTTAACCTATAAGAAATCACCTAAGGATCCTATACCAGTTGCCAAGGAGTCTCACTCTGATAAACTAGTCTTTGCTGAGTTACTTCTTAATGAATATAAATGCCTTTGGTTAAATCATTACCTTGACCATATGCCTATTTTTCAAGAGCCTCCTATTGATAATATAGTCTCTAAGGATTTTTCTCTTGACCTATTTCCCATCCTAGAGGAGTCTAACTTTGATAAATTAATTTTTATGGAGCCCATTATGCCATCATAGGTTATTACTTATCCAACACCAAGATTCAACAAGACATCATTGTAAAAGAGTACCCATCAGATGAAGAATCAGAGTCAAATTCAAGTTTTAGTCTTAGATCAACATTAGATTTACCATTAGAATCTAAATTAACATCAGTCTCAACATTGAATTCTGAGTCCCTTGAGTCTGAATTAGATTCAAAAGAAGAATATATTCATGGTTATTACAACACTAATTATGTATTCCTTGAAGATCAATTATAATACATTTGTGATCCTTCTATGGTTTTTGAGGATGTGTACTTCAGCTTCAACATAAGTTATCCTTGTATCTTATATAAGAATTATGTAGCCTCTCCCCATTTGATTACCAATCCATAGGCCATTATCATCAACAAAAATAGTCATATTATTGACATTCAAGCTCCCAAAAGTGTCGATTGGGATCAACAGGATCATACTTTATTCAACTAAATCCATGGCAACATAACAGTTAAAGAAGATGTTAAGCATGGAATATATTGAGAGGGGGGGGGGGTGAATCAGTATATTATATATCTTATAAATCTTTATTTTAACCAAATTCAACTTAATCAAACATTCAAGATATGCAATAAAACTCAAACAATAAACATCACACAAGACAGAGAGAGACACCAGATATAATGTGGAAACCTAATGTGGGAAAAACCATGGAGAATCAATCTCAGATATATTCATGAGAACAACCCCATAGGAGCACCATACCTCTTTTCCAAGTACAAACCTTAGCTACAATTCATGAGCACCAACCCACAGGAGCTTAAAACCCCTTTTTTGAGCACCAACCCAGTGCCTATTCGTGAGCACCAACCCACAAGAGCACCAACCCCTTTGTCGAGCAATAACCTAGCAAAAATTCATGAGAACCAACTCATAGGAGCACCAACCCCTTTGCTAAGCACCGACTCAGCAACAATTCATGAGCACCAACCCATAGGAGCACCAACCCCTTTGTGTATATCACACAAAACTCAAACAATAAACATCACACAAGATAGAGAGAGACACCAGATATAACGTGGAAACCCAATGTGGGAAAAACCATAGAGAATCAATCTCAGATATATTCATGAGAACAACCCCATAGGAGCACCATACCCCTTTTTCAAGTACAAACCTTAGCTACAATTCATGAGCACCAACCCACAGGAGCTTCAAACCCCTTTTTTGAGCACCAACCCAGTGCCTATTCGTGAGCACCAACCCACAGGAGCACCAACCCCTTTGTCAAGCAATAACCTAGAAAAAATTCATGAGAACCAACTCATAGGAGCACCAACCCTTTGCTAAGCACCAACTCAGCAACAATTCATGAGCACCAACCCATAGGAGCACCAACCCCTTTGTGTATATCACACACCTATCTCTCAATGTTGTTATCTCAACAAATGATAGATCAATACATCTCCTTCCTCTCTCTCTCACCTTTGCTCTTCTAAGCTAGATATAAAAAATACAAATCATATTCATCTCTCACAATTTCTCTTCTAAGCTAGATATTATAATATCAAATAAACCTCACACTTCCTTATTACAAATGGCTACTCAAGCCTTTATTTATAGCTTTCCAAATGACCTTTGGCCTTCCGACTTTGTGACCTTTCAATTCTCATGGAAAATGGCACCAATATTGGATGACCCTTCATATCCAAGCATTTAAAAAGTCATGTGGTGACCCTTCATGACCAAAAACGTCCTTCCCACTTTTGTCCTTATCTTTGGTGACTTTTCATATTCCTTTAAGTGTCCCTTCATGAGAAATTCGTCCTTACTCTTTTGTCTTAACTTGGTGACTCTTGGTATCCCCCAAGATGACTCTTCATGGGAAAATGCATCCCATCCTTCTTTTATCTTTATCACGTGGCTCTTCGACTTCTCCATGGGCCCTTATTTGTCTCATATGCAACCAAAAATATATTCATTAATATTAACTCATATTAGCCAAGATATATTTATTACCAACAACATTAAATGCAATCGGGCCTTTATCACTAATAATACTAAACCTTTGACATCAATGACAATATTTACAACAATCTCCCCCTTTTTCATTGATGGCAACCTCAATCCTGAAACTACCACATCCTATCACTTGCACATACCATCATCTGAAAACATACAGTAACTCCCCCTTACTGTAGCAAACTGCACTTGTTCCCTGTACCTATTTTTTACACCTGTACCTGTACCTATTATTCTCCCCCTTTGACATCAATGGCAAAGGGCTTACCTAGAGCTAACACTTAGCTCCCCCTCACTTGATGTTAAACATCAATGGCAGGAAGTAATAGAAATTACTCCCAACTCCTCTCGCTGATCTTTGAGAAGATATCTAATTTTACCTGTCCTTTGAGAATCTGCAATCAACTCATTTGAATATTTCCTTTTAATCTCAAAACCTTCCACATGAAACTTTAAGGTGTATCCTTAATCACATATTTGCCTTACACTCAATAGATTATGCTTATAAAAAATTCTTAGTCTTGGTTTTCCATTATCCAAAATTAAAGTACCTTTTTTTTGGCTATCTTGGTAGTGGTTTTATCTTCGAATCTCACTGTACCACCATTGATCTTCTTTAATCTTATTTCCTGTCAAATGCCTTGAACATCCACTATCAATGAACCATGGCTGATCTTTATCTCTTACATGCAAAGCTATTTTCACCAACATAGAATCTTCAGGTTGTTTCTTCTGCCATGAACATGACTGAACCTTCTTGATGAATGGAGCTTTGAAACTTTAATCCTTTTGTAGACACCAAAATTGTGTCAACTCCCCTTGGTCCCTTACACACCTTATTAATTTAAAATAAATTACTTATTTTAATTTAATGACATCACCTAGACACTTCACCTTGGACACCTCTGGTTCTTTATCGGATAAGAATAGGAATAAGCATTCTAACACCTCTGGTTCTTTACCGGATAAGAGCTAAGTATTCTTCTATCTCATTTCAGTAATTTAAAATATATTAGTAATTAGTTTCTATTTACTATTTCTAAATACTATCAACCAGACCTGACTTCTTCCATGGAAAGGCTGAAAAGCCTTCCTCCTATTCTTATCCCCTTTTTACACCTACCCTCTACCTTTGCCCCCTCTCAGACCCTATTCACTATCCTACAACCCTGTATAGACCTTTAAACTTCCAGACTCCTTCTAGACTCCTCTGTCGACCACAGACATAACTCTAAAACCCATCTAATGCCCACTACCCCTACCAACATCGGCATCATAACTGACGTTGGCACCACTGACCAACCAATGCTGGCAGGTCTATCAACATCGGTGACTGTGACAGACTAATTGCAGAGAATAGGTATGCATTATCTTTATTTCTCTTTCTTAGTCTTTCACCATTTCTTTTTATACAACATTATTTTTGTCAAATAGTGGACTGTCATCCCTTAAGGAATTCTTTGCACTTCTGGGATAAAGCATATAGCTTGGAAGTCCACCATATCTTTGTCTAACATTTTCTTTGTTTGAGTTTCTTTCTCTCTATAGGTGTTTCCTCCATAGCCAAAGAGGAGCTCCTACAACTTTTGGATATGGTGCACAACTTAATCCAGGTAATGTCAAACCCCTGACCCTTAACCTTTAGTTTCTTCTTCTTCTGAATGTAAATAGCAAAAATTTAGAGAAACATTTTGGCACACCCAGTGGGACCCCTAGAGTTTTCTTTGGGTTCATTCTTCTAAAAAGCAAATTTTCATATAGTTGTGTTAGGAAAATATTCTCTTCTTACATCCTTCTTCTATCTCTTTATTTTAGAAAGGCACCATTAGCACAAGTTAAAAGAACATCTTTCTTCTTCTTCTTCTTGTCACTTCTTGCCTGCATCTTAGAGTAGTGAATATTCATACTCTTAACCTCTTCTTAATTGTTTGCATTTGAACAAAAACATTTCAATTTGGGTTAAAAACTATTACATTTCATTCCTGCTTGAATGCATATTTAACTCAGTAATTAAAAAGCATTAAGTATTAATTATAGTGCACATATGTTACACAACCAGACCACATTCACATCAAATCAAACATTTAAACATACCTGAGACAAGGTCTGTCTAGGATTTCATCACCTAGCAGATACCTTAACCTACCTGGCGATCCTACTTGGATTTCACCACCAAGAGGAGGACCCACTCTGTTCTCTAGTAGAGTATAAACTATAGGCAAAGTATATTTTGGCTAAGTGGCCTAGCTTAGCTCTGGGTTCATGAAGTGAAGGGAGCAATCCCCAACACTAGGCCACGTACTGAACCTAACACAGATTTTTGAGCACCAAAACATAACCCGGCACCAGCCATAGACTTGCTCTTTAGGACCCATTCTAAAAGCCCAATTCCCAAGCATATTCTTCTAAGTCATAAGCCACCATGACTCTAAAATTTATTCTTAGGAATTTAACGTTTAAGAGGTTGCCTGCCATCATTTATTTTGCTATTTTTATCTAATTTTTTGATCTGGTAAGGTCACATCATTCTGAGGTCTAAAAACAACTCAGAATTTCTCTTTCTTTCAAAAAGATATTAGTTTTCTATGTTTCTAGAATTACACAAAAATCGACATCAGTTTTTCCACCGGGGTTGGCAACCCATCTTTGCCGACATCGGTTATATCTCTGACCTCGGCAATATTTCATAACCGACATCGGTTAGTAAACTGACGTCGGTCACTTTCAACAAATTTTATTTCCAAATAGCAACCTTAAAACCCAACTTTTTTGCTGTTAAACATAAAATTCTAGTTTTCTAAAACTAAAATACAATTTTTAGAACCTAAACCCCTTTTGCCTTGGATGGTTTTGACACACAGTCAAGCCAAATCTCTTGTTGACCATGCAAGGCAACAGCCACTTCCACCTTCACCTTTCTATATCAAGTCACCAAATAGAATATACTTCAGACACTGAGCATAATCCTATCCAACCAACCCCAAATCAACCTCTTATTGTTCCCAAAGGGGATTAAGACTTTGAGAGATTCCTTGACCTCAACGTCAAGGCTCTCCTAAACTATCTCACAAGAAGCCAAATGCGAGATCCTTGAGGTAACCCTGTTTATGGGATGCCAACTTCTTTGGTTAAAATGACAATGATATCAACAACATCTGCTACCCAGGCCATTGCCTCAACCAGTAACCCAACCATGGCCAATGTTCAAGATTTGGCCTCCCCTTCTATTTTTGGACCTACCTCCATCTGGGTTTCTATACCCCTTCAACCACAAATAATTCAACCAAGTTCGACACCTTGCCAAAACTTGATTGTCTCTATCCCACCCACTCTTGCACCCATAAATACAAGAGTGACCACCTATCCTTTTACTAGGATCACTACCATTGAACCACCCTTGGCAGCATCTAGTCAATTTGTGCCCTCAAACTTTGCGGTACAAGCCCCCTTGGCCTCAACATCATTACCCATGACGAACTACCAATATGTGACACTTACACAAATGCAACCAAGTACGTCAATGCCCCTCCTAATGCCTTCTAGGTACCCTATAGCTTAGGGGGTGCCCCTCTTTCCAATCCATTTGCTAATCTAATTATGATGCTGATGGATAAGATGTCCAACCTTGAGACATCCATTTTTGGCTCAAGCAATGTTCTTTCATACGAACAAATATGCAACAAACCCATCCACCCTTCAGTCCCTATTCGACCATATCCTAACTAGTGGGAACTCCCAAAATTTACTTGATTTCATAGTAAATAGGACCCACAACAACATCTATGAGTGTTTAGATACACTTGTTACCTCATAGCACATGATGATACGTTACTACTTCACACATTTCCAATGTCACTTTCTAGTGCCACCCTTGATTGGTATAGCTCCATTACTAGTCATTCTCTCTTCACTTTCACTCAACTTGCCTAGCTATTCCTCGACCACTTCTCAATCAATGTCACTAAGAAGGTGTCCATCATAGACCTATATTCTATTAAATAATTTGATGATGAATCAATAGCTGACTTTGTCGCCCGTTGGAGAAGTTTGATCAACCAACTCTCCTTTTCACTACCTCAACTTGAGCTCATTGATCTCTTTTCAAGAGCATGTGCCAAGCACATCTCATCCACTTTGTAGGTTTAAACTTTTCACACATTTGACGAAGCTTTCACCATGGCCTGAAAGCTTGAACTCTACGCAGTCGAAGAAGACAAGGTCAAATTGTGTAGTAAAAATACCAACACAAAATCCAATGACCCTTCTTCTTCTAAATCTTCTTCTTCCCACTCTAACTCCAAGGGATTAGTAAATGTTGTGGTACTTAGGTCATCATCCTCTACCACAACCAACCAAGCTGGCCCCTCCACATCACAATACATCACAAGACAATTCCAACAACGGTATATACAACATCAATACACTCCAATTGGAGAATCATACACTTTTGTATTGGATAAACTAGTGAATCAGGGGGTCCTCAATCTCCCTCAAATTTGACCACCTCAATTTGACTCCTCAAAAGCCATCCCTGCATGGTATAGGGAGAATGACTTTTGTAGCTACCATCGTGTCAAGGGTCATGACACAGACAATTGTAAAACCTTCAAAAACATTGTTCAAGACATGTTGGACAAAGGGGATCTTGTTTTGGATAACCCAAATATGCTGGCTAACCAAAACATGGATGTCTTTAGGCAACCATTCCCTAACCATCCCTCTAGTCAGAATAATGTTCAAACCATGGCCGATGATCTTCAAGAGTGCAATATACACATGATCGACATGGTTTCTCCTTTCATTCCTAACCAACCTCTCCCATAGTCTGAAGAGGTTAGTCAACCTATTTCTCCACCACAGGTAGAAGAGCCTTCTTCTCCTATTCATCCTCCATAGATGGGGGATAGTCCTCCATCCACCCCTCTTTCACATATTGGAGAGGCTACTTTGACTTCTCCCATATTAGAGGATGCTTTGATGACACCAACGTCAGTGGCCTCACCCTCATCATTCTTATCATCAATGGAGGATCATACTTTTCCTACTCCATGACCACATGTGGAAGCCATGATCATCCCTATGCTCTATCCACTTGAAGAGCCAAATTCTCCAATCCCTTCTCTGATGAGAGAAGAACTTGTTACTTCACCTACTTCAGCCGAGGAAGATCTAGTGATGGCTTTCTCTCGCCTTTGGCCTGTGATTGCTGCATCTAACACATTTCCACTCTCACAATCACCCAAATCCTCCAAATGACTGACTATAAGGCCTCACACTACATCACCTAAACCCTTATCACGATTGGCAAAAAACTTAAGATTCCTCCATTCTAGGAACCTAAAACATGAGGCACTATGGGAGTGACTTAAGGCTCCCTACAATCCTTTTTTGACAATTCACCCCAAAGTCTTTGACGAAGATCAGGTTTCCACTTCCAAAACATTAGAAGCTCAACCTTACATATATGAACTTAAACCCTTGCAGGTGTCCAACATTAAATCGCTCGGTATTCGCCCTATATCAAACCTCACTCACCCACAAGTGAAGGGAGATTTGAATCTCATCCTGCACAATAGTATTCCTCACACCATGCCAAAGAAGGCTACTAAACCACATCAAAGAATTCCTCCCCCACCTTCACCATTACCCTTTATCTTGGGTCCACATCCTTCCACTTTAAAAGGAGTGCTCCCTATTCCAACACCTCATAAAGGCAAACTGCCCCCATTACTCCCTACACCTGTCAAACATATACTTCCTCCAAAAAATCCAACACCTATCACCAAAAAAGTGCCATCTACGTGAGTGGCCGCACCACCAACTAAAAATGTGGTACAACAAACTCTTCTTATAACTGCTAAACAGAAGTTGTCAACCCCTATTGCAACAAAGAGCACATACCCATTAAGGGGGTTTTATGCTTCGATGTTATGCCGATTGTTGTAGTCTTCTAGCATCACTCTCCCACCCATTAAACCATAACAACCTCTCAGACCAGAACCATATTGGTTTGATGACACTCAAATTTGTTGGTATCATCGCACACCTGGACATGATACTAAGTATTGCTGCGCCCTTAAGGTTGTCATTCACCAACACTTGGAAAAATACACCCTTCTTATTGACCACCCTTCTGAAAAACATTTAACACCATCCCATACCTCCCAAACCTCCTCACCTTCATCGAGATCCCATCATCAGACTATGGTCCCTCTACCACCTTCTCCCCCTTTATTCAAAATCAACACTATTAATGTTGATACCAAGTCCCCAACCTTATAGGATAAAGGAAAAGAGGAGGTTTCTACCCCTTTGACATATCCATTCATCTAGCCTTCTCAACCACCAAAACCCAAGATTTCTATTTTGGGCACATCTCAACCATCATCTCTAGGGGAAATTCCTCCTAACCTCTCTAGTCCACATGATGTTTAGTATAAGTGACGTGTTGACTACTTAACATATTCTATCATGCCTCCTAATCTCTCTAGCAATAGATGACGGGTTTTTATTAAGATTAATACTTGATACACCATGCTAGGGGGTCTTCTATACAAATGAGGTCTTGATGGCCTCCTTCTTCGATGCCTAACAACCACTGAGACTTCCCATGTCATCAAACAAGTCCATGATGGGATTTGTGGGGGACATTTCAGTGGTAACTCGCTTGCCAAGCACATCCTCTACCCAGGCTATTATTGGCCCACACTTAACCAAGACTACAGTAATTATGTTTAGCATTGTATCAAATGCCAACAACATACCAACCAACTTCACATCCAACATCGACCAAAACATGCCTACAACAAAAATCTGAAAGAGTGAGATTTCAAAATTAGAGATCTCGTCCTTAAATAAAACCAACACATGACCAATATGGAAAGAAGCAAATGGGGCAAGTTTGCTCCTAATTGACTAAGACCTTACATGATAACACATAAGTATGGATCAGGCATTTATCATTTGTCTTCTCTCGAAAGCTGGCCAGAACCTGAGCCCCTTAATGCCTTACATCTACAACCATTATACTATTAATCAAGTAATCATTCACTTGATGTTTAACTTGAGCTCATCCCTTGATAAACCCCCATCATCCTCATTCCTATTCCTTTCAACCCTTTTTCCCTAAAAACATTAGTCAACCCTTTTGTAAAGCATGAATTCTTTGTCCTAATAAAATGGAAACCCCTAAACCTCTATAGTCTCATCCATGACTAAAAGTCCAGTCAAAAAAAAAAAACACATACAACTGGGATGCCTAACAAAAGGTCATAAACTATAAATGTAGACTGCTCCCTCGAAGGATAGTTGTTCAAAGACATCCAAACATACAAAGCAAGATATAGACCACTCCCTCAAAGGATGGCTATGCCTAAATTTTGCTACATAAACAACACCCTCTCAGAAGCTTCTCGCATCGATCAGCTTCAACATGACCATAACACAAAATAACATCCCCAAGTAGACTTCTCACATTGATCAGTTTGCCAAAAAAAAATTGACTGACAAACTATTAAGTCATGGACTTGTCTATAGTCATTCTCAGGGTCACCTATAAAAGGGGCAAAGTTATATCTGCTAAAAAGGGTTACGCTATCCTCACATATAACATAATAAAACCTATTACCCCAACATACTCAAGGGATTTTGAGCTCACTTAATGTCAAGTGATTCGACTACTTCTCTAACATAAATCAATGGTCAATGACGCAATGCATGAATGGGGCTTTTGTTTACAAAAACCTTATCTATGCTATCATTATGGTCCTTGTCAATAAAAGAGCAATGCGCCTCTCACTTCTTACATCTTCATCACATACAACCAAAGCAAACCAAAACATTTTTCCAACCACTAACATAACGTCATAATTTATTTAATACAAATACAAATTTGTGTTATATGAACTATCATAGCCCATTCACATAAATTTCTATGGAAAACAATACACATGGAAACTATCAACCAAACACAATTTATGTCAAGCATATACCATCACCAATATGGAAACTGACTGTAACATCATCATACTCATTTCATTTTTAGCATACACCATCACCAATATGGAAAATTGCTAGGGATGAAAAACCATATAACCAATGTTACAGAATACACCATCACATAATATGGAAAAGGCTATAACATCATCATACTCATTTCATTTTTGGCATACACCATCACTAATATGGAAAATTGCTAGGGATAAAAAACCACATAACCAATGTTACAGAATACACCATCACATAATATGGAAAAGGTTGTAACATCATCATACACTCATCATTTCAAGCATGTACCATTGCACATATGGGAAATGCTAGAAACATTAAACTCCAACATCGACCAAAACAACCTATCAACCTCTTTAACTCTTCTTCCCTTTTGGGAAGAACTACATTGGCCTGAGGCCCTTACAATAAGGGCTATGTAGGCACCACTTCTCATGGGGCACATCGGAGATCACATACATCTCCCTAACCACAACAAACAACACTTGAGATCACTTATATCTCAACTTGACCCAACCAACGACCTTGGAGATCATGACTATCTCCTCAGACCATGACCACTTTCGAGACAACTTTGCCTTGGTTGTTTTGATTATATATATGCTACCTCAAGAATAGTTAGCAAATTGTATGCACCCCACATTATGACCCTCACACCTATTTTCAGATCACACCCAAGTTGATCCCCGATATTTGTGACATTTTTGTGTTTTCTAGGAGCACTTCCTAGCCCAGATACTTGGAACATGATGACCATTGGAGCTACAGTTTTGATCATTTAACCCAATCAGCTACGACTAAAAGCTGGGGACCAGTTACTTTGATTTTAGCACTCCTCGACCTTGCTTGTGACAATTTGACCTGCCTATCATGTGAAGTGGTATACGTGCAATCTCAACTATTACAACATTCACAGTTCAACTTCACCATACCCATCCACTAATTATCAAATCGGCACCTGATATCAGGTTATCTTCCCTTAACTCCTGCTTTGAGGGGGAATACCTCATCCCATACCTGGGGCAACTTACTCCTATTTTTGTCTTGCAGTTTGTCAGAATAACCAACAAGACAAAAAGGGGAAAATGCAGACACCAAAATTGTGTCAACTCCCCTTGGTCCCTTACACACCTTATTAATTTAAAATAGATTACTTATTTTAAATTAATGGCATCACCTAGACACTTCACCTTGGACACATCACCCTAAGACCATTTCCTACCCTATGAGTCACCCTAGGACTAAGTCATCCAAATCTTAACTACCTAAGACTTATTCTCACTCCTTATTTATTCCCTAACTAACTCTCATGCCTAATAAACATGTCCTTTGACCATTCTCCAATGGCAAATACACTTAGCAGATGTAAAATAGGCAAAGGGATAAAAATAGCCCTTTTACCAATTCTCTGGCTGCCGACGTCGATCAACTGTCAGCCGACGCCGGTGGGATTGCCGATGTCAGTTACTTAAACTAGGTTATAACCTTGGCTCGGGCTCCCTCACTCCTCTCTCTCTGGTCCCCAGACTCTGAGACATCGACACACACACTCTGAGACCAAGCATCATAATTTGACTAACGCTTCCCTGGCCACAGAAACTCTACACAAGTCACTCCAGATTGGATTGGAACATTGTACGAGGACCTCAACATCAGCCACAATAGGAATAAGCATTCTAACACCTCTGGTTCTTTATCGGATAAGAGCTAAGTATTATTCTATCTCATTTCAATAATTTAGAATACATTAGTAATTAGTTTCTATTTACTATTTCTAAATACTATCAACTAGACCCAACTTCTTCTGTGGAAAGGTTGAAAAGCCTTCCTCCTATTCTCATCCCCTTTTTACACCTACCCTCTACCTTTGCCCCTTCTCAGACCCTATTCACTATCTTGCATACCTGTATAGACCTTTAAACTTCTAGACTCCTTCCAGACTCCTTTGTCGACCACAGACATAACTCTGAAACCTGTCCAAGGCCCATTGCCCCTATCGACATCGACATCATAACCGACATTAGCACCACTGACCAACCAAAAATGGTAGGACTACTAACATCAGTGACTATGTTAGACTGATTGTAAAGAATAGGTATGTGTTATCTTTATTTCTCTTTCTTAGTCTTTCACCATTTCTTTTTATACAACATTCTTTTTGTCAAATAGTGGACTGTCATCCCTTAAGGAAGTCTTTGCGCTTCTGGGACTGAGCATATAACTTGGCAGTCCACCATATCTTTGTCTAACATTTTCTTTGTTTGAGTTTGTTTCTCTCTATAGGTGTTTCCTCCACAGCCAAAGAGGAGCTCCTAGAATGCTTGGATATGGTGCACAGCTTAATTTGGGTAACATCAAACCCCTGACCCTTAACCTTTAGTTTCTTCTTATTCTGAATGTAAATAGCAAAAACGTAGAGAAACACCTTCTTGATTGAATCTCCATGAGTATCCTTTTCTTTCTCTCTGAAACTATTATCTCTTTTTCAACATTCTAATTTCTTATGACCATAATCATTTGAAACACTGCATATGCAAGAATCATTCTGATAGCCTCAAACCATAATACTGATGCAAAATTTTCTTCAAAAATATATTCCATCAAAAGATATACAAATTAATCTATCAAATTACTTTCTTTTCATGAAAAATATCAAGACCCAATAGCATCCACCATGATTCAATTTTTAAAAGTGTCTCCTTGAAGCCTAGAAGAGACACCCCACACAATAGGGTTCTAGAAATAAATCTCAGGAGATTCCCACATCTCCTCTATTTCTTTCTTGATCTTCTTGTGTTTTTCTTTTAAAATCCGTTTAAGCATGTCTAACCTTTTTTACCTACTAACCTTATCATTTATGATGTTTTTCTTTTTCTCAAATTTTGCAACTATCTTATCTTGACAAATCTCATGCTCAAATGTAACAAGAGATTCTACACAATCCTTCCTATATGATTCTTTATCTACTATAACAAGTAATTCATTTTCATTCTTGAACTCAACTTGATCAACCTTTACTATTTTAGGTCTCCAAACCTAAATTTGTCTTTTCTCATATTTTCTAGGGTCTCTGTAACCTTTGACATACTTTGAATATCTATTTACTTTATTTTGGCATAATCTAGCAATATGGCCAACCTCATGACAACAGAAGAAAACAATATTTCTCATACCTTTTTCTTGAATGTGACTGAGATATCCCTTTGACTGATTGTTTCTCCTCATACAATCTCTTGCCCTATGACCAAATGATGACAAACAAAACAATGGCCATGAAAAGAATTTGAAAACTTGAAAGCATTGGGGTGCCTAATTGGCTTCTTTGATTTGCTTACAAAACCTACATCCTTCTTTCCTTGGACCAATATTTTATGATCTTCTCAACCTTTATTATAAGCTTCTCATGATTATCCTTTAAAGAACCTAACTCATCCTTCAGATGATTACACTCTTCTTCTTTTGATGTTAAAATTGAAGTTGCAACCTCTAATTGATTCTTAAGATCCTGAATAAATATCTTATTTTCTTTTACTTCTATAGCCAACTTAGAATCCAAGATACACACCTTTTCCTTAAAAGCTTCAACCACATATTTCAATTCTTGATTTTCCTTCTTTAGTTACTTGGCCATCTGTGCTTTTCCTTTGATATACCTTCAAGCTGTTAAACCCTTTCTGAAGGAACCTACTTTGATACCAATTGTTAAGCATGGAATATACTGAGAGGGGGTGAATTAGTATATTATATATCTTATAAATCTTTCCTTTAACCAAATTCCACTTAATCAAACATTCAAGATATGCAATAAAACTCAAACAATAAACATCACACAAGACAGAGAGAGACACCAGATATAACGTGGAAACCCAATGTGGGAAAAACCATGGAGAATCAATCTCAAATATATTCATGAGAACAACCCCACAAGAGCACCATACCCCTTTGCCAAGTACAAACCTCATCTAAAATTCATGAGCACCAACCCATAGGAGCTTCAAACCCCTTTGCCGAGCACCAACCCAACATCTATTCATGAGCACCAACCCACAGGAGCACCAACCCCTTTGTCGAGCGCCAACCCAACAAAAATTCATGAGCACCAACCCATAGGAGCACCAACCCCTTTGCCAAACACCAACTCAACAACAATTCATGAGCACCAACCCACAGGAGCACTAACCCCTTTGTGTATACCACAAACCTATCTCTCAATGTTGCTATCTCAACAAATGATAGATCAATACAACATCTCCTTCCTCTCTCTCTCTCACCTTTGCTCTTCTAAGCTAGATATAAAAAATAAAAATCATATTCATCTCTCACAATTGCTCTTCTAAGCTAGATATTACAATATCAAATCAACCTCACACTTTATTATTACAAATGGCTACTCAAGCATTTATTTATAGCTTTCCAAATGACCTTTGGCCTTCCCCCTTTGTGATCTTTCAATTCTCATGGAAAATGGTGCCAATCTTGGATGACCCTTCATATCCAAGCATTTGAAAAGTCATGTGGTGACCCTTCATGACCAAAAACGTCCTTCCCACTTTTCTCCTTATCTTTGGTGACTTTTCGTATTCCTTTAAGTGTCCCTTCATGAGAAATTTGCCCTTACTCTTTTGTCTTCACTTAGTGACTTTTGGTATTCCCCAAGATTACTCTTCATGGGAAAATTCGTCCCATCCTTCTTTTGTCTTTATCCCATGGCTCTTTGACTTCTCCATGGGCCCTTATTTTGTCTCATATGCAAAATATATTCATTAATATTAAATAAATATTTACTCATATTAGCCAAGATATATTTATTACCAACAACATTAAATGTAATGGGGCCTTTATCACCAATAATATTAAATCTTTGACATCAATGAAAATATTTACAATTAAAGAGAAAGGAGGCCAACACAACATTCATGTAGTAGAACACTCTCCTAGTGAAACCTTTTTGGAAGTGATAGGAGACAATAAAATTTAGAACTCAATATCTTCTAGTGAAACTTTTTTAGAAGTGCTAGAAGACAATCAAAGTCAAAAGTCAACATTTCTTAGTGAAACCTTCTCAGAGGCACTACAAGACAATCAAGGCAACTTCATTGGTGAATACCTTATTGAAGCACCAATCATTGAGCACAAAAGTTCTTCACTGCTTGATGAAGACAAAATCAAAGATCAAATCAAAATAGCTTCCTATCTACAACTTAATTAGATGGTAACTACTCTTAAGATCAAACAATAGAAAAATCTAGTGGTCCTATCAAGAGAACAAGTCTTCAACCCCACCACAACTAAAGTTATGTTGAATCTGGCATCAAAAACATTACGTGTGACTAAAATTCTTTATATTCATTTGTTTCCTAACCATTCCATATTCCATTATCATCTATCATTCCATTTTGTAATAAAACCTACCATCCATTATTTGTCCCTATTTACCATCCATGGATGTACTTTCCTTTACAAAGGCTACAAAGATACCTTGTTTCAATGTTTGAAAGAATCAAAATCAATGACCAATGAAGATTAAAAAAGAATTCTTGACAATAAAATTTTTAGGTAGTTTTTCAATAGAGAAACTATTTAGATGAGTTGTGGGCTAGAAATTAACATGATCAAGTATTCTGTTTGTATCATTTATTGATTAGGATGTACATCTCTCCATCAATAGGAATAATAGAATCAAAAACCACACCCAAGCCAAAAACATGTACGATGCCATTTCATTTCTAGGCCATTACCATTGTTACATATCCATTTGCCATTATCACTGATCTTTCCATTCATACCATCACTTGGGGGAAACCCTCTTACCATTTTATCTAATCTATATAGACCATCACTATCTATAGTAATACCATATCATCCTATCATTCCATTCCTATCTAGATGAAAGCCTATTTTTAGTCATCTTACCCAATCCTATTTTGATCTTGGTTCATTTGGTTCTTGCTGCACCTTTTACGAGAAGATTCCAATCAAGTTTCAAAAATCAATCCAATCTATGTTTCAATGATAGTCTATGAAAGTAGTGTGACAGTTGATCTGGCAAGATATCTTTTATCCTATCAAGTTTATTTATGTGAGGCTGATTATAACTACCTATGACAAAATTAGTGTTTCACTAGTCTTGCTACTAGTTATAACTATCTATGAAAAAATTAGTATCATTGACCTATGCCATTATATCCTAGTTATAACTACCTATGGTAAAACTAGGGGTAACACTTATTTATCATGTATTACCATATCACCTTTCCATTACTGTATTCATTTGACTAGCTATTTGCTAGATTTGAGAACTTGTTGGGACTTGGTTTTTCCCTACCTTTTATGTGGATGGACATACTATGACATGAGGTCATTTTAAGACTATGTGGGTCATGTTCAATTCATGTTGAGGTCACCTTAGTCCCCTTTTCCATATTCTCTCACCATTTTTTGAGTAGGTATATTTTCATTCTTTAATGAGTTAAAATATCTCAAAATGCTAAAAACATTCATAAAATTTCAAAAAATCCAAAAATATTTGTCCTGTCTAAGCTTAGTCAGTTATTCATGATCTGCCTTATTTTGGCATGGTCATTGTTAGGGTTCTCTCTTTTGATTTTGTTTTTAGGATTTTTATTTGTTTATTTATTTTAGGTTGTTTATTTGTTTGTTTTTTGGGCTTTTTTTTCATTTTTTCACTTCCCTGTTTGTTTGCTTTCAACATTGTTGCCTTGACTCAGTCTATATGTGTTCATTGGGTGAGACATTAAGTACATTATTTTTAAGTCCATCCATATTCATCCATTAATAATCTCATCATGGTTTTTATCATTGGTGCATTGTTTTTGAGTGTTTATTGGATCAGGTATCAATTCTTATGCATTTTTGGCCAAGTCTTCATGGTGTTCTATCATGATTCCTACCATCACATGCTATATAAAAAATTATCTTCAATAAGGTCTACAATTAATGGAGCTATATAAGTTTCTCTTTGGATCCTTGTAAAATCCTCCCACCCACCTTGATCAATGTAACTCATTTGACCATTCTAGTTGTATCATTGCTAATCAGGATGAGCATCTCCTCATTGGTAGGTACAACTGAATCATTTCTAATGATCAATATTATTTTTATATTCATATATTTCATCACTTTATCCCATTCATATTTAATATATATTCTAGGTTATATCCTTGAGTTATGATTTGAAATCAGCCCTAATTAGGGCACAATCATCTTTAGCCAATCTAGGTCCTCTTAATGATTATAACCACATATAGGAAAATCATTATTTTGAATTTTATTCTTGATTATAACTGCCTTGGGTAAATCAATAAACTTTTTAAATCAATTCATGTAATTATTTTATCATTTGGATTAATCTCAACCATGGGCTAATTCCACATTTCTTCTTGCTTTTTTTTGAGGGACTGTCCATCAACAAATATTATGGCCACTTCCTCGAGGGGGCATAATCATAGGCTTCCCAAAACCATTTGTAGCTTTGTTCTTCAACCATCATCTTATTTTTTGCATATAGTCCATTTATCATTCTTTGAGAGGAAATTTATATGCCTATGGTTTGAAGCATCTTCCTAAATAGGTGCAAACTATAGACACCTAAAACTGGCCACTGATAACCCCCAATCAAGATTTTGACCAATTTCAACCCAAAATGCATAATTTGGCCTAAAAACACTAAAACATGCTAAATGATATGAAACTAACATATTCAAATTTTTATTTTGGCCATGGTATCACTAAATGGGGTAATGCAATTTATGGGCCAACGAATTTTGATCAGATCATTCTGAATCAAAATGCCAATATTACACCTAGGTGCTCTAGATTACTCTTTCCTATCAAATATTTTTCACAAGACATATGACTTTGTTATTTGTTTCTGTTAACATCCCAAATGGTAATATGGTTCTAACTCATCTGACATCACATTCCAATTCCAATCCAGTCAAATTTTGGACCAATAACAAGGTATTCTGATCAATTTGAGTAATTTGTGCACAAAGTGCTTAAACATGCTTAAGAGATAAATAACCCAAATCAAGGTATAATTAATAATTCCATGGAAACTTGTTGAATACTTGATTTTATAAATGAATATTTAATATCTTCATCATCAATTGACCTCATTACTTGGGAAGACATCTCTAGGCCATAAATGCCACAAATATCTGGATTCATGCCCTCCATGCCTCATAAATGCCTTCCATGATACCCTTCATGCCTCTTAATTTCCAATTATTCAAATTTCATGATGATTATAATTAAAAATTAAATTCCAAAAATTGAATTAATCCTCAACCACACATCTCAATATCAGGATGGATAGTTTAAGTTGATTCTAGACATTCTCAAAAATCTATAAATAGAGAGGCCAAGAACATCATTTCTAAACTATTTTGGTGAAAAGTTATAATGAATAAATATATTCAATAAGCCATTTCAATTAGTGTTACAAATAAAAATTTATTCCAATCCAAGCCAAGCCATAATCCAAAGGTGCCAAGGAGAGATGGAGGTAGCCAAGCTTCCATTACCAAGGACTTCATGAGCACAAGCCGAGCAAGCCACTACAATGAGAATTTTGGAGCATCCAAGGATGGTAAAATAAGGTTTTTTTTTTCATTTTATTTGTGTTTTTTATTCATGTTTGTTAACTAATCTCTCCCTAGTTTCTAAGCCTAAAGGTGTCATGCTAGTTTGTGTGTTTCTTTCATTTTGTTTTCATTTTGGAACTAACATGATACTAACCATCCTCTCTTGAGTCAAATTCGTAGATTCACACTAGGTGGATAGGGATTAAAGGTCAAAACAAAAAAGTGATGAAAAATTATTCTACCATGGAAAATATCAATCCATAAAAACACCTGAACCTATGTTTTCCACATTTGGGGACTTAGAGCCCAAAATGGAGATGACCTTTCTTGAACTTAAGACTTGATTGTATATCATCATAGGTATTCATGGCATGAAAATCATGGATCTTGGTGAATTTTAATGATCAAAATTTATTCCACCATGTACTCTAATATCTCTCACCTCTGTACAACTCTTGAACCAAGCATAAACTGACTGAAGGTGCCAAGGCAACAAACAAGGGAAAGATGAGAAATTTGGCCTTAAAAGAGTAATAATTGAACTTATCATAGGGTAATTAAAGGAAATATATTTTAAAACATGTAATTAAATTATATTATTACCACCATGAATCTCCCTATATGTTAGAAAACATAGGTCTTGCACCCATCTTTTCAACTTTAAGAAACAACACCATTTGAAATCTCCTTTTAAGACAATGAAAATTGAAGTGTTAGATGTTGGAAATATGATGTATATATCTTTATTATAGCCTAAAAACACCCCATAAAGGTCAAATAGCTCCACAGACCTCTGAAATTAGAAATAGATGCATAAATATACCCCTCTTGAATGTACTTATATAAAAGGTTGCCTAGATTGTTAACCATTGTTCATAAAGGAGGAGGAACTAAAAAAAGTTAATATTATTAAAATGAACTAAAATAAAATTAAAATCCACCTGTAGAAGCAATTCTCTCAACTCCACATGTACCTTCCATCCCAAGTGCTTTAAGTTGACCTTCCTTTGCATGCCAAGAGAAAATGGAAGAAAAATGAGTTGAAGATGCATTTTTTTGCATTATCCTTGAAATTAAAATGTGTAAATGGGAGTGGGAAGGTTAAGATACACCCCACACACATTTTTAGCTAAATATCAGATCATGGGGACCATACAAGTGCCCCAAAAGTCCTATAAACAAGGAGAAACTCCCATTTTTTGACTATAACTAAATCTTGGATTGTCACACACCTAAATATAACATTATATGACCTTTCCCACGTTAACCACATCTTGGTGACAAGTTTATCACTTTATCCATCCATACAAGTCCTCTTTCTTAACTCAAAAGTGGGCCCATAAGGCATTTTTTGCATATTAAATATGGTAAATATAATTAGATGACTTATAAAGATCCTAAATCACATTAAAAAACATATTAGAACTAGGAAAACATATTTTATGACTTTGACTAAGTTTGACCTTATTTGACTAGGGTTGACTTTCATTAACTTGACTAGTACAAAGGGCTAGACTTTGGACCAAGGCTAGGCTAGGGATAAGTGAACATCTAGATCAAAATGAAATCTCTATAGGACATGGATAAACTTATAAAAAGTTTAAAAATGTAGGTGTTGAATCAAATTTGATCAATGGTCAAATTTAGTCAATAGTAAATTTGGTAATGAATCACATGATACTCATAGAAGGTTTTGATCAATAAATTATTGATAGAAATTGAGATATAGAAAACTTTCAAGAATATATATCAACAAAATCCAATGAAATCTCTAGATTCATTTATGTTATTAAATAATTTTCATGTCAAAGTGAACCTCCTATTATAGTATTTTTTTCAAATTGCTTCTCTTTTTATAGATGCTCAACTTCTTATTTCTAATGTTGATTTAATTGATTCAAAAGTTCATCCTATTGCTCAAAATGTTTTTTTTCCATCTCAATATAATACTATTGATTTTAATGTTCCTCCTATAGCTCAACATGATTATATTAATCTTTTTTATATTGTAAGATCATTTACAAAAGGTTATACATCTAAATATGAAAACATCAAAAATTTATGTTAAAACAACCAATACCCAAGAGAACTAAGGTCTAAGAAGAAGTATGATATTACGATATAAAAAATCCACATAATTGTAGTAGTAAAAAAAAAGACTAAATAATAGGGAAACAAAGGCCATAGAACCTACTCAGAAGAGCTGGTGTCCATTAATATTCTATTAGGAGACACCTCATCATCCACATAATCCTTATTCTCCATAGGTCCCTTTTACAACTCAGGTCTTTACTAAGGAACATCTACATAGGACAAGAAACTTTCAACCTTATCAAACAACATACAAATGCTAGAATTCTTGACATAATCCACTAGTCCTCAACATCATTACATTACCAGAATCAGTAACCTTTTCAAGATGAGCCAAGATATTGTTAATATAGTCATCCACCTATTTAACATAGTCATTAATCATCATCTAATCACTATCACCTTTCACATCATCAAATATTGTAGAAACATTTATAGAAGCAGGGGTAGAAAATGAAGGATCCACCTATATAGAGCTATCCTAAGAGGAGCTAGATCCACCATGCCTCAAAAGAACCATCACCTCTTTATGAGCTAATAGCCAAGTATTAGTATTAATCTTATCAAAATTTAAAGATCCAACCCAATTAGATAAATCACATTCATCTACTTGTTCAAAAAAAACATCCTTCATCAAATCCCATTCATCTCTAGATAATTGAACCCCAGTTGTAGAGTCCTGAGTAACTCTCCAATCTAGCAATTTAGACCATTTAGGAAAGCCACCAGTGCCCAATAATAATATAGAAGAGATCTTCAACATTCTAGTTTGCAATATTTTTTAGTTGATCTTGAGGAATTTTGAGGTGCAACAAAGAAAATAATGTAGAGATAACTTCAATGTTGAAATTATTAAGAAACCTTACCTCAAACTAAAAAACATCCATGTTTCTTTATTTCCAAATAAACCAAAGGACTTTAGTAAAGAAAACCAACTATAATTTATAGAAGAACAAATGAAGCTTCCTAGGAGAACACACATAACCAAAATTAATATTGTACCAAGAGATCTCATAGCAAAATAAATAGGATAAAATTATAAGATAATGCTTCCAAATATTGGTAGCATAAGTACAATAGTAAAACACATGCTCAATAGTTTCCAACTCCCCATAAAATAAACAATAAGGCTAAAAAATTCCATATTTCAAGATACTAGACCCAACAATCAAATTATTTAACAACAAAAACCATCTAAAATAAGATTTCTTAGGTTCAAGATAAGAATCTTAATTAACATTAAATCTAAATATCCAACTATGCAATGGGTCACAAACATTCCAAGAATGGCTAAGGGTGAGGAAAGGACATTCGGGAAAAGCAAGCTTCTCATACAACATCTTAGTGTAAAAATCTTATAGAGGTGAGATGTTTAACCATTTAATACTATCCCAAAATTCATTCTCCTCATCAAAAATAGAAACAATATGAGAAGATTGAAGAACCTTAGAATGGAGTCTGAATGTAATTTTATGAGAAGAATGAATGAGATACTTGTTGGACACCTCAACCTAGGATGCCCAATCATAATGAAAGAAAATATCCCTAAAATTCCTATGGACCTTCAAGTACCAGACAAATGAAAAACATCCCTTAATCAAATTCAGAAGATGCCTATTGATATAAAAATTCCACCAAATTGATTTATACCCCTGACATTGAGCACCCAAGCCACTGAAGGTAGAAGGCACCACCATAAGGTGCTTAACCAATTCCTATTATTTCCATATAGAAGAAAAAATAGGAGATCCATCCACCTTGACAAAAAAAGAACTAGCCAATAAATCAAACATGTGTAACCCTTTCCAGTTTGGTTTACCTTTTGGGAAAGCCCTAGTGATGTTATTTTTGATCAAAAATTTCCATGGTTCATCTCCACTCAAATATCTAACAATGCATTTGACAACCAGAGAAACACCTTTAATATAGAGATTTTTCAAACCCAAACCACCAAATTTATGAAGGACACAATAAAACTTCTAATCCACCACATGTATTTTTATACTACCCCTATCATCATACCACAAAAAATATCTTAAGATTTTATGAAGCATGTTAATCTAATATTTATTAAAGATCTAGCAAGAGGCATATTAAATATTTTAATAACAAATAAATTTTTGTCACACTTGGATATGCCCATATAGAGACAAGAGATGTCGATGCCATTTAGAAATTTTATTATTGAGATTTTCATATAGCCAATCCCACATTTACTTTAAAGAGGTAACAAGAGCAAAGGGGACACCCAAATATCTAATCAAGTGGTTGGGACCTTTCCATACCCAACCAAAACTAACCAACCATTATAGAGGATTCTCATTTCAACCAATCATAAAATACTTATGAAGAGTAACTTTATAACTAAAGGCAAAGTAATAAAAATCAATCTTGGATTGAACTTGTTTCAAATTGTCCTTATTAAGATCACAAAACAAGGTAATGCCATCAACAAATAATACATCAATAAGTTTAAAGTTATCTATCAAGGAGAGGCATTTTGACTAGGGGGTAACCATAAAACTTCTTAAAATATATTACAAGGCCTCAAAAATAATGACAAACAAATAAGGTGTCAAATGAAACCTTGTCTAATAAATATTTGAAGCTCAAAAGACTGGGTAAGTTCACCATTCACTTCAATAAAATTAGAAGAGTCTCTAAAAAGAACATTGACCGTTCTAAAACATCTATCCTAAAACCTGAAAGATTTCAATATCAATTCAATAAAATGCCATTCAATCTTATCATATGCTTTTTCTAAGTCAAGAAAGATCATTCCCATATTTTGATTAGAATCTAGAGCCCACTGCATACCTTCCTAACTCAAGATAAGATTGTATAGAATATGCGTACCTTCAACAAACCCTCTCTAAGTCTCAGAAAAAATAGAGGGAAGAAAATAATAGAGCCTCTTAGCTAAAATTTTAGAAAAAAATATTATATGAGACATTGAGGAGGGTGATGGGCCTCCAATTTCTAACTTGGGTGTGATCTCCATCCTTAGGGATGAGATTGATAACCTCTCTATTAATATCAATCCCTAAAGATACTAACTTGAGGACTTTATCATACACAAAGAGACAATCTTAGGCAATCCACTCTTTATTTGCCTTGTAAAATTCAACAAGAAACCCATCAACCCTAGGTGCCTTATCATCCTTAAGAGAATCAATAACATACTTAACCTTATCCAAGGATATTTCACTATAAGAAAGTATCAATCTCTTGAGATAAGTTTATAGGGATACACTTGACACACATATCTATGCTTTTGAAAACATCAAGCTCCACACCACTAGAGAGGAAAAGATTGGAGTAAAAGGAAAAAAGACTTTTTTCATCTCCTCGAGGTCACTAGATAGGGAACCACCATAGTCAACCATTGTAATATTTTTCTTGGATCTATTGGCCTTGAGAAACTTAAAGAAAAACTTAGATCCTTTATCACCAAGTTTAAGCCAATTCAACCTAGAATGAATTCAGGATCCCCTTGAGACAAAGGCTTGATCCTGCCTAAGCTAATGTTTAAGGAATGAAAGACATTCCAAAATATTATCATTACAAGGATCATTTTGAAAAGCAAGCTCCGTAAAAATCAATTTTTATTGGACATAAAGAGCCACTTTTCTCCTCTTTTTAGATTTAAACTGACCAAATCTTCTAGCAAACTTATTGGAAAGGTCCATGTAAGAGGTCCACCCATCACTAAATCATGAGGTATTTGAAGTTGCTTTACTAATATTCCAAGAATAATAATAGATGTCTCTAAAACAAACATCCTTTAGATGATAAAAATTAAATTTATACAATCCCTTCCAGTCTGACTCCTTATCAATCTAAACATTATTCACATACTCCTCAATCTCAATTAGATAATGGTCATAAATGGTAAAAGGGAGAACCTTGACAGGGTTATAGTTGGCCTCTTTATTTACAAAAAATCCCTTATTCAAGTATAGAGTATGCCATCCTATTATTGTATTGGTTATTACATTAGGTAAGCCAAATACCTTTACTTTGACTTTTAGAAAATTTTAAGGTATCAAAAAAATTGTGCATCCTTTTAAGTTTAAAGTAGAAAAAAGCTCATTTCCCTTCCAAAACAATGAATCACACCTTGTTTTCCCTCTTTTTATTCAACCATGTTAAAATTTCCCCCATAAATCCAAGGGATAACTTTTAGGTTTGAGGCTAGTGAGTTCCAAAGATCTAATCTATCTCTATAGTCATTAAGGGTATAGATATTGCATTGTCCAAAAGAATGACTATATTTTTGCATGATAATCCAAAACAACTCTTTGAAATGAAGATGAACCATGATTAAACACAAATTCAACCCATTTTAGACACACTAAGATGGAATCACCCCCTTTAAATTTAGGATGATTAGTGGAAAAATGGGGGGCCCTTAGCCAAATGAAATTAAGTATACAGTCAATTTTAAACCCCATAACTTTAATTTATTGAAGGGAAAGAAAATCAATATCCCTCTCAATTATCTAAATTTTCTAACAATGGGCTTTCACTCAGGGGACTTAAGACCCCTCATATTTCAACTGATACAATTCATAAAAAACAAAAGAAGGTGGGGGGATACTTAGGCAAAACTAAGGGCTTAGCCCCTCCTTTATTATAATAAAGCCTTTCAACGAATGGAGGGACTTTTTCCTCCTTAGAATTATGCTTTGAATCATCTTCATAACTATGAAGACCAATTTTAGGCTTGATAATTTCATCCCTAGCCACTAGGGTAGGGAACTAACCAGTGTTTGGGCTAGTTTTAAGTCTTTTAGGACCTCCTTTAATTTTACTTGGATTAATGATGTTCAAATCAATATTAACCAAAGGGGAAAGGTCCTTCAGATTACCAAGGACCATATTCTCATAAATTGTCTCAAATGAAACTTCCATGGGGGAAGCTATATCAAGGCACTCTTGCAAAATAGGGCTTACTAAGATGTTAGGGGTATATGAAACACTTTTAATGGGTTTGGATTTGATGATAATATATTCTTATGACAACATAATTTTATAAAAGGTAAGGAATTCATAATAATAAATAATACCACCACTTTAAACTAGGCATCCAAGGGCTAAAACATCAATAAGAAGGGGGTCCACCATACCCTGACTATCACCAAACATTAAATCAAAGGTAGAGAAGGGAATAATATATATATATTGATGCTACACTAAACCTAATTTCTTCAAGGGATCATCAAAGATGGTCTACCCATAAAAATTATCTAATTTCTTACAACTCAAGCTAGAAAGGGATGCGCTACCTTTGTCAAATTTGAGGTTAAAACATGGATTATCCCTCATTATGACATTCTCTAAAAATTTAGGAGAATGAATACTGGGATAAGTTATTTTAGGGATAAGAGTGTTCTTCTATAAAATTATTTTTATTCATATTCACATCCTTATTGATAAATGAGTAATTTTTCTTGAGATGACCATATTTTTTACAAGAAAACAAACATTAAGGCAACCCATTCCCTTAACAAGATCACAAGAAAGTATATCATTTAAGATAAAATACTAGAGTTTTAAGAAAAATATCCATAGGTTTTAGAGAGATAAAGACTGAAACATTTATATGCGTTAGTGATCTCCTAGTGTCCTCCATTCTTAAGACATATCCTAGGGGATTGAGGGATTAAGGTTAAAAATTCCAAAGTTGGATAGGAAAATTTTAAATATCAACCCACCATGGATCTATTTTAAAGGATAAATCATCATAATCAACTAATGGGTTCCTCAAGATGGATGTAAACAATGACTGGCCAAAATTTTAGAGGGGTTCAGTGATGACTCTTCTTTACATGTTTGAATTTTAAAAAAGAACCATAAAAACCCCTTTCTTAAACATTATGTAAAAAGTAACATAAATACTCATTTTTTCCCCTACAATTAATTAATCCAATTAAGGGTAATAAATTTTTGTGTAGGCACACAAATAAAATCCCAATATTCTTGAGTTGAGTTTTTTCTAACTACAAATCTAGAGCCATCGACTCATTAGGGCACAGAGAAATGGTCTTTCCTAGGCAAAGAAGCTTACCAATTTCTATTGAGTGATAATCGTCGAGGCTAGAACTTCCTAGTTCTCCACTAAAGATGACAAAAAGGGCTCCATCAGAAGGTTTCATGTTTCTTCCTACTGTAGAACTTTGTTAAATAATTTCTTGCCTGAATCTAGTTTATCCTCTTTTTTGACCTAAATCATCTATAAGGTTCTCCATAGGGAAATATTTATTATTTTTTTAGGCACTTGAGGGGTCATTAATGTTACTATCCTTAAAAAAACATCTAATATGTGTAATGGAATTTCTCTCAACCACCTCCATACACACTTACAATGAATGCAGAGAAGTAAGTTTTACCAAAGATAAAAACACATAGACCAAGGAAATTTAGACCAATGACCCAAATAAGAAATAAATAAATAAACAAAGAAAATTAAACCCATCAAATATAAGTCATGAGAATAAGGTTACCCAACAAGATTAAAATCAAAGGAAATTCAAAATACCAAGGTAGTAAAGATGGTTAAGGATGCAAATTGGCAATAACGAGGGCTTAAAGCTTAAAAATGTAGGAAGACTATTCATCTTCCACTTGCAGAACTCCAATACACATCCATGATTATATTACTTATGAACTCTATGTGCTTCTATTTCTTCTAATATCCCTTCTCTTTTTTAATAGCCTCATGTTTAGAGCATTCCTTTTTATTCTCAAGATGGTGTTAATCCTTCATGTTTTTAAAATTTTTATTCCAACTTATGATACTTATCCACCTAATTATTTTACAACAAATGAAATAACTACTATGATTTATAATTTGTGTGACATGCAAAATCAAATTCAAAGCCTTACCCAAGGGTCTCATAAGTCAAATAATAGGATCACTTCAAATAATAGGGTCACTTTTAAACCATTTGGCATATGAAGTGCTTGTATATCCTTTTCCAAAAAGTAAATTGTAGTCCAAAATTTGAATTTTTTAATGGAAAAGGGGATCATTCACATCACTTCAGATCCATTTATGATTCTTATTTATATTATTGTTTCATAATGAAAAACTATTGACTAAGCTATTTTCATGGATCTTAAAAGACTCTGCCCTTGATTGGATCATATTTTTATAAGTGGATTCATGCATACATTTATGAAATTAGTTGATTATTTATTAAATAAATTTAAAATCAACATTAACATGTGTATGTGTAATCACCTAGAAGTGGTATTTTCATGCTAAGATTGTTGCTTAAGATAACCTATTCCTAGCTTAGTTCTAGACCTATCCTATAGATTTTATCACACTTTTATAGCTATTATGTAGACCATAAACATCTCAAGTGAGATCAAACACAATCCCAAAACTATAGTCTCAGATCCTAACCCATAGTGCTTAGTAGTCTACTAGTTGGACACTAGCACCACATTAAGGACACTAGAGCTAGATGACTCTAATGTCCCCAATATGGTGCTAGTGTCCCTTGCCCTAACTCTCATAAATGAATATATTTTAAAATGTGTGCCCCTCATAAGGTCAAACTAAGCACATTTTATTATATTCACAAGTTACAATTCACTATATATCAATTAATGAAAAATTCCTATTCAAATAAGAAAGAAGCTGAGCAAAATCAAGGTTATTAATCCCTATTCTACCCTACTTCTGCATACTACCATGTACAACTTCCTTAATCATATATTTCAAAGATTTTAAATATCAAGCAACTTAAGGCATTCAATACCATTATCATTATAGCATTTACTTGCACTTTCACCAAACATTAGGTGGTACAACTACATTTAGTTCGATCCCTATTTGAAGTATTAGTATGTAGGCAACTCTATTCAAAGTAGGGTGTTGAGGATGTCCTACCTATCCTAATAATGAACACATAATTTTATCTCATTCCATACTTTTAATGAGGATTAGAGTTTGTATGTTAAATCAAATATTATATGCACAATATAAAGTTCCAAATTTCATGCATGTAGGAACAAAATCCAAAAACATAAGCACAAGTGCTCTTAAAAAATAAGAACAATCCTATAAAGAGGAAGCTATCATCATTTTTAGGACACTAGAGCCACATGACACTACTATTTAGGTGCGACACAATTGTATAGTGAAGAATCTAACCTAGAGACCTTATTGATGACACTCAGACCTATTCATACCCCATTTGTTAGCACCCAAATCTTACATGATAGTTATTTTCTAGATAAGTCACTATTTTCACATATTTATTACTATTTTATAGAGTCAAAGCAAGCCAAAATATATAACAAATCAATGGTCATTTATTGCATATTATTTCAATGATTTAGACAACTCATCCCTTTAATATAACTTAGTATTTACATTAGTAAAACCCTAAAAGGTTAAAATATTTGGTGAACCTAACTTACTTTGAATATTGGTTCAAACCCTAGTTTGCATTCTCCAAATTTTTGTGCAATAAATTAAGGCTACATACTTTTTATTTTCTAATTTTTTGGCATAACTTATCTCATTAAATTAATTTAATATTAGGGTTTCAATTTATTTAAATACAATTTATATTTTTGTAAAGAAACCCTATTCAAAAAATCTTAACCCTAGACACACTTAGGGTTTGTATCATTTTTCTATTCATAATCAGAGTTTTAGTTTTAAAATATCAAATTTTCTTCCATATTTATTTTTTCCAATATTTCTTATATTAACTTTATTTAAAGGTTCAAAATATACAAAACTTATTTTCCTGCCTTTCTAACTATAATGGAGAATGTACCAATAGATTTGATGAAATTGATAAGCAACAATTAAAAGATTTTGTGTCCAAATATATAGATACACAAGATGACTTCATCAATATTCTTTAGGAAGAATTTAAAAAATAATAATGGTCAATCTTCAACTCCCCTAGTTAATAGTAGTGTTACACCTCAAGTGGGGCCAACTCAACCAACTCAGTGATCATAACCTAAAATTGTAATTCAACAACCATTAATGAAAGTAACACCACTTATGACTAGTTCCTCCACTCTAGATGTACAATCCATTATACATGGCATTTATACTCTATAGTCTAATATATTAAATCTCAAGAAGGGAGCCACTAGGCCATCACATGCCTTGGATTCTAACATTATTTTACATACACCTTTGGCGCATCACATAGTGATAACTCTCTTGCCATAAAAGTTTGTGGCACCTAAGATTACATTATATGATGGGAAGGGTGACCTAGATCATCATCTTAGATCTTTTCACACAACATGCTTGAATTATGTGTCTAATGATTGGCTTCTCATGAAGTTATTTCCATGCAATGTAAAGGATTATGCCCTAAAATGGTTCTATGATTTACCAAGTCAATCTATAATGACATTCTATCCTTTAGCTGACATGTTTCTAGTGAATTTATTCATTAGTATCAGTGATAAGATATTATATACATAAGTGGCATAGTTAAAACAAAAGTTGAATAAGCCTATCATAGATTATGTCTTACAATACAAGATAATATTATCTAAATTGACTTGCCCCATGGTAGACAGAGAGATCCAAGACATATTTAAACAAAGTCTCCTACCAAAATTACACAAAACTATCATGTTTAAGAAGTTTCCTACATTTACTGACTTGTTCCACAAAGCCAAAGAAAGAGAAGTTAAGCTCTTATCAATGGGAAAACTCAAGTATATAAATTGATAAAAATCAACTATTAAGAGTTTAAAAAAGACTCTATACAAGGTGATGGATAAAAAAACAAAAGTGATCAAAAGACCACAGTCAACGTAGTTTCCAAGCCATCTCTTAGATTGGTTTTATCTGCTCCTCAGTACAGAGTCTTCACTAGCATTCTAGAGTCACTAGTACAAGTTTATGATAGCTCTTAGAATGCAATGTACTATCTCTCCCTCATATTAAAGAGGTTGATATGAAACAACCTATTTCAAATAAATAAGACTCTAATGTATTCTATGAGTATCATATGGCACCAGGCCACACAATAAATAGATGCATCAACCTAAAGTAGAAGACACAAGATCTAATTGAGGATAATATTATTGATGTGTAACACACCCATAGAGGCACCAAACATGCATCACAAAGGCTAAGAAACTAAATATATTTTTAGATCCATTCCCAAAGCATATAATGAAAGAGGCATGGGGCACATTAGGTGTTCACTATACATATCAGATGCATCCATAAAAAACTTCGTATTACATAATTATAGAGGAGGCACATCCATTACATAAAATTATTATCATGTACAATACTACATTGCCACCTAGACTAATTATCACATTATTAGATCAAGGAATTGTGGATGATGACACAAATTTAAATTTAATCTTTATACAAGCATATATAGATCATCATCCTATCTAGAGTGTTATGATTGATAATGGGTCAAGCATTAGCATGTGCACTATGATACTCTTACATCATTTAGGCTACACATAGTAGGATATATTCCCCATAGATAAAATCATTAGTGGTTTTAGTGGATATGTTCAAAGCTTTAATGAGGAGATTGTGATTTTATTATAGGTTGGACCAACACATATAGACACTCAGTTCCTAGTAGTACCTAGTGCATGTGTCTTTGATATATTATTAGGCAAGCCATGGTTACAATAGATTTGAACCATTGATGCCTAAAATACTACATGAAAATTAGGTGGTTAAATTTGAGAGTGTCCCATATGAGTATCATCTAACCATCACATAAGTAGTTCTATCATAGTTACCAATTATAGTTCTAGAATAGTCACCAATTATAGTTCCAACACCATTACTAGATATTACATGGTTATTTGTTATAGTTAAGAGTATAATTATTATACATACATCACATAATTTAGTATATCCACCAATTCAAGTGAGGTATACTCATACAATATTGACATGTAAGCATACTCTCCCATGAAGACCATTATTAGAGAGACACCTACATCAAAGATATGTCATAGATTTTAGAGGACCTTCTTCTACTCAATTTCTGCTAAGATCAATATTACTGGGCTCTAAGGGTTCTTAACACAAGGAACCTATGTCACCTACAACTTTTTATTCTATCGGATGGGTTGCTAAAACCCCTAAAATTCACAAGGCATCATAGTTAGTGCCATAAATTCATAACATCACTACACATGAAAATTCACACATAGATTACTCTTCATAAAAATTTATGGCATCATAGTTACCCTTTCACATAGCATGCATAATCATAGTTCCATTATTTGACATAGGTCATAGTGATAGTGAGTCTCCCATGAGACTCATTGGTTAATATGGTTCCTACTCCTTGTACATACTTCACTCTCACTCTTTGTATACATTTTATTTTCATTTACTTGTACATACCTTATTTACAAAAAATAAAAAAATAATATAACATTTCAAAACATAAAAACATTCAAATATTACTCAAAAAATACAAAATTTCTGGGTTTTATGCATTTCTACATTTACATTTCTTAAACTTTTTAGACACTAAATAGGCTATCTATCTTAGTATAATTAGTTTTATCACACATACATGCTTCACTTGTTCTTATTGAGTGCTTGTAGATTACAAACAATACTCTGATCCACTACACTGATCAAGATTTACTATCATCTATGCACTAGGGGCATATACACCAATCCAAGTTTATTCACTTGATACATCTTCCTACCTAGGGGCATCTTATACACATTTTCTATTATTAGGTTTTATCCTTACATTCTATTCATTCTAGTTTATGCATTGATATATCTTGATATTGATCATTGCTACTCATGTTCAAATTTTTTAATGATTATCATGATTTAAGACTTAGAATATGTACATCCTAACATTTACATAGATTTATACTATGCAGTTATACATGCTTTCATATTTATATTTCCTAGTTTAGACATGATTGTGTTTCTTATATTTTAAGGCTTTTGAATATGCCATTGTTCTTTGGACCGACACCAATTATATGTATGTATGACTTAGAATGTGCCCATTTCCTTTGTGTGTGTTTTATTGATTGTATAACATACATTTAAACACATCCTTCTATGTGTCTCTAATCCAAATTACTTGCTACTTGTGTATGTGGACATTTGAACATGTCCTTATATGTCTTCTATTCTCAGATTTAGTGACATGTGTCCATGTCCTTTATGTATGGCCCATTGTCTTACTTGTGTGTGCCTCATGTGTTTTGTATGTATGATTTCTTTTATGTGTCCTCACCATGACACTTGTCTTTGATTATTACACACACTAGTTTTCAATTCCATGAGGGACCTCATGCATCTACCCTTCCCAGTTGGGTGTCATGATGGACATCATGCTCCAACCCCCTAGGTAGCTACTCATATTTATTTCTATACACATTGATTAAATCTATCTTGACATCCTTATGTAATGATAGATACAAAACATATCTTATATTACATACTCATGTTTAGATTTTTTTATGTTTGCATATTGTATTGGAATATCACATAGTTAACATACATGCTCTAGCTAACACATTTTTAAGAGCTATTTTATTTTGAGGATAGTTATTTCATAGGTCAATAACTACCCTAAAAAGAGGGGGCATTCACAAGGGTTTTTCATAGAGATCAAGATCCTACATTGTTATTCATATATCATTTTCAACACATAGGCTCAGTTTCAAAAATCAGACACATGTCAAACACAAGAAAAAATAGAGATTGAAAAATTAGTTTAGTTATCTAGATTTTATACTAGACACACATTAGAAAATAGACTAGGATACTATTTCTATAAGATTATACTTTATATTACATGACACTATAGAGTATCCCTAGTTTTAGGGTAGTTCAAATTAATTAGAATAGTACATGAAGAATACATATTTGCACAAATATAGCTACAAGTTTGATAATTATGTTCACATTTTTCTCAGATACACTCACATTCAACTCAAATTCATACCAATTTCTTAGATTATGGGAATCATACATGACATGATTACTCCCACATTTAGTTTAGATAAACAGATATAATTATTACATAGTCCAGAATTAGTATACTTAGATATCAGATTAGGGGCATATGCATGACACATAGTTTCCATATGCTTAGTTACACACAGGTTGATTAGATGGAATGATAAAATCCATGTCATTATCTACACTATATACACTCACTATCATATTTTAGGTTGCCACCAATTTCATGCCTTACAGTAGACTAGAGCTACCTCATATACCTGAGTGGATGTAGATACAACATACATAGTTAGATATACCTAGTTAAATAGTGTTATCACTTTATGTAGTTTAGATTTAGATGCATCTACTAGACATGGGTGGGAAATAATGGAATTATATCCTACTTGAGTTATTGAGCCACCTATATCAGAGGGTTATACACACTTACAATCCTATCCAAGCTATTCATAAGTCATGATCCCCCAAGTAGGGGTGGGAAATGATGGAGTCAAAACTAGATTGAGTTCTTGAGCTGTCCATATATGAGGATTGAGCAATTTATCATCTTAGTGCAAACTATTCAATGATTTAATCATTATGTACATGCAAACACATAGGTTGTCACTAGGTTCATGCATTGGTTTGTGTACCTAATTAGGTGTATTCATTCCTTTCCTTTATCATTTCTCTTTACTCTAGTTTACTTAGTTACTTCTTTATTTAAGATAGTCTTTTGCTTTGGATATCCCTTAAGGAATGATTTACGCATGTTTCATTTTAGGTTATTGATTTAGATCATTATTCACATATGTATACCTAGATTCACATACTCAAACTCAACTACATAGGTTTCACTTATTATGTAAGTCTAGGTATTCTTCTTTTTCTTTTATACTAGTCATTTTACTTTGATGCATTTCTATCATAAAGAGCAAGGGGAAATGTAATCACCTAAAAGTGGTTCTTGGATGCTAAGAGTGTTACTTGAGGCAAACTAGCTTAGACCTAGACCTATTTTAGATCCTTTATCAAACATTTCAAGTCATTTTGTAGACCACATATATCTCTAATCAGCTCAAGCATAGTCCCAAATTTATAGTCCTAGATATTAACCCATTGTACCTAGCAACCTGCTAGCTGGACATTAGCACCACATTAATGACACTAAAGCCACATGGTTCTAGTGTCCCTAATATAGTGCATGTGCTCCTTTCCCTAACTCTCTTGAATAGATATATTTTCAAATGTGTGCCTCTCCTAAGGTTAGCCTAAACACATTTTATTATGCACATAAGCTATAGATCACTATAAATACAAGACTATTAGACCTTTACTAGATGAAAAATAGATGCAAAAATACTATTCAAATAAGAAACAAGTTGAATAAAATTAAGGTTATTAATCACTATTATACCCTACTTATGCATACTACCATCTACATTTACCCTTTACCTAGATTTCAAATATTTTCATTCTCAAACACATTCAAGGTATTCAAGACCACTATCATTCTAGCATTAGCTTAAAATTACACCAAGAATTAGGTGGGAGAACTAAATCAGGCTTGATCCCTCCTAAGAGTATTGGTATGTAGTAATCTCTCTTCACAATAGGGTGTTAAGGATGTCCAGCCTATCTTACTAATGAATACACATTTTTTTCTCATACTATACTTGCAAGGAAGATTAGGGTTTGCATGCTAAATCAGATATTCTAGGCACAATACAAAGTTTCATATTTTGTGAGCACAAAAACAAAACCTAAAAACATAGGTGTAAGTGCTCCTAGAAAATAAAAATAGTCCTACAAAGAGGACACTAGTGCCATTTTAAGGACACTATAGTCACATGACATTTTTGTCTAGGTGGGGCACTCTATCTAGTGAAGAATTTGACCCAAGGACCTTATTGATGACACTCAAACATATATGTAACCTAGTTTTCATCACCTAAATATTTTGTGATAGTTATTTTCTAGATAAGTCTCTATTTACACATTTTGTTACTATTTTTAGAAATTCAAATCAAGTCAAAATCTATAAAAAAAATCAATGGTCATTTATTGCATATTATTTCATTAATTTAGACAACTCAACCCTTTAATCTAACTTCAAATTTACATTGTTTAAACCCTAAAAGGTTAAAACAATATGTAAGCCTAAAATAGGTATATAACATAAGTATCCTCTAAAATGGGAAAATGTATAATATCATTTTAGATCTAACATATGCATAATATATTGATTTATAATTTTTTCTGAAGCTATAAACAAGGGTCATGTGTGAAGGAATTTTTAAGTGATATCAAATGATAATCTACATACATAATCTCTAAAGAGATATAAGGTGAAATACCTTACTAGACCTTATGTATCATTATAAGGTAAAAACTTGAGTTATATGTAACTTAAAACCATTAGGTGGTAATCATGAGCTATCTAATATAAGATTTATAAATAAATGTAAAGATTCCACTAGGCAATAAACAATAACTATGAATAACAATAATATAAAAGATAACAATAAATTAACAAATATATTCTAACCAACTAAAATACAAAATAAAGTATATAAGATTAGGGATACTTATCTTGGATTGAATTGTTGATACATCAATATCCCATTTTGATTGTATCATTTTGTGATACATTATTATAGGTAAAGTCAAGCCATATGGGAGAAGACCTAATTGAACCACAATTTGGGAATCCAAAGCCTATGGTGGAGCTCGATGGTACAACTCCATTTCTTGATTTTCAAAGAGTTTATGATAAATTTCCTTCCTTGGTGGAAGTTAATTTTAAATCTAAGTGTGGATTCAAAATCACAAGAAAATAATTTCTAATGTTGTTTATTATTTTATAAATGCATAGGATTCATCCTTTAAATAGAGGTATGGAACATATATATAGTCATGTTGATTTACCTTTAGCTCAAAGTATATTTATAAATTGAATATTTAGGTATAAGTTTACATTTATATCTTGAAAATTATATAGTTTATTTTATAAATATAATTTCATGATGTTTGAGATTGGTTTCAAACCTCTAGGATTTATAGAAGATTCTAGTTTTTGGAAAATCCCTTCACATTACAAAATCAGCCATATTTTAAGATTTTAGGGTTGTAAGGTTTAAAGGGTTTAGGAATAAATCATAAGAGGTATGAATTTGGTATGAAGTAATGATAGTGCATGAAAAATATCTCACAAAGTTTCACAATCTGACCTACCTCGATCCTTATGTATTCGTACACATGCATTTAGGTAGATTAATGTTTCAACAAGACCTATTAAAAAAAGTGTCAGTAAGGGAAAATATAGTGTATACAATGTGAAAGTTAATCATGCAAAATTAACTCAAATTAAATAATGACCAAATGAAACCATTGGTGACTATGTGCTTATTCAGGCTAAGGTTACCAAAATAACATATCAACTACTTAATAATGAACTCTATAGTATCTTTGTTAATAGTTTGCTTCCACTCATTAGAGACAAAGTAATATTTATAAATTACCATTATTTTGAGGACTTGTGTCATTTTTTAGATCAATTTAAATCAAAATATTAGATAAAAACCTACTTAAATATGAAGCAAATGTTACTTCTACCAATGCTTCAAAATTTCCACAAAGTCAATTTTTTAGGGTAGAAGTAATGACAATGGATTTTAACCTAAGAATGATTCTAAGAGTGGTCAATTACATTGAAAAACCTTAAAAAAATCTCATTTTAGAGAGTAAGAAATTACATAGGTTTAGTAATAGTCTAGAACAAGTCTTGAAGATATTGGTTAAGAGTAAAAAGATGACTTTGCCTCTAATAAGGTTTGAGTTTGATCATTCAAGGCCATTATCTAGTTTCTATGATGCAAATGCATTTTGTGATTATCAAATAATCCTAGGGCATTGTTCAAATATATGTATAACTTTAAAGTTTAATATTCAAGATCTTATTGATAACAACCAAATCCAAATATGTGAAACCAATAACAATTTGATTGGTTTTATTTCAACTTCAAACCAACACTTGAATATTTACACAAGACCTCTTATAAATCACAAAAATCAATCAAGTGACAAAAAAATGGTCCACATTATAGACAAGGAAACTTATAATATTATCCCATTGGATTATTAGACTCATCCACTTGATGGTTTTATTGGTGTTGTGTACTTAATCAAGAGGAGAAAAGATTCCATTCAGATTATCCTGGATGAGAATGATATACCATTTGATAGCTCATATAATGAATATTTATTTATAAGAGCCTTCATAAATGGGTATTAAAAGGCTGGAGTAATGGATAATAATGGTTCAAGTCTCAATAAATTCACCAATGAATTTATTTATAATCTTAGACTCAATGAAAGATATTTAGCATATACTTCAAAAGTTATACCAGAATATGATGGTATAGGTAGAGAGACTCTTGGTTGTCATATTTTTCCTATTCTAGTGATTTCTAAGATAATTCAAAACTTGTTCCATGTGTTTCCTAATAAAAAAGCATGAAATGAGTTCCTTGATAGACCTTAAATATATCAAATGAAAGTAATTCCTTCTACTATGTTCAAAATTTGGACTTGATGATAGAGTGATTACAATTAGAAAGAATATAAATTATCTAAAAGAGAATGAATAAAAAGATACCAAGGGAAGAACCAAATTATTTATATAAACACTAATACATTTGGTATAATTGGTGTCACAATTCTTTTTGGATTGTGTCACCAAGAATTATTCTATTTTTTCATGTGGTTTTCAAAATTCAACCCAAACTAGACCCATCTCTACTTGAAATTTGATGCAAAGTCAAACATAATAGTGTAAACTTTGTGTCACAAATCATCTTGAAATATATCAAAAAATAAACTTACAATATCCTCATTTAAAATGATGATAAAATAAAATACTAATAGTCATTGATAAGTTACAATCTAATGACTCTAAGCTAATTAGACTCAATTTGTGACAACAATTCCTTTACCAACCTTATTTAAATATTAGATGGATTATACATACATATCGACACATACATACATGCATATTCATGTATATACATATATATATATATATATATATATATATATATATATATATACATACATATACATATACATATACATATACATATACACATACACATACACATACACATACACATACACATACACATACACATACACATACACATACACATACACATACGCATACACATACACATACACATACACATACACATACACATACACATACACATACAAATACACATACACATACACATACATACACACATGCACATACAAATACACATACACATACACATACACATACACATACACATACACATACACATACACATACACATACACATACACATACACATACACATACACATACACATACACATACACATACACATACACATACAAATACACATACACATACACATACACATACACATAAACATACACATACACATACACATACACATACACATACACATACACATACACATACACATACACATACACATACACATACACATACATACACATTTGTTTAGGTGACAATGGGAGAAGATCATGGAGGAGAACAAAAAAATGGAAGGCAAAAATGGCATATTATTGTGAAGGATGCTCTTATGTTTCACAGGTATTAAGATTTGTAGGGTTTATATTATGGTGCCCCCAAAATAATTGAACTAATTATTCCCTAAAAATAAATACCTAGTTTTATTTTCAAACCAACCATGCAAATCAAGTAGGGAAGGCTAGAAAGACTTCTATGATAATGGGACTTGAGGTGTTAGGTTTAAATCCTTCCTCAAAAATGAGGAAAACATATTTTATGAGTAAATCATGGAGTAAATCCCTCATGTAACAATTATAGACACCTAAATTTGATACAATACCATTTTCCATATTGTCGTGTACCTAATTTATCATATTTGTCCTGCTTGTTTATATTTTCATGTTTTTAAGACTTTTTTGGCCTCACATTGGCCTCCATTTATCCCTTGAACTTTAAAAGCATTTCTAACACTTATCATAATCTATCTATTAATTCCTTAAACTAAATTAATTTTTTTATCAAGATCCTCATTGAGATCTAAGCCTCTATTCTTTTGGGAATATTTTTCCCCATGTAGACACATGCCTTGCATGGGTCTACCTAGTTCTCTTTTGTGGGTCATTTTTTCCATTTTTGTTGATCATGCACTTATAATTTCACTCCTTATCATTTCTAAAGTTTGCCTACACACATAAATTGTTGTAGAACACCCTTTATATACAAGTCATCCTAAGCCATTTCAAAAGAAATAAAAATAGGTTATTAATGATCAAGACCTAGAGTAGAGCCAAATATCAAGCTTCATCATTCCTCCTACTTTAAGTTGAGCCTCATTGAGTCATATATTACACAATTGTGATGGATTTTTTTCCCTTTATCTCTCATTATCTTATTTTACCAAATGAAGGTTTTAACTATCAGCATCATTTTTAAGGAAGAGGAGATTCAATACCCTTGCTTGAGCTAATCCATTTACACTCACCTAGAACTACGTGTGGTTTGATTCATGTGTGTGGATATGTAGTTTTAAATGTCACTTTGGTGTTGGCTGACTTCATAACCTTTTGTTTATTTTGAGTGACAAGCTAGGTAAAAGAGGAGGAATTAATAATTTAGCATATTTTTCCTAGAATAAACATGAAGTGAGCATATAAGAAGATTAGAAATAAGAAAATGAACCAGTCACATAAAATACTTACTATGAAACCCTATAAAGGTTAGACTTAGAGAAAGATAGTTATAGTTCACAATGAAAATCCACCTATTACAAGTTCACCCATGGTGAGTCTACCTAGGTCAAACATGCTTAGATCCCAAGTCTACCCAAATCAAACATGTATAGATCCCAAGTCTATCCAAGTCAAACATGAATAAAGAGGATCCCGATTTTAGAAATAGTCTTTGCTAGACTTGAATAATCACCTTCTAGAATTAAAAAAATAGAATAACAATAAGGTGATTGTTTCTTTTCATTTGTTCTTACTTTTATTAGTGTTTTTAATTATGCATACATTATCATATGGTATCAAAATGCACTTGTAATATAATTCATATATAATAACTAATTAGTGAAACATTATCTATAAGATATTATTAGAGAAGAGTATCAATCAAGTTATTGACTTGATTGAATTTTTTTATTGATAGTAAAGTCTTATCTTAAGAAGACTTGTTCAACAAGTTAACTACTCTCTAAACTCTATCCATAGACTCTTTCTTATCTATATAAGATAATAAAGAGCTAGTGATTGAGGAAATTCAATGTGGATGAGAATTATTATTACTCTAGCAATTTAGGCTAGACCCTTTTAATCTAAAGAGGTAGTCACGCTACCTATGGTAAATTTGTGTATTATTTTTATTTAAAACTTTCCTTGATTTATTTTATTTCATATATTATGGGTGTGTGTATTATGGTGTATAACATGATTTTGGACCCTATCCATATAATTTAATAAATTTTTCATATCCTAATTCATTTATTTCTTTTATCTTCTTACATTTGATATTCAATTGGATAGACCTAAATTATGTACTTTCATAGTTGTATTGTTAAATATATTCATTGTAATTGTTTATTGTAATTAGGACCATTGAAATATAATTTGGGGTAAATATAAATGGTGAATCTCAACATTTAATTACATTCAACCTAGGCTTTCACTCTCTTACCCTTAAGGTTTGACCCACTCAAAATCTGAATTTTTAGATTTACTTCTCACATTAGGGTTTACTTCCTCCTTAACTAAATATAGAGTTTCATTTTCATTGCATGTGTTTGTATCAATTACAATAATGTTTAAAAATAATGAAATGGATGTGAATACTTTATCTTTTTCTGATGCTAAAATGAAAATTGTGAATGTTTCAAATGATGAAAATATTAATCAATGTATTGTTCAATCTCTAAAAGCATATTTTATTGAAAATCCTAGTCTCATTAATGAAATTATGCATATGATTAAAAATACAAAGAATTTAAGTGCATTTTATTTTAGGGATTGTGATAATGTGCCTGCATATTCTTAATCCATGAGGAATAGTGTACAAATGACAACAAATAATGATAAAATTCAAACATTTAATGAGCCCTTTGAAAACCTTAATGTCCTTCTTAAGAGGTCTTAATCCTAATGAATGGAGTAGGTGTATTAAAATGGAAAGTGCATGATCAATCATTAGAAATTATTGCATATCTCTCTTAGCATAGAATATCCTTAACTTGTCACTACCTCATGATTTCATGATGCCTACCTTTTCACTATTTAATGAGAGTGGTGATCCTTTTTTTAACCTTAATTACTATGTGGATTCTATTGGGAAATACAATATCAAAAATTGTATCTTTCTTAAAACATTACCTAAAATCCTAATAGGTAAAAATTTACATTAGTTTAATTATCTTCCTATGGCTTTTTTGCATGCATATCTTGGGTTGAAGGATTATTTTAGTAAATTACATTCACAATAAGGGACCACAGATTACATTTTAACATCTCTCTCTTCACCAAGTAAACTATGAAATTTTTAATGATTACATATTATGATTCAAATATTTTATGTATCATTTGATATACCAATCAATGAAATATGGTTTCAATACACATATTCATCTACTTGAGAGTGTTACCACACATTCAAAGTTCCACTGTATATGACATATTAAGATTGTGATACTTATTTGAATTAACACATCAGATTTAAGCCTCATCAATTATGGTGAATCTCTTATTCATGATATAGGTTTTATTCACTTATTTCATGCCACATTATACACTTATTTTATTGCATTTATATTTCCATGACTAGACATTACACCTTGAGTGACACATATAACCTAGTCATCCATACATTTACTGCTTACTTGACACATCATTATGATGGATGTTCATTATACATAGCATTATATATGCATTCATAAGAAATATTAAAAAATCACAAAAAATAAAATCACAAAAATAATCATAAAAGACAAAAAATAAAAAACCCCTTGCCTTTATCTTAGTCATAAAATACATATCATGCCTAGTTTACTTATACTAGAGGTTTTTCACACATTTTTACTTGCCACATATGCTTGTCATGATATAATTTGAGTAGGTGAGATCCATGATATCTAGGTTATATGGTTATGGACTCACTCGTAACTCACCTATAGGGTGGGGGGATTTCTATACATGACACTATTTCATAGTAACATCTTTGTAGGTTTTTTTTCATTTACTATATATATTCACTTTACTTGGATCATATATATTTTATTTATGTGTACATGTAATATACATATATTTATTATGTACATGAATATATACATGAAATTATTACATATTAGAGTCACATGGATGAGTACATTTTATATCACATGCCTTTTGATCAACATTTGTCTATTTATTATAGCTTGGCCTCATAACATTTTTTACAACACTTTGTTTACATGGGACATATATTTCCTTGATATTATGGGGTAATATCCCACATATTCCTCCTTAATATTATTATACAAAAATTAAAAATTTGGAGTGTTGATTGGGCCATATTATCTGACCCTTTTATCATTGATCATATTATCTATACCTTGCTATTCTTGGGAAAAAAACATTATTACATTAGACATTATATCAAGATTGTGTTTCACATGACTATACATAATTATAAATAGTATATGAACCAATAAAGGCATAATACACATTATTCCTTGAGTATCATGGATATTATATGATATTATGGACCTATATTATCCAAATGCCCTACATTAATACATTGGTGGGGTCCTTATGCCCTACGTATTTTTTACATCTTGAAATATCATGATTTTCATACTTGATAATTACATGAATTTATTTTACACATTGGTGTACATGACACATATTTTACTATGGGGGACTTGTACCCACACATGTTCCTTATTGATCATATATATACATCTATTTTCCTAAGGGGGCATGGTACCCATATATATATCCATGAGTCTTATTGACATATCCTACATGTATAATCCATAATACCCTTCACTTATGAGTCTAAATTTCTTATTTGAATTCTATAGCTTACATGTTCCTTGACACATGATAAGTTATCACTCATGGTACAATCATTACAATATCTATCTACTCTTGAGTTTTCATAAATAAGGAGGCATGTTGTTTCCTGATGTACATATTCATCATCACTATAATATGTATTCATTTATGGTCCTTTCCACATAATAATTTATATCATATGATCATGGCACATTGATATTATCTTTTGATTGGGAGTTATACAACATATGTGCCTTGAATTATTACATTAATGAGACATGATGCCCCACACAAACTTTTATAGATTATCACATTATATTCATCATGATTGATATATAATGATTCATAAAATCACCCATTAAGAGGTAATATGTTATTTAAAAACATTGAAAACATAAAAAAATGGTAAAAAAAAAAAAAAAAAGAACATTAGTTTATACATGGTAACATATTCACCTATGCTAAAGATTTTCATATCCATGATTTAAATGTGCTTATCACAATATTTATTAAGTGGTCACTATGTATATTTACATGTTACATGATAATATAGTGTAGACTATTCACCCATATATTAAGGGGAGGTCAGAATTTACATAGATAACTCATATCCTATCTTGGGGGTATGGTCATACAATAGTTTTTGGATGGTGATATATTTCCTTTCTTTTACTTTATCATAATATAATATACATATCCTTATGGTACCTGTATCTTATATATCACATGAATATCTTCATTATGATTATTGTACAGTTACATTGACTATTATGTGTAAATATTTTTTTGTGTGTGTATCCTTGACCATAAATGATCCTCTTTTTCATCATATCTTGTGTCATGTTCTTGTGTGTTTTATCACTAAATTTTTTAATCACTAAGTTGGGTGTAGTGACTAATTTTTATGGTCCCAACTCGAATTTAGTTCATTGCTTTATTCTATGATTATAGCCATGATGTATATAATGGATAATATTATACTATGACTATGCCATGATTTTTATTATATGCATATTTTTCAATATAATTTCTTGGTTTATATGTTTCCATGGTTTCTACCATGTATCTATGGGGCATGTTGCTTGTGTGTATTCCCATTTATATATATGACTTGATGAGGGGCATATTTGTCACATTTAGGGTGTACTAGTTATCCCCTTCTTTATTTTCCTTAGGGGGCATCATACATGTTTATGTTATTCTTGATATAATGATATATTTTTTTCACTACTAGACACTTTTATATGATATCATGGGGCATGAATATATGCTAATTCATTCATTCTAACTTTAACATTTTCAAACAATATGATGGTATCAACTATTTTCAATTTTATTACATATGTTTTAGGATATTGATAATTTAGCTATATTATTTTCATAACTTATGACGCACTTAAATTTTTATTTATATATGAGTGATTGAAACATAGGTATTTATCGCTCACCTCAAAATGTGGAATATATCAAGGCATTTATAAAATTTGAGAGATTTTGGGTGAAATTAATTGAACTTGAAAAAAAAATCTACTTCTCTAATAAAGAAATGGATTAGACCCTAATAACTCTTGAAGAAGTGTTGTTTGTGTTTCAACACCTATTGGAATTTTAATACCAAAATAAGTTTATTGTGGGATTTGGGGAAAATGGCAACTAGGTGTATTCATTCCTTTCTCTCTTTTCAAATTCAAAAATTTCAAATTCAAAATTGAAATATCTATCATGAACATTAACTACCTTTAGTAATTGACACTTGTTTTAGGTGCAATAGAAAAACCCATGGGGATGGAATTATTCTCAAGCACATATTCAAAACCCTCCAATTTTACTTAGGTAAGTGAAGGTGAATGTTTCAAACTATTTATACCTATAATTTGACATACACATGGATTCACTCACACTTACATATCCATGTCAATGTGGGGTATTATGTACACATCAAAATTTGGTACAAAACCCTTTTCCATATAATCTTATTCGAAATTTAAATTTTTTTGCATACTTATGTATATTTTTAAGACTTTTACAGCCCCACATAAGTCTCCACATATCCCTTGAGCCTTATAATCACATATAACACTTATCCAAATATACATGTTAGCATCCTTAGACTAAATTTTATCTATTATCATGATCTAAAGTTCACATTGGGTAGACACGTGCCCTACTTGGGTCCACCTCATTTATCTTTTTGGGTCATTTTGACCAGTGTTTTTGATCATGTACCTTTAAGTTCACTCCTTATCATTTCTAAGGTTGGAAAACATGCATAAATTATCCTAAAACAACCTATATATACAAGTCATCCTATGCATTTCAAAAGAGAGAAAAAAAGAAAAAAATATATTATCAAGGATCAAGACGTAGATCAAATACAAACACCAAACTCATCATTCCTCCTACTTCAAGTTGAGCTTCATTGAATTATATATTACACACTTGTGAAAAATATGTTTACCTTTGTCTCTCATCATCCTCTTATACCAAATGAAGGACTTAGCTTGCAGGTAATTACATTATCACTTTTAGGTAAGATGAGGTTAAAAACCCTTGTTCAAGATATTCCATTTAGTATCACTTATAAAAATATGGAGTTCTAATTCCAACATGTTGGATATGTATATTTCAATGTTACTTCGGTGGTTGCCCGAATACACAACCACTTATTTATTTTGAGTGCAAAACTAGGTCAATGAGGATGAATGTTTTTTTTTTAGAATATTATACCCAAAATAATAATAAAATGTACATGCCTGAAGATAAAAATTTAGGAAATAAACTAGCCACAAAAAATCAGATTACACAACCCTACCAAAGTCAAACTCAACAGATTATAGTTAGACCTAGTAGCATTCATTTGCCCAATATGAGTCTACCTAGATCAAACATGAATAGAGTGTTAGCCTACGTAAGAGGCCTAGATTTTAGAATTAGTCTTTATTAGGCATGCACAATCACGTTCTAGAATCATAATTTTAAAATAGCAATGAGGTGTGATTATTTCTTATCTTTTGTTCTTTACTTTACACAACCTAGCTCATTTATGATTCTTGTCTTATTATATATATATATATATATATATATATATATATATATATATATATATATATATATATATATATATATATATATATATATATATATATATATATATTGTGTGTGTGTGTGTGTGTGTGTGTGTGTGTGTGTGTGTGTGTGTGTGTGTGTGTGTGTGTGTTACAAGGGGTTTGTGTAGTTAGTAGAATTACAAATTCCTTATTTAACTACATTTTACATAATGTAGTGAGTTTTAGGTTGAGAAGTGTAGTGGATGACATTGAGATTATCATTTTATGATTATAATTAAATCATTGGAAATGTGAATTTTTATTTAATCTATTTCTACTAGAATAAAAATGAAACACCATCATCATCTTTATCTTAAAAATTTATTTTATGGTAATTTTTATTCTAGTAGAAATAGGGGGTGAGCTTATCCAACATATAACTATAGAACTATATACACTAAAATAAAATAAAATTTATATAAATAATTGATGTGAAAGTGACACAATTGTTCTAATTTAAAATATTTTATTTTTTTTAATTTACATAAAATCCAAGTGTTGTATTGAAGGCAAGAAATTTACATAAACTATGGCATTGAAAAATTAGAAAACATTGATGTAAACCCAAAACAAAGTCAATATGCCAAAAAATGCTTAGTCATGTTGAATTCTTATGAATTTTACATTGCCAAATTTGATGTAAAAATATCAAAATTTTGGATCAAAACATAAAACAACTCAAATTTTGATGGAAATATGATGCAAATAACAATATGACATGAACATGATGTTATATTTAAATAAAGAGAGCATAAAGTAGAAATAAATAAGTTAATTCCAACAAGAATTCATTTAACACAACCTATAATGACAAGAAAACCAAATCAACACATAAATGTTATACCCATTCTAGTTCATATAAATGAGAGGGATCACTTAATGATGATATTGTTGAAGATGTTATTTTAGATGATGGATTGTCATGGCTTGATGAATGGATAACTCAACACCCTATATTTTCCTTTGTCTCTTCTAGTATTTTTAATTTTATATCTACTAATTATCATTATGACTCACTTGGTTATGACTATATTAATGTTTAGCCTTGCTTACCAACTACTTATATTTCAAATTTAATTTAATTTAATTTTGTTTTGTTTATCTGATTAATTTCTTGTGTCGCATATTTGTCTCTTTAATTATTTTTAGCTTCTATTTTTTAGTATGATTATTCTATTTTCTATTTATTCCGCTCAAGTTTTTATATATTTATTTATTTTATGCTTTGAAATTATAATTGGTTTTGGCTTATATATTATCTCCTATATGATTTTATATATGTTTTTTCTTAGTGTTTACATTTTATTGATCTTTCAAAATTACCTCTAATTTAATTTCATTGTATTTTCATGTTTCAATTTTTATTTTATTTTAATTTCTTGGCCTTATATTGCTTCTTTTCTTTTAGTTTATGTCTTCTTCCACTATTAATTTTGATTTGAGTAAAAGTTTTATTTTAAGGCTCTTATTCTTTCATATTGTCTAGGTTCAAAATTGCATGCTATAATCTTATTTTGATTATTATTGTCTTTATTTTATTTATGCTTCCTTTATCCTAAAAATACAAAAATAATTATTAATGTTGAATGCACATTTTGGGAAATCAGTCTGAAATGAAATGCATTTTGATAGGAGTGGAGGAGTAGGGATGATTTTTTCTTACCTCTTTTTTTTCTTGTTATGATGTCATGATTTTATGTATAATTTATTCCAAAATTCATTATGTTTTTCATTTTTTTTGTAAATATTTACCATTTATTTGTTATAATAATACTAAATATGGAAAAATTGCCATTACCGTATAGGTCAGATTAACATCACCATGAGTTTTCCATCTTTTTTGTTTATGTGATTTGATGGCAACACAACTCATGTGAAATGGTGACACCAATTCATTACTAATGGTGACATGAATAATGTTGGATTAGTGTCACCATTTAGTCCATTAAGATTTAGGGGTTATCTATATATTATATATATATGACTTTTCAAATCCATTTTATTATTTGTTTTAATTTTAAAAAGTGGTAGAAGTGATGTAATTTTGATGGAGGATGAGTTTTCAAAATCATTTCAAATATAATTAGGTGAAGCAGGTTGACTTTGTTGGAGAATAGGGGGTGAGCTTATTTGTTTTTTTACTTAAATTTCATTTATTAGTTTTTTATATATTAATTTAGCAGTACATTAATATATTTCTAAACATACCAAATTGAAATAGCTAAACATAGATAAAATATTGATTTTAATTAAGGTTTTTAATGTATGAAGGGAGTGAAATTTAAATTTTAATTTATTTAAAATTGAAGCTATGCATCAACCAATCTATGTTAAAATTAGTAGTTATTAATTTAACAATATTTTAAGTGAGATGGTGACAAAATATGTAATGAATAACATCAAATTAATATATTAAATATTTCTAGTTTTACTATGTGAATACTTGTAATAAAAATTTAGAGATAATAATATGCAAAATGAATTTCTAAAAATAATTATTGTACCACACTTGTACAAAACATTTTATTAATAATAAAAGATAAAACTAGTTAATTATAAGAATCTGGCATGACAAGTTAATTTTAAATTAATACCTTTACTTAACAACTAAATAAATTAAAAATAAACTCTAAGATAACAAGATTAATTCACTGATAAGATATAGACATCATGCAAGAAACTTTATCATTAGTTAATAAAACATGCACACTATAAAAGTGAAAGTTTAAAAATTGAAATTTAAAAATATAAGTTTTATTTAAAATAAGTTCAAATTTAATTAACTAAACATTCAATGAACTGGACTCTAACTGACACTTCTAGTTATTTATTAAGTTCTCATAAACAATCTAAAATTGACCAAATAACTAATCTAGATCTTAAATAAATTAAATAACCTTCCTAAACTAATAAAAAATAAAATAAAATCAACTTGATATAAATGATCAAGTGTCTATTTTGGAACCATGCTCAATATTATCCTATTTGATGTAAATTGGAGAGATCTTTATCATCTCTTTAAGTCTTCCATGAATCTGGTTTTACAATATCTTGGTGAGAATATCATCAAAATGATCATCAATTCTCACATAGTCAACAAAAAAATGTTTATCATTGATCAAGTTAGTAACAAAGTGATGATTGAGTTCAACGTGCCTTTTTCTATCATGAAAAATTATATTCTTGGATAATTGTATTACCCTATTATTATCATAAAAAAATGTGTTGGCTCAAGTTGAGCCTCACTGAAATCAACTAAGAGTTTTCTCAGCCATAATTCTTGTGTGCAAGCTAAAAAGAGTTGTATATTCAATTTCAGTAGAGGATAGTGTAATTGTAGCTTGTTTCTTTGAAGATCAAGAAGTTAACACATTTTCTTCGTTGAAATAATAAATTTAAGTTGACTTCATGTCATCAAAAGATCCTCCCTAAAAATGAGAAAATATAAAAATAGAAAGTTAAAAATATATTTTTGATTAAAATAAATTCAAATTTATTTAACTAAACATTCAAGGAACTAGATTATAACTGACACTTCTAGTTATTTTTTAGAAAGTTCTTAAAAAGTGTTCAAAATTGACCAAACAACTAATATAGGACTTAAATAAATTAAATGACTTCCTAAAATAATAAAAAAATCAAATAAACTTAATCTAATACAAATGATCAAGTGTTCATATTGGAATCATGCTCAATATTCCCCTCTTTGATGTAAATTGGAGAGATGCCTATTATCTCCTTAAGTCTTCCATGAATATACTTGTATAATCCCTTGGTGAGAATATTATCAAATTGATCATAAATTATCACATTATCAATAAAAAAAATATATATCATTGACTAAGTCATTAACAAAATGATGTTTGAGTTAAATGTGCTTTGTTCTAACATGAAAAACTATATTCTTAGACAATTATATTTCCCCATTTTTATCACAAAAAATATGTGTTGGCTCAATTTGAGCCTCTCTTAAATCATCTAAGAGTCTTCTCAATCATAATCTTTATGTGCAAACTGATGTAAGAGTTTTATATTCAATTTTATTAGAAGATAGTGTAATTGTAGCTTTTTTTTTAAAGACCAAGAATCCAACCCTCTTTGTGGTATGTAATAATAAACTAAATTTGACTTCGTGTCATCAAGAGATCCTTCATAAATTTGAATGTGTATCTAATGAGACATAAAAAAATTACTATTTTGAAATGAATACCATGATTATAAGCTCCTTGAATACCATTATTATAAGTTTATTTTACATATTTAAAAATTATCTTCACTGCTTGCAAATTCTTGAGTGATGCTTTGATCATAAATTTAGAAACTAGTGTAACCCTATAACTGATACCAAGTCTTATCATAGTGAGATACATCAAACTTCCCGACATGATTCTAAAATTATTTTTATCAGTTGAAGGACTTCCATCCTCTCTTATTATCTTTTCTCTACTTGTATTTAGTTAATAAAACATGCACACTAGATAAGTGAAAGTTTAAAAATAGAAATTTAAAAATATAAGTTTAATTAAAATAAATTAAAATTTAGCTAACTAAACATTCAATGAACTAGACTCTAACTGGCACTTCTAGTCATTTTTTAGGACGTTCACAATAAGTATCCAAAATTAACCAAACAACTAACCTATGACTTAAATAAAATAAATAACTTTCCTAATCTATTAAAAAACCAAAAAAATTCAATCTGATATAAATGATCAAGTGTCGATATTATAATCGTAATCAACATTCTCATATTTGATGCAAATTGGAGAGATGCATATCATCTCCTTAATTTTTTTATGAATCTACTTGTATAATCCCTTGGTGAGAATATCATCTAATTGATCATGAATTTTCACATAATCAATAAAAAATTGTTTATCATTAACCAAGTTAGTATCAAAATGATGTTTGAGTTCAATGTGCTTTGTTCTAACATGAAAAACTAGATTATTATATAATTGTATTTCCCCATTGTTATCATAAAAAATATATGTTAGCTCAAGTTGAGGCTCTATAAATTTATTTAAGAGTCTTGTCAGTCATAATACTTATGTGCAAGATGATTTAAGAGTTGTATATTCAATTTCAGTAGATGATAGTGTAATTGTAGCTTATTTATTTGAAGATGAAGAAGCCAACCCACTTCTTAGTGTGGAATAATAAACTAAAGTTGACTTCATGTCATAAAGAGATACTTCCTAAATAAGTGAAATTTTAAAAAAAGAACTGTACAAATAAAAATTTAAAAATATAAGTTTGATTAAAATAAATTCAGATGTAGTTAACTAAGCATTCAATGAATTGGACTCTAACTGACACTTCTAGTTATTTATTATAAAGTTTCTAAAAAGTGTTCAAAATTGATCAAACATCTAATCTAAAACTTAAATAACTTAAATAACCTTTCTAAATTAATAAAAAAACTGGATAAACTCAATCTGATACAAATGATCAAGTTTCAATATTGGAATCATGCTCAACATTTCCATCTTTTATGAAAATTGGAGAGATGCCTATCACCTACTTAAGTATTCCATGAAGCTTCTTGCATAATATTTTGGTGAGAATATCATCAAATTGATCATAAATTCTTACATAATCAATAAAAAAATGTTTATCATTAACCAAGTCAGTAACAAAATTATTCTTTGAGTTCAATGTGATTTATTATAACATGAAAAATTAGATTCTTGGACAATTGTATTTCTCTATTATTATCATAAAAATTATGTGTTGGCTCAATTTGAGTCTCTCTAAAATCAGCTAAGAGTTTTCTCAATCATAATCCTTGTGTGCAAGTTGATGTAAGAGTTGTATATTTTATTTTAGTAGAGGATAGTGCAATTGTAGATTTTTTTATTAAAGACTAATAAGCCAACCCACTTCCTAGTGTGTAACAATAAAATGAATTTGACTTCATGTCATCAAGATATCCTCCTTAAATTTGAATGTGTATCTAATTAGACATAAATAACTTACTATTTTAAAATGAATACCATTATTATAAGTCCTTTTTACATGTTTAAAAATTCTCTCAACTACTTACAAATGCTTGAGTGATGGTTTACCCATAAATATAAAAAATATTGAAATCCCATAACTGATTTGAGGTCTTATCATAGTGAGATACATTAAACCTCTCACCATGATTCTAAAAGTATTTTCATTAGTTGAAGGAATTTCAACATCTGTTATTATCTTTTATCCACTTTTAATTATTTAATAAAGCATACACACTAGATAAGTGAAAGTTTAAAAATAAAACTATAAATATAAAAATTTAAAAATATAAGTTTGATTAAAATGAATTCAAATTTAATTAACTAAACATTCAATGAATTGGACTCTAACTAGCATTTTTAGTTATTTTTTATGAAGTTCTCATAAAGTGTCTAAATTTGATAAAATAACTAATATAGGACATTAATAAATTAAATAGCCTTCCTAAGTTAATAGAAAACCAAGTAAACTCAATCTGATACAAATAATCAAGTGTCCATATTGGAATCACACTCAACATTCCCCTCTTTGATGCAAATTGGAGAGATGCCTATCATATCCTTAAGTCTTCCATGAATTTGATTCTATAATCTCTTGGTGAGAATATCATTAAATTGATAATCAATTCTCACATAATGAAAAAATGTTTATCATTGACCAAATTAGTAACAAAATAATGTTTGAATTCAATGTGCTTTGTTTTAGCATGAGAAACTAGATTCTTAGATAATTTTATTGCCCCATTCTTATCATAAAAAAATGTGTTGGCTCAAGTTGAGCCTCTCTAAAATTATAAAAGATTATTCTCAACCATAATCCTTGTGTGAAAGCTAATTTAAGATTTGTATATTCAATTTTAGTAGATAATAATACAATTATAGCTTGTTTCTTTGAAGACCAAAAAGTCAACCCACTTCCTAATGTGGAACAATAAACTAAAGTTAACTTCATGTCATAAAGAGATCCTCCCTAGACAAGTGAAAGTTTAAAAATAGAACTGAAAAAAAAATATTTTAAAAATATAAGTATGATTAAAATAAATTAAAACTTAGTTAACTAAACATTTAAGGAACTAGACTCTAACTAACACTTTTAGTTATGTTTTAAAAAGTTTTCAAAAAATATGCAAAATTGACCAAACAATTAATATAATATTTAAATTAATTAAATAACCTTTCTAAGATAATAAAAAATTAAATAAAATCAGTCTAATATAAATGATCAAGTATCCATATTTGAATTATTCTCAACATTCCCCTCTTTAATGCAAATTGGAGAGATATCTATCATCTCCTTAAGTCTTCCATGAATATGCTTGTACAATATTTATGTGAGAATATTATCACTTCTCAAATAATCAATTAAAAATATTTATCATTGACCAAATCAGTAATAAAATGATGTTTGATCTCAATGTGCTTTATTCTAGCATGAAAAACTAGATTCTTGGACAGTTGATTGTCCCATTATTATCACAAAAAAAAATATATTGGCTCAAGTTAATCCTTTATGACATTAGCTAAGATTATTCTTAGTCATAATCATTGTGTGTAAGTTGATAAAAAATCTGTATATTTAATTTCAATATAGGATAGTGCAATTATAGTTCATTTTTTTGAAGACCAAAAAGCCAACGCACATCCTAGTGTGGAATAATAAACTAAAGTTGACTTCATGTCATCAATAGATATTTCCTAAATTTTAATGTGTATATAATGATACATTAAAAACATACTATTTTCAAATTAATATCATTATTATAAGTTCCTTTTACATATTTGAAAACTTTCTTCATTACTTGGAAATACTTGAGTAATGGTTTGTCCATAAATATAGAAACTAGTGAAACCTCATAACTGATATCATGTCTCATTATAGTGAGATACATCAAACCTCTCACCATAATTTTAAAAGTATTTTCATTGTTGAAGGATTTTCATCCTCTCTTATTATCCTTTATTCAATTATAATTAGTTAATAAAATAAGCACACTAGACAAGTGAAAGTTTAAAAATATAATATTAAAAATATAAGTTTGATTGAAATAAATTAAAATTTAGTTAACTAAATATTCAATGAACTAGAATCTAAATGGAACTTCTAGTTAATTTTAGGAAGTTCTCAAAAAAATGTTCAAAATTGACCAAATAACTAATCTAAGACTTAAATAACCTTTCTAAACTATTAAAAAACTAAATAAACTCAATCTAATATAAATGATAAAGTGTCCATACTAGAATCATGCTCAACATACTCCTTATTGATGTAAATTGTAGGGATGCCTATCATCTCCTTAATACTTTCATGAATATGCTTGTACAATCCCTTTGTGAGAATATCATCAAATTGATAATCAATTCTCACATAATCAATGAAAAAATATTTATCATTAATGAAGTCAATAATGAAATTATGTTTGAATTCAATGTGATTTGTTCTAACATTAAAAAATAGATTATATAATAATTATATTTCCCCATTATTATCACAAAAAATATGTATTGTCTCAAGTTGAGCCTATCTGAAATTAGCTAAGAGTCTTATCAGATATAATCCTAATGTGCAAGCTAATGTAAGAGTTGTATATTCAATTATAGTAAAGGATAGTGAAATTGTAGCTTGTTTCTTTGAAGACCAAGAAGCCAACCTAATTCTTAGTGTGGAATAATAAACTGAAGTTGACTTCATGTCATCAAGAGATACTCCTTAAATTTGAATGTGTATCTAAAGAGACATAAAGAATTTACTATTTCTAAATGAATATCATTGTTATAAGTTCCGTTTACATATTTAAAAAATTTATTCATTGGTTGCAAATATTTGAGTGATGGTTTTCCCATAATTGTAAAATTTACTAAAACCCCATTAATGGTATCAAATATTATCATAGTGAGAAATATCAAACCTCATACCATGATTCTAATATTATTTTCATCATTTGAAGGACTTCCATCTTCTCTTATTTTATTTTTTCCACTTTTAATTAGAGTGGCTATTGGTTTAAAATATTTAAGATTGTACTTATTTAACATGTTTTGGGCATTTTGGCTTGATAAAAGAATATTTTCCCTTTATTTTGATATAATTACATGAAAATAAAGTACTTCATAAGTCCAAGATCAATCATCTCAAATTATGATTTCATAGATTCTTTGAAGATATTGAAAATATCCATAGAGCTACCTATAAATATGAAGTCATCTACATAGAAAGAAACATATAAAACATTAGAAATAGTTGCTTGTATGTAAAGAATTAATTGATTTTGAATTATTACAAAGTATTTATCTGATAGTTAGATATTAATTCTTTAGTATCAAGATCTTGGAGCTTTCTTCAACACATAAAGATCCTTATTCAACTTATATACCCAAATGCTTTTACCTTTTACCTCAAAATCTTGTGGTTGCCACACATATCCTTCCTATTCAATCACTCTATTTAATAATGCACTTTTAGAATTTATTTTATATATTTTTAATATTTTATGATAAACTAAAAAAAATAGGTTTATAGTATCTCAACGTTCCATGAGTGCATGGTTTTCCTCATAGTCAACCCCATATGTTTTTGCAAATCCTTTTGTAAATAGTCTAACTTTTAATTTATCAATTATTCCATCAGTATTGAATTTGGTCTCATAGACCTACTTTGTATCAATGACATATTTATTCAATTAAGTATAAACTAAGGTCCATGTATCATTCTTCTCAATTGAATCCATCTCGAATTCCATAGCATCAACCCATTATTTATTTTAACTAGCTTCTGCATAACATTTAGGTTCATTAACCACTATTAAAAATGTAAATATAATATTTTCATCATGAAAATCATAAAAAAATTACCTTCCTAATGTTTAATCCTTATAATTATCCTCTCATAATTTTATTTAACATTTGATTCATTGGATGTGGATTCAATAATTATTTGTTCTTGCTTGGAGTTGATGAAGATGCATGACTATTCTCTTGCAAAGAGTTAGTATTGTTTCTTGTTAAAATAGAAAAAAGTGTAAGAATTTATAAGCCCTTGAAATAAAATTTAAATATAGGTTCCCCATTACTTATGACTTCTATAGATACATGAAAAAAAATCAACATACACCTTATTTTCAAAAATAAAATACAATCCTTAAAAACTATTGTGGAGTTACTACTAGGATTATAAAATTTGTATGTTTTGTTTTCATCACTATAACTTGTGAAAATATGATAAGAATTCTTTGGATATAATTTTTTCCTCTTATAATTTGAAACATGTACAAAATCTAAAAAACCAAATACCTTTAGATGAGAAACAACTAGTTTTATATCATACCAAGCTCCATAAAGTGTCTAGTCTTTGACTACCATTATAAGACTTTTGTTAATAATGTAGATTGTTATTTTTACTAATTCAACCCAAAAACACCTTTCATAAAAACACCATTTTATTTTAATGTGAAAGGAACTATTAACTACCTTTTGATTCCTTGTGAAGCACACAAGTCATTAAATTCATTACAACAAAATTTACCTTCTCTATATATCCTTAGAGCTTTGATGGATTGTCCACATTATTTTTAATCCAAATTTTTGAAATTTTTAAAATATAAAAAATATTCACATTTTTTTTCAATAAAAATACCCACATAAACCTTGTATCATTATCTATGAAAAAAATAAAATGCATATTATTACCAATACTTCTATAAAATAATGGTCCACATAAATCTAAATGAACCAATTCTAAATGTGTACTTACTCTCAATTTTATGATAGGGAAATACTCTCTATGATGTTTTTCAATAATACATGACTTTCATGCATCATCCCATTTTAAATAAAAATTCAAAATACCTCTTACCATAATCTTTATGTCAAGAATATGTAAGCTCCTACAACTGATATGACCATATCTTAATTGCCACATGTTAACATCCTCAGTGGTGATGAAACAAGTATCAAACTTCATCATATTTATTTTAAATGAAATCATCATATTATTTACCATGTAATATTTCAAATCAATCTATTTATATATCTCTTATCAAAAATATTAAAAATGTTATCTTGAAAAAGTAGCTTGAAACCATTTTCTACTAATTGACCAATATTAATCATATTGTGACTTAGATTTGGATAAAGTTAAACATAATTAATTTCAACCTTAGATTTATTTATGGTGATTTTAATTTTTTTATTTCCTTCAACTTGGATTGAATTTTCATCTCCCAATTATACTTAACTTTTAAAAGCATGTTGAAACCATCTTTGTGACTTGTCAAATGATTTGAGCACCCTGAATCAAGAAACCACCAATTATTTGGTTCCTCCATTCCCACATTTCATGGAAGATAAAAATATAATATTTAAAAAAAAAAATTATTATCTTGAAAAACTTTATTTTCACTCTCTTGAATAACTTGATTCTTAACTTCTAGTATCTTGCAATCTTTTATCAGGTGTCATAACTTTTTGTAGTAATGATAAATAAATTATTTTTTGATTGTACCCATGTATTTACCTTTGAAATTTATCTTTGAATTTGTATGTTTTGATAACTTAAATATAATTTTTACTTTTCTCTTTGGTATTTGAAATATTTGCCTTAGTTTCATGTGTTTTTTATTTATCACCTGTGTATAGTCTCATCTTATCCTCATGGGATAAGAGAGAACCCATTAACTCATCAACACTTAGAATATTCATGTCCTTACACTCTTAAAGAGTGATTAATATATGCCACCATTATTGAATTAAATATCTCAAATTATTACTTTAACACTATCTTTTATAGTTTCTCCATAAACCCTCATTCTATGGACTAAATCATTTATCTTTATGTTATATTTTCTAACTCCTCCATTATCTGACATTATTAAATTTTCAATATTCATTTTAATAGTTAAGAGTTTTGATTCTCTCAACTAAGTATATCCTTGATATATTTTTCTAAGTTATTTCATGCCTCATGGGTATTATTTCATTTTATAATTCTTAGATAGATGCCTAGGTCTATGAAACTCTGAAGATAGAAAAAAGCTTGTGCGTTCACCTTTCCTTCTTCATTTTTTATTATTTTATGATATTGTGTCAAGGTTTTATGATATTTGAGTGGTGTGTACCCATGGAGAGAATTTTACCTAATTTATTTTTATATAATAATTCCCTTTAACTGATCTTTTCAATACTCAAAGTTGTCACATTAAAAAAAAATCATGGAAGTAGAATTCATTGAAACCATTGTTTCTTATGATAATGACTTGAAACCCTTTTAAATATTTATTGAAATTAGATATAATACCAAATAAAGGTTTTAAATGTATGAAATAATTGAAAATAATATGTTAATCAATATAAAATTGAATCTATGTATCAACCAATCTATCTTAGAATTCTTAATTGTTAATCTAACAATGTTATAAGTGAGATTGATGAGAACATATGCATTGAATAAATTTAAATTAAGATACTAAAGTTTAATGATTTTCTTTTTTGAATGATTTTAATATAAATAAGAGTCAAAAATATGAAAATTAAATTTCCAAAAATAATTATTGTACCATTCTTTTACACAATATTTTATTAATAATAAAGGCTAAAACTAGCTAGTTTCAATAAAATTGAATGAAAAGTTAATTCTAAATTAAAACTTTTAATTAAAAGATACTTAAAATAAAAATATAATCTAAGATAACAAGTTTAGCTCACTGATAAGATATCGGCATATATCAAGAATCATCTTCATCAATTAATAAAATACGCACATTCACATGCACACTAGACAAGTGAAAGTCTAAAAATAGAAATATAAAACTAGAAGTCAAAAAATATAAGTTTGAATAAAAAATTAAATTTAATTAACTAAAAATTTAGTAAAGTGGATTCTAACTATCAATTATAATTATTTTTTTGGAAGTTCCTGAAAGGTGTCCAAAATTAACCAAGTAACTAATCTATGACTGAAATGAACTAAATAACCTTCATAAGCTAGTAAAACACCAAAAAAAACTCAATATAATTTGAATAATCTTGTGACCATATTGACATCATACTCAAAATTTAAGTCAACTAACATTTACCCATTGCATTATATTTTGTCTGTATTTAATTCATACAATAGGACCTATATATATATATATTTATATATATTTATAATCATAAGAATGTTTATTTTTTTGTTTTTTGTTTCATAGATTTTCATCCTAAAATAACTATAATACACCATATGTATAGATCCCTTAGTCAGTGAATGTACAAAGCTCATCTTCAATTAGGTGGAGTTCATCTCTTACATAGAGACCATGTGGATTACCACATATACATATATCACACGAACTTATATGTAACAAAAAATATTGATATGTAATTTATAAAAGTGTGTTAATATTTTTTTTAATTTTTTATATTCTATAAATATTTTAAATCTATTTTTTTCAATTTTATGTATAGGGAGAGTCATCATAACTCATCGAACTAATGGTCAAATTCAAAGAAATGGAAGAGGAGGAGGATGCAATGGAAAAATAACTTCAAGAGATAGTGATTTGTTTGAGGTAAATGGAATTTATGTATGTGTTCTAATGATAAATTGCACAATGTGGATGTATGCTAAAAATTTACAGTAAACCAATGTAAACACACACACAAGACAAATACATGTTAAGAAAAAAAAATTATGAAATGTGTAAATATGATATTAAGATGGTTAGATTTTAAACAAGTGAATTCATAGGGAAATAGTTTAATTATGACATATATGTGTGTTTTTAGAGGCTAAAAATAGGTCTTAAAACAATCCTGGAGATAACCCAAAAAATTTATGTTGATATGAAACTTTTGAAAATTGTATTAGGATCATAAGGATCAATTACGATCATACCAAGATCATAGGGATAAATTTTTATTAATATATGGTCTAACCATGATCAAATAAGAACCAAATCATAACTAACATAAAATAGAGTTGATAATAGGAGAAATAAAATGACAACAAGAACATTTATCAAATATGCAACATTTGTGTGTTTGCATAAAACTTAGTGTGTCAACAATACAACAATGTATCTCAACCATTGTAAAATAAAAGGGAGGAGAAGAGTATTTATATAAAATTAAAGGATTTACATATCTTTTTCTATTGGCTAAACTAAATATTGCATCTAATGATGGTGGTATATGTGGGTAGGTAATCATTAAATGCATCATTGGACATATGCACACTATAACTACACACTACTAGCCTTAGTAGAAAATCCAACTACTTAAATGAACTTAAATAAAGGTGCACAATAAATATTTGCACCAACATCCCAACTTAAGTGAAACTTAGGGAGGTCTACGGAAAAAATAAATAGTCTTAGAATCCTCTAAAAATAGGTCTTGACAATAAATCCTAATGAATTATTTATATAAAACTATTAATAAAATACAACAATCTCAAAAAATCAGGTAGTAAGAACTCTAGGAAGCATTGTACACACATCCCCCTTCAATATTGAATTAGGTGGAAGATGGTGATAGAAATATATATCTCTCATGAGATTATGGAAAGTACTAAATTAGGTAATGCTCCATAATAGTGGTGAGATTCACATGTCTACAAGGTTAGCTGATCCATACTCATATGATGGTGTGCATAACATAAGTGAACACCTAGTGAAAACTCATACTATAGATGAGTGGTATGAATCCACTATTCAAAACACTAAAATACCATAGTATTATTAAAACCATGAAAAATAACTATCCACTAATAATTATGGATCATGATTGATGATGGGAATACCAAATGTCATTCACAATATGGATCTAGTCATATTGTCAAGGAAGGTATCTAAAATACATAAGAATACACTAAATAATGCCATAAAAATATGAGACATACTAAAATCCTTATATGAGTTCCAAAAAATAAAGTTCCTAATAAGATACCCATGTACACATGAGGAAACCAAACTATTATTATGCTAAAACAAAGAAAACTCGCATTGCTCACAAGGTTGCTTATTTGTGAAAATTAATTTATCCTAGAAAATGCAATGAGGTGCATGTGAAGTTTCCTTAAAGGTTTTAATATAAATGGAATGATTGGAAGTGGCATGGTAAAATAACCACTGAATACTCAAGATGGTGAAGAAATTCACAATAATCTAAAATATTCATGCACGAGTAGCCCATAATCCATGACTTTGAATACATAGAAATTGACTGATGTTGGGGATGCCAAAAATCATAAAGAATGATAATCATATTATATTTTTAAAAAATAAAAATAATTAATAAATTGGATGCACAAATGGCCCAAAATTCACTACTTTAAATAAATATAAATTGACTGATGTTGGGGTATTGAAATCACAAAAAATGATCATGATGTCAAAGTGTAAGAACATAAAAAGAATGAAGGAATTGTCTACACTAGTGGCCCAAAATCTATTAATTTAAACAAAATTTTCAAAAACATATGTCTGTCTAGAAATGTGCCATGTAAAAAGAGAAAAAATTTCTTAATGGGGTCCCAAAAACAATGCCATGTTAGGTACCCTTCACAATGTGAGAGAGAAAACAAAGTGCATTTTAAGAGCTAATGGCTTGTATAATAAAGGAGAAAGACTAAAAAATTATAAATAATTATTGTGGGGTGGTTTGATCACCAATCAGACTAGACCCCACACTTTAGTCTTTGACAATACAATATATAAAATAATTTTTCAAAAATCACAAAGAAAAGTGTCATTGAATTTGATGAATGTAATCAAAATAACCTCAAAAAAGTCTCACCATGATAAAAATTACACCCTTCAAGTTCAATAAAAGTGCCATGCATGAAATATGCCAAAGAAAAATGCATAACCAATTATCTCATATCGAATCTATATCTAAATATTATAGCTAATAACTTATCATGAATTATAAAAAATATGACATGTAAGATTTGTTGCAATGGATATTTTCCTTCATGTTGTGTCATTTTTACCCATGTTTCTTATCTAAATTTATGTTTATTTCTTATTTAAAGAAGAAACAAGAAAATAGTAATAAACATATGGTAAAATAACCTATTTTTTTATGTGCACATGATCTAGATAATTGTGAAGAGATATTTGTTATCTTGGGAAGAATGACATGTAGATAAGAAAGCACTTATGTAAAGGGATTGTTAGATGGATAGCAAGGTGGATTACCTAGCATGAGCTAGATTCAAGAAGTGTGAACTTATTATGAGGTTGTCAATCCACACTCTTAAAATAATTAAGTTTTAAAAAATGATGATAAATTACTTTCATTAAATGATAGAAAATATTGAAAGAGAATACAAGAAGAGATAAATGCTTGATAAATAAACTAGATTAATTTTAGAAAATATTGGGTCAATACTAATGATAAAGAGGTTAGGTTAGGCTCAAAAAAAAGGTGAGGTCCTTGTGAATAGGTAGGGACATAGAAAGTAGAATTTGGTTAAGGGTAGGTAGTTATAAACAAGTTATTATTTCTTACCACAGTGACTATCGGTGGTCAAGGTGACCTTCGATGGTTAAGCTGACCATCGATATTTGAGTAATTGTTGATGGTCAAGGTGACCATTAGTGGTTACTATGGGTTTCTAAAAGTGTTCAAAAAAATCTATAGAATGGGTTAGTAAGTGGTTTAAGATATGATTTAAGTCTAGAGGTTAGGAGATAAGTGTAGAAAGGTCTGATATGGGTAGGGAGGTCAGAAACCAAACAAATAAAACCTAAAATATGAAATGTACCTAGTTTGTTACTTGATGGTTGATGGCTGATCTTGGAGCAATTTTGATAGAGTAAAAGTAATTTAAACCTCAAGAGAAATTTTAGCAAAGTTTTGGGTCTATATTTTAGTTGTTAAATTGATGGAAAGAAGACCTGTAGGTTGGTAGCCTGATTACCTATCTACTAGAATGCTTGATTATAGATCCCTATTCACCTCTTACTCCCCTCTTTTTATAGGCAAAGAGAGGTGGAGGTAAAAGGTTTCATAGGAGGTTAGACTGATGATTTTGATGCATCATGGTATGTTATCAATTGGTAAGGTGAACATATTAAATTATGTTTTGTTAGCTTGTCCATAGTTGGTGTTGTGTTTGTTGAGATGGGGAAGGGACTTGACCATCAATGGTCAGGGTGACCATCAATGGTCACTCTGACCATTGATGGTCAAGTTTAAAAGGTTAGGTGGGGAAAAATGGGGTAAGTTAGTGATTTGGTTAGCTAATTATCTAACCTAACTTAGGGTCATGGTCAGAGGTTAGGTAATGTTTTAAACTAGGGGTGTTTTGACATTTGGAACTACAGTGTGTATAATTACAATGTCTAAATTTTATTCTTTTTTATTATGTAGTTTATTTTAATAAGCTATAAAAAATGGATTATGGGTCAAAGGTTGGTTTCCCTAAGTATGGGAAGATGTGTTCCCCCTCAAATTGAGAGTTAATAAAGTGAAACTAGATTGGGTGTGGGTTTGATAAGCGACTATGGTGAGTCATGAGGTTGGTGATAAAAGGGGTTGGGAATTTGAAGCATAAGCATGCACATAAAATATGAATAAGTGTGATAGTTAAGATAATGCTTAGACTAAGTTTCCATAGTTGGTAAAAATAAGGTTAGTTCTAGAAGGACAAGTGACAAGTGGACTATGTGACTGTATTTAGGCATGGTGGCTAGGAACACTCATAAATGCAAGTCTCCTAGGCAAGGTTAATGTTTTCATGGGTATATAATTTAGGAAGTGCTAATATGAAAAACACAAATGGTCTGATGTGCACTAGGTGGTGCAAATTCAAATGTTCAACATGGAAAGTTTGGTCTGTGTAGTCAAAATGACCAAGACAAGGTCTTCACAAAATATGTGATAGTTTAGGTCAAAATGGCCAATCCTTAAGGTGGACATGGTTGGATGGTTGGTTGGTTATAGAGGGTGTTATCCAATGGTTCATGGTTGGTTATTGGAGAATAGGTGCTCTTTTAAGATTGGTTGTGGTTTTGTGGAGAAGGGTAATCTCTAAAAGTGGGCACTAAAATGTGAGTGTAAAAGTGTTTGAAAAGGGGAGATATTCACCATTGATTGTTAGGGGTCTCTACATCAATCATAAATGCTCACCCTAACCATCAAAGGTTAGGGGGAACCCTAAAACTTCATAGGTTAAAAAGTAAAAATAAAAATCATTTTCACTATTTACTTGTTGAATCTCTAACTCCTGTGCATTGGCAATTTTGGCATTTTGCATAAGGGTGTTGATGAGGTGGTTGGTGATTGGTTGAGGAGATGATTAGTTTATTGGTGTGAGATTCATGTTGAGTTGATATATCATGGGACCAAAGATGTAGGGTAGATAGGGATGTGCTGAGTAATAGGATGCAGGATTCCTCCTTGATGATAGTCAAAGAATGAGATAGGTCCTACCTTGAATTTTTAGATTAGTTTATTTTGGTTATCTTAGTTGATATTTTTTTAATTTTTTTATTTAAAGAGGTTTTAGGGGTTTTCCCAAATTTTTTAGGTTATATTGTTATTTGTTAAAACTAGTAGGTAAAAATCAAAATTGGGGAGGTATGTAGGTTAGGGATAGGGTAGAGAATAAAAGTAGTGTGATTAAGTAATGGATATGGGTTAGTTAAGTGGTTTTTGGGTAGGTTATGGTTAGGGTTTTTCTATAGATGGTCACACACAATGATGATCAATGGTCATACATGATTGTCAATAGTTTTAGTTGACCATGAATAGTCAAAGACCAAGTGTTAAAGGATCAGTCAACCATCAACAATCATAGTGACCATCAATGGTTGACCAAATGGGGTAACATTTTTTGACAAAATGGGTAAGGTAAAGAGGTAGGTTTAAAATTATTTATCTTTATAATGCTAAGAGTAGCATTGGAATAGGTTGATGTAAGTTGATCTAGGATAATAAAGAGGTTGGTTTAGGTTTGATAAAGAAAAGAATAAGTGTTATTAGGTAGGAAAAATAAGGTGAAAAAGGGGTAAATACATGGGAAAAAGAGTTTATAAAATAACTAAGTGTATTTTCTAAAAAATTATAGGCATGGGACCAGATCTAGCTGTAAGATCAGGTTCTTCAGATCTTTGTAGAGATCCATTAGAGGATGACTGATGATGATTATATGTGCATAGAATAGGTTAGCCTAAATGTAATGTACTTATAGAACATGCTAAAAAATTTAATGATGATCATGTTCCTCATAAAAATATGGGATCTAAATATGAACACTTTTCTCTTATTGACAGGTGAGATGACCATCCTACCAGAGGATACGATCACATGGCTACCCATTCAGGGGGAGATAATATATCACATAGAAAGTGAGGAGAGAGATGATCATATGGATCTCTTATACGGTGAGGATTAGGCCTTGGCTAGGTGTCATGCCAAAGGGTTTAGTTAAAATCCATTGTATTAGAGGGCTAGAGATGACAAAAGGTTGTTGTTGATGATGATGATGATGGTATTCTCCTTCTTTGTGTTGCCAGATTTAAGTAGTGGATAACTTCCATATTTTTTGCTAGGAGTTTTGGTGGAGATGTTTGTTAGTTGGATATTTTTTATGTGGGCACCTATTTTTTGGTATAAATATATAGGGAGATATGTGGGCTTAGAGTGTATAAGATATATGGCATCAACATGGGGTTTGTACTTCATTATTACGCTTATGAGCATATCAAGGTTTTGAGACAGATGGGTCTACCATGGGAGGGGTATGACCAAATGGACTTCAAGGTGGGATACATGTGGTGGAAGAGTGATT